>JACTOM010000867.1:8389520-8743851 GCA_015832385.1 Elymnias hypermnestra
TCCGGCGTTTTGGAATTGGCCCGACTCGGGACTCGAACCCAGGACCTCATGTCTGTAGCCGAACATGCTAACCATTAGACCAATGACTGTCTCTTATACACATCTTGATATCGGGAACATTAAGTGATTGAACATTATAATCCGAGTTAATTAACAAAGTGTTTGATTGCACCAACAATACCCATGAACGCCCACAGAATAAGAAATTAAATAATGGATCTAATTAATAACGATGTCGGCGGAGAACTCTACGCCCCTGTGTTTAATGTTTCTCCGTTCTCTCTTATTCACTGATACATATATATATATATATATATATATATATATATTTATATGTATCAGTGAATAAGAGAGAACGGAGCAGCATAAGGCACAAGGCCGTAGGGTTCTGTGGGCGTTCGTGGGTAATGTTGGTGCAATCAAACACTTTGTTAATTAATTCGGATTATAATGTTCAATCACTTAATGTTCCCGATATCAATTTACACAAACTCATTGACACTAATAGCTAGGAACGCGACAGTTTCAATAGTCGACTGATCCGGTCGACCGCCACTCGAGAACTGCCGAGAGACGCCGATACACAGATGGCGCCAGCGTTCTACAGACTATTACACACGGACCAGCGATCCACAGACTCTTGCACTCCGACAAATATATCGTAACAAATATTGCAGTAAGTGTACTATAAATTCCCTACCAAGTTTAAAAATATGGCAGTCGTTTGTCTGAACTAATAATACAAATAGGAAAACGATTTCACTTTGGAAAGCTGCATTTTCATTGAGCTACATAGGTTATATCACTTTCTGAAAAAAAAAATAGGGATCCCTAATAAAAATGCATTAATGTGACCCAAGGTGAGATACAAATATTTGTTACCGCGTGCGCTGCGGAAACTATTGACGATGGAACAAAAAAATTTTCTAAAATATTATAGAACATATTAATATCTACAAAAAAGTCTCAGATAACATACGTCCAACTACTTTAGTTATGCCACTATAACTACTTTTTTACATTTTAAAACTTTATGAAAGCGCCGACAATAATCAAACCAATTTATTCATACCTCTGTATAAATCATTATCATATTATATGATATTTTATGAAACACCATTTTAATACCTGTGAATTATTTTTTAAATCATTAAAATCGATCATTCCATTCAAAAGATATAACGAATTAAAAAATGTCAATCTAAAAAAAATAATGACCTTTCATTTTAGAGAATAGAATACCAAGTTTTCAAATTTGGCAATTGTTTGTTTTATCTAAAATATATACAAAAAATAATTTCGTGTGTGTAAATAATAATTGACTACGTATACTGTATAAAAAGTAATTGCAGAAACACGAAGGAAATGTTTTTATTATAAAATGTGAGAATAAAGCTCACTCACCAATTCACTGTTTAAAAATAGTGTCTAGATTGTGGTAACATATTGCAAGCGGGCAACTTAAAATAACTAAGTATTCTCCTTTCTACTCTCTATTGTGCATGGTACAAAAAAGGTGCAAAAAAAGCTCAAATGAAAACCGACGTTAGCTGTTGCCAGAAAATACTAATATTTTTGCATGTAAAATGTAGTTGAAGGGCGACGACTTGCTGGGAAGGTTACTCTCCAGTGTTAGATATTAAGCGGGTGAAGATTGGCCTTCGAAAGAGGAAATCCCAGTCGGTTTCATCCGAGGTAAACTTTAAAATGAAAGACGTAAACGAAAACCTTGTGCCGTGCTAATGCGTGAAGTATATTAAAAGGGTTAAAGTGAAAACTTCTTCAGCATTGTTGTGATTTGAAGGTCTATATAACAAAAAGCGAAAAACGAAAAAACGATGAAACGAAAAAACGATGTAACGAAAAAGCGATGAATCGAAAAAATGACGTAACGAAAAAGGGATGAAACAAAAAGACAATGACATAAAAAAGCGATGAAACAAGACACACAGATAAATGCATAAGATTTAACGTGGGCTGGTAAGTGAGACAGTCTAAGATGGTGTCGCGCTTACCTGGTAAGAGGTTTTAATTGATAACAGATTAGCGCCTGACAGTAATTGCACACAAGATTTTTTTTAAATGGATATTCCGCTTTCATCATCACGGGAACGGAGGTATTGCGCAGTATACCCTTTTCATGGATAAAGGAGATTTTGTTGAGTTTAAGTAGATGTTAAAGGATTCCTCTCCCATCAAGTCTGCCACCCATAGTAGTATTTTGTATATCTTCTAATCTTGCGTAGTCATAGTCATCCAAGTGTTTGGCTTCATGTTCCAAAGCCAAGTCCCCTTTTAATTATTGTAGAAGGTTTCACTGGGTTTTAGTACATATTTAGGGATTATCTCGTCGAATCCTTTATTCTCCTACAGGATCTGGGTCATTGCATATCAAGTGTTCTTCACTTTCACCCCGCCTCTTACACTTCAGATCCACAGGATAACGTTTATTACATAAACACATATCTTACCATACAAACGTGGTTGTATAAAAGAAGGAAACTAAAAGAATTTATGAGTCAAAAGCGAATGGGAAATTTGGAAGGGGAAGACCGAGGCAAACGTTCCTGGATCAAATCCAGGACATTTTAAATAAGGGCCAGGTCAAGAGTACTCTAAACCGATCAACTGGCTTAGTGAGAATGAAAAAGTGAAGGAGATGTGCAAACATCGTCGCAAGTGGAAGGACATGGTCTTTGCCTACCCTTATGGGAATGAGGTCTGATGTTATTTATGTATGTACTGCATAAAAACCATAAAAATTTTAATCACTTACTTATTAATTAAAATCAGACTAAAATGCAACAAATCCTACATTGAGCTATTAAAATATTTGAATGTGTAAAAGAAAAATCAATAGGTTAAGTACAATGGTACAAACAAAAACTTTAACCATAACAATATCAGCAGTTCGATCTCCGCAAAAGAAATGATAACAAAATAGATTATCTTCACATTAACCAAAAAGAACAATCGTAAAGCCTTTCATAATAGCGAAAGTAGACAAGAGAGACACACACGAGTAAAAAAAAACTCGAAGACGACGTCCCGGCCTAGTTTTGGCTTTTGTCTTGTCATAACAGTTGTTCCTGTCGCATTTCGGACCCCCGTTTGTACTCTCGCAATGAGTTATTCGTACAACTAGACAAAGAATTCCTAATAACATCTCGGATCACCCTGAGGCAAATATTAATGATCATTTTTCTAGCACTACATTTCTTTGTTTCTTCATAAAAGAGAAATATCTTCTCCTTATAGTTATATTATTTATATTAAACAGGACTTGATCAGCCGTGTAACCTCGCCTCTATCACATAAAAGGGAAAGACAATATTGATTACCATTAAAACAGTTATAACGAGTCAACCGTAAATGATACATATATACTATTATAGACCTTTTCATAGAACATTTTAAGGGGAACAATCTCGTCATCTATATATATCTCTCCAGGTTTCATATTGACTCATTACAATATCTCTGGAAGCATAAGGCGTAGAGATTTGAAGTTTGGTATTAATATTCCTTTTGCCGATTAGAGATTAACTAAGAACGGATAAATTAATGAAAATGCTACCCAAAAAACATTCCACGCAGACGAAATCGCGGGTTCAACTAGTACATAATATTTACGTAAATTTATCCGTTTACGCAGTGCAAGCAACGGAAGCCTTCAAAACGAATACATTTTTAATTTTATTCATTTACTTATTTGACTTTATTACACACATAAATACGCAAAGAAAGAAACAAATTTACATAAATTTAAGAAAAACCAAACAATGTTTGGCAATTAGCGTCAAAGGCGGTCTTATTGCTATAAGCAATCTCTTCCAGACAACCTTTAGCGACAGGAGTTGTTTAGGAAGAAGAGTGGGATGGTGTAAATAAAGATATTACTGAGGAGAAACAGAATATACAAAGAAAAAGAAAATGAAAGTTTTTAAAATAAATATATTTTAGATACGATAATCATAAATGTATTTATATATAATATTACATACATATACGATGTACAAACTTATACTAAATGTGCAAAAAGTGAAATAAAATAGAAATGCTACTGATTTTTACAAGTTTACCTTGTAACATGATGTTATATAGAGTACTAACGAGAGACTAGCTATTCTCCTGTAGATAACCATGGGAAAATTAGTTCTCAGTGAGAGATTACTTCGCAAAATGCACATGTATACCGAATTTAAAGTGAATCGGGGTATAATTTTAGAGATTGCGCAGGCAGAGATTGTTATTTACTTATTTATTCTAATCCGATGAATGGAAGATGACCGATACCCGTTCTTAATGATCGTCTACGTTGCGAAAATCACTACACCAAATTATACTTTTCCGCAGATTCCGTGATCAGTCAATAAGTGATATTTCGTCTATATATTTGTCGATAATTATCTAAATGGCATTACATACAGACATTTTTATTATTAGTTAATAATAAATTCCTTATTTTCGTAGAAAGCCTCATATTTTATGCATGCTTATACAAAACTTTGCATTTAGCTCTTACACCGACTTCAAAGTAGCAATTCTTCTCTGTAAGTATAACAAATAAAAAATACTTAAAAGTTTTTCTTTTGAAAACTTCCCTTGGAACGATGCACTGCAAATGATTACTTTGCATTTCTCTTTATACAAAGTTAAAGTAAATTAACAAGCTCTCGCTGAGTGCTAAAACTTTGAAAAACAATAACGTTGAATAAATATCTTTTCAAAGAGCCATTACCTAGATGCTAAAAAAAACGTGCGTCAACTTCTTGATTAAAGAAACGTAAGAGCGATTTTACCATTCTTTCTATATAAATAAATCATTTTATTATGACTTCGATTCGTCATATAGACAATTCTTACAACAGCTCAACTACCAGCTGTGTCTCAATTAAAAATTACCGTTGCTATTATTTGTCTGCCTATTTTTCATATTTCATAAAACCAATATATTTTTAAATCGAGTTGGTTGCAAAAACCTTTAAAATCTTCTTCATTGAAAATGTATCTAACACCGATTCAGAACGTAAATACCACCAAGAAACTTAGTGAGTAAGTAAATAGCAGCCTATTAACGTCCCATTGTTGGGCACAGGGCTTCTCACTAATACCAAAGAGGCTATTAGAGCATAGATTCACCATGCTGCACCACTGCGGATTGGGAGGCAAAGTATACAAGTGCACTTTCCATTCATCTACTCTTTTAGTCCAATGTGACGGCAATCCGACACGACTGGATAGAGATCAAACGCAGAACCGACGGCTTAACGTGCCAACTGCCCAACTACGGGCAAATATTGAGAAAATCTTTATAGAAAACTCAATATCCATTTTAAAATTAACCCGAACCGGGATTTGAGCCCAGGAGGTCTTGTCTGTGACCGAACTTGCTAACCACTAGACCAATGAGACAGTTTACTAAGAAAGAATAAAGAAACCTAATAATTGTTATTTAAATAAAATAGACAAGTAACAACCTATCAACGTCTTACGTCCTCACTTATAGGAGTGAAGGTTTTAGAGCATAGCCTCAAAACAGTGCTCCAATATGGGCTGTAACTCTCTAATTATCTATTAATCTTAAAGTGATATTAAATGGCATAAAGCCTTCTGCGACAGATAATTCGACTTGAAATTTAACATACTTATTCTCCACAGGAAAAGGTCAGGTGAAAGGCGCACATATGTGCTCCATCAACCCCCTCGATGAACCGTATATCCTCAGAGCTGGCGTCTTCAGATTCAATAGCGTGGTTTGCGGCAGGACTCGAGTAATATCAGTTAAGGATGACGAAAGATCCGCTGGGATTTTGTCTTTCAACGAAGTAAGGTAAGGCTTACCTTATCTCACCCTGCTTACAGCAGACCATTAACGTCCTACTGCTGGGAAAAGGCCTCATTCATAGGAGAGAGTTGCCAGGCATAGTGCACAAGTGCACTCTCAGTCTTATAGTCTGATGTGAAGGAATCCGACGCGACCAGGGAGAGATCGGGCGCTAGACCAGCGGCTTAAGGCACGGGAGTGAAGCACACCACTAACTTTCCACCTTCGGACAAATATTGAGAAAATCTTAATAGAAAACTCAATGTCAATTTTTGAATTTGCCCGACGCAGGACTTGAACCTATGACCTCAAGTCTCTAGCCGAACATGCTGACCCCTAGACCAACGAGGCAGTCACTAATGAGTGCGCAACAAAACTACTCCCGTCTCAACATAGACGGTCAGTAAAAACGTGTTTTCTTCATATTTGAGATCGAGACATATATACAAAAAAAGATCACGCACTAACATATCATGAGATTTCCAAAACTATACGCATGTTTGAGTTGAAATTCTGCATATATTTCATTTGCAATGTAGACATTCACTAAAACTTCTCAAAAGATCCGGTAGCACGAGTATAACGGTAATGGTAACGGTAACGGTAGCACGGCGGAGCAGTCAAGCAGCTTGAAGTTAAATATAAATGAAGCAATATTTTGATTTTACAGACGCCTATAATCATTGGTCAACTGCCTCATTGGTCTAGTGGTTAGCATATTCGACTACAGACATGAAGTCCTGGGTAAGAGTCCCGAGTCGGGTCAATTCAAAAACCAATATTGAGTTTTCTATTAAGATTTTCTCAAGATTTGCCTGAAGTTGGGAAGTTGGCGGTGTGATCCACCCCCGTGCCTCGGAGAGCACATTAAGCCGTCGATCCTGCGCCTGATCTCTCTCCGGTCGTGTCGGATTCCCGTCACATTGGACTATGAGAGTGAAGGAATAGAGAGTTCACTTGTTGTGTACTATGCCTGCCAATCCACAATGGAGCAGCGTGGTGGATCTATGCTCTAAAAACCCTCGCTCCATTGAGTGAGGAGCCTTGGGCCCAGCAGTGGGACCTTAATGGGCTGCTACTTACTTACTTTTTACTATAGTCACTATTTATTCTACCTATGTAGACATCCACTAGTAAATGGATTCAGGTTAAATATTACACGTATATAGATTACCTTTCATTTGAATATATGACAGTAATTTAGTTTCATTGCAGATATCGCTATAACATAAAGTCCCAAATCATCTGCGAATGAAGATTCATTTCCTTCACAGATCCAACCTTATTTAATGCTATTAGGTGTAGGACCAAAGATTATATATGCACGAATTTATATCTTTACATATTATAAAAAAAGTCAACGATCGCATACAACAGACATTGGTACAAAAAAACAGATATTGGTATAACTTTAGTGTATTTTGTAATAAATATGTTAATGTATAAGTAGATATTTGATGTTATATCACTAAAATCTGCTGAATACATTTTTATGCAATTTTGACTAAGATATAGGAAGGTTTTTATGTTTCTACTTTATCAGCCCTTGAGTGTCATCTCGCCTGATGGTAACAAAGATGATAGCGCGCTAACTTTGCCAACGGGTGTCTTTAAATAGTGTATATAGAGTCATAACAAAAAGTAGATAACCAGAGATTTATAAGGAAGCTTCAAGTGTATAATTTATCGGCACTTTACAGTGATCTCACCTGATGGTGATTGATAATACAGTCAAAGATGATAGCGCGCTAACTTTGCTATTGGATGTCCTTAAATAGTTTATATATAGTCATAATGAAAAGTAGAGAGCCATAGTGATTTATGAGGAAGCTTTATATGTTTAATTTATCGGCACTTAACTGTGATCTCACCTGGCGATGATTGATAATACAGTCTAAGATGATAGAGCGCTAACTTTGGTAACGGGTATCTCTAAATAGTTTCTATACTGTCCTATGCAAAACTTAATGAGCCAAAGTGTTTTATGAGGAAGCTTTATATGTATAATTTATCGCCACTTAACTGTGATCTCACCTGACGATGATTGATAATACAGTCAAAGATGATAGCGCGCTAACTTTGCTAAAGGGTATCTCTAAATAGTTTCTATTCAGTCCTATGGAAACTTAATGAGCCTGAGTGATTTATGAGGAAGCTTTATGTGTATAATTTATTGGCACTTAAATGTGATCTCATCTGATGTTGATTGATAATACAGTCAAAGATGATAGAGCGCTAACTTTGGTAACGGGTATCTCTAAATAGTTTCTATACAGTCCTATGCAAAACTTAATGAGCCAAAGTGATTTATGAGGAAGCTTTATATGTATAATTTATCGCCATTTAACTGTGATCTCACCTGACGATGGTTGATAATACAGTCAAAGATGATAGCGCGCTAACTTTGCTAAAAGGTATCTCTAAAAAGTTTCTATTCAGTCCTATGGAAACTAAAGGAGCCTGAGTGATTTATGAGGAAGCTTTATGTGTATAATTTATTGGAACTTAAATGTGATCTCATCTAATTTTGATTGATAATACAGTCAAAGATGATAGAGCGCTAACTTTGGTAACGGGTATCTCTAAATAGTTTCTATACAGTCCTATGGAAACTTAATGAGCCAGAGTGATTTATGAGGAAGCTTTATGTGTATAATTTATCGGCACTGAACTGTGAGCTCACCTGATGGTAAGTGATGATCTAGTCTAAGTTGATAGCGCGCTAAATTGCTAAGGGTTATCTCTTAATCATTTCTGTACTCCTGTAAAGTATGCTTTATTGAAATGTGTCACTATTCTTCTAACCCACCCCGTTCAGCCCGCCTTCGTACGGGGAAAGCAAGCAGTACCCGGTATTCTTAAAAGATAGATCTAGGACTCTTTTGTAGATCTATTAAAGAAGAATTATCCTATGATACATTGATTTGTTATATCTCTAAGGGATCAGGCAATATTTTCCCTGAAAGCTCCCAGGCGGCTTTAGTTTTACCAACACTTCCAACAATTATCGCTATATTTCAATCAATTTACATAAATTTATGCCAAATGATACATGTAAACGTTCCTTAGGAATCTATTGGTTTAACCTGTTTAATACTTTTTGAGTTAAGACAGAGAGATAAGCAGACTTTGTTTTATAATATGTGATAATGTTTGCTTTCGCAGTTTCTACATACACTTGAAACTGCAATTTAGTAGTGCTATTGATGTTTATTCTATGATATCCTATTTGCCTCTAGTTCGCTTTGATAGCTACAAACATACATACATTCTATATATTCTAGTAAAGCTTGTCCAATGGTTTATTTGCTTTGTCTGGAATACCCAAAACAAACGCGAGCTTTCACATCGTTTAGCAAACTTCACAGCAAGTTTCATTTATATAAATGACGCTTGTTTATTAAAATGTAATATTTGCCTATAAACATTGCTTGCTGAAGTTATAATTGTCATTATTATATGTAGTTCTGCTGAAGTGATTGTGATGTCTAAAGATGTCAATTAATAAATTCCAAGTCTTTGTTAAAAGAAAGTTGATAGAACAATCGTATTATAAGTTGCATAATTACCAAGACAATAGAAACGCCTGGGAGTGAACGAATTGCTCTAATTTTAATTAAAATATAGTAAACTAATATGTTATTGTAATGATGATGGTAAAAAATACCCGACTGAGTTTGTTGTGGGTTCTTCTCGGATCGAGGCGCAAAGGAACCCTCGTAACTTTAGATTTTAAGCCGATTTTGAGTACGATCATCAGACGTATATTAGAATCAGAGTGTGGAAAAAAATATATAATTTGACGATTCAAAAGTGCTGTAATATGCCTACTTGAATAAAGATATTTTTGATTTTGATTTTGAATTGATCGAATTTTCAACCCAAACTATTCTTGAAATCACGTGGAGACACACAAAAAATTTCAACGAAATCGATCCAGCTGTTTATGAGAAGTTCAATTAGGTGTAAACTCACGTAAGAGCTATATAAAGTAGTGGAAAAAGATAAAGGGGCATAATGAAGGTACGGAAAACGTTATTCTTTTTCCCAATATTCTCAATATAGCAAGCGATTGAATGATAAAAAGATTTATTTCTAAACACCATTCAAAGACCTTGTAAAAAAATTTCTTCAAGTTTAGTTTAGTTTTCATATAATGAATTAGTCCAGAAAAATATAAAAATTGACATTTTCCATCAGAATGCGGCCCACTTCAGACAGGAAGTGTTCCTTCCTTGTGCACTTCCTTCTTTTAAATAAGATTCAATTTGCTTTGGTTACTTTTTAATTATTTTTTTCCTTTGTATTTTTGTATTGTCGCTATTGTTTTCCTATTAGTATCTAAATTTATAGTGTGTTGTACTTGAGTTTTTAGGTGTATGATGTAACTAGCTATAAGTTTAATTATGTGTAATTTAAAAACCCTTAGCGTAGCTTTAGATGTAGTTTTAACATGTAATTATGTTGCTAGTTCATATGTTATAAATAAATAAATAAAAGTTTAAAAAACCGACCGTCAAATTTTTGTGCGACCATTGGTTACGGAGATATGCTTGAACAAAGAGAAAATAATCCATTTTCAAAATTAAAAGTGCGTGCGTTCTATCAGAAGTGAAACTACTTTGGCAAAGTAATCTTTAAGTCTTGTTTATATTTATACAAATCTAAAATTTTGAATTTCCGAGACTAATAGGGAGGGAAAAGGGAAGATATGTAAGGAATTTAATGAATTTAATTGTCATTAAAATATTGAAAGTGTTGACAATTAATACAATTGTCAATATTAGATATTATTATTTAAATCTTGTTTTTAAATTTTAAATTTTGGAAAAAGAATTTATGAAATATCTTTAATTAAATGACGAGTGGCAAATTAAAATGCCACATGTTATTTGTAAATACTAAAACTACCCAACCTTCAAATTAATTAGCATAAAAAATGCTGCATATTTTCGTGACGCGTCTCGTGTTTCATCTGTAAAAGAAGTTTCATTTCAAAAAATTTTCAAGACCATAAGATCCCAAATTTTGAAATTTCAAGCTTCAAATACAATCATTTTTAACAGATACAGTCATTTGAAAAATCGTTAATTTGAGATATATTTTCCTTTATTTTTTTCAGCTAGTGTATATAAAGATAGGGTGTTGTCTTAAGTAAATTTCATCGTAAGTAATGTTGCAAATTTTTTCCTATTAAGTTTTATATATGACGGCGGCAACGATTTTTAATGTTGGTAACAAGGTGTGTAGCGAACAAACGTCTACCAACATTCGAATTACCCCCACGCGCAGAAACTAGTATAAAAGGGCTTGCATTAAATTGGCGGGCATTCTTTCTCTAAGTTGTGTCCGGTGCACACCTTGCACCCATAAATTATTGGTTATTGTCATTTAATCAAAAAATTAATAAATAATTTAGTTTAAAGTAATAAATAATGTCTGGGAAAATTCACTGTGGTTGTCTTTATTTAAACGATAGATGACCAGAATCCGATATATACAAATACAATATATTTTCGACATTATTTTAATTATAATTTTAACTTGTATATACGAATTCTTAGACTATTAAGTTTTGTAAAAATTTATTTTAACGTGTACAGATTTAAATTTTGGTTTTATTGTACGCCACAATAGGCATTTAATTGCAATAAAGAATTTTTGAATTGAATTTCAATTTTTAATGTATACACTTAACCAACGAAGGTTATAATACTTACCACATAGCGTAAAAGGAAATGAAGGTTGACCTATTTCTATCTCAACTACGTTTACTACACACTTTATAAAATAAAACTAAAACTAGTTCCTAATTAGAGTCAAAGCTAAAGTAATCTACAAATTAGTCAAACTTTAAGAGTCAATTATAATTAAGTCACGTAAATTGCACATACATTAAAAATAGAAAGAGAACAAATTTGATTACCATAAAGGTGGTTATAATGAGTCAACCTTATAAGATAAACATATACTATTGCAGACTTTTTTTAGATCTTATTCTAAGTAACAATTCCGTGGTACATGACTTTTTCGTAACTTTAACCGCTTACTTAGCGCATGCAACGGTAGCTCTCATAAAAATTGCTCAGTTATTGCAATATTTTTCATTGATATTCCACTTTTATTGGTTGTATCGTGATTTTGTATAGACTCTAGACTTCCTTGATAAATAGGCTCTCTATCTATAAAGTAACTTTTCAATTCAAAGCAGTAGATCCTGAGATTAACGGATTTAAGGAAATTTCGCCCTTATAATATTACTTTGGATAAGTTACTATCGGAGCCTATGCATTGTGAATCATTAAAAAGAACATAGAGAATAACCAACTAATGTGTATATAAACAAAATTTTATCGTAATATAGCAACAAAGAATATATAATACAATTTTATTTATATGATTTTCTACTCTATCCGTAACGGTACTCTTAGTACAACAAATGAATACAGAATCCTGAAATTCAGTTAATCCGTTTAACCAATTCTGCTTTTAACACTTTATAATTATATTTACATATTAATTTTTAAACGAGTTTACAATTTGCAATTTGGCAGTACAGCAAAAGATTGCTTATATTATGCAGCTGTTAATATAACACGTGACTTCGCTTGCGAATTATTGCTCATACATTCGGCGAATGTATATTCCTCTATAAGAAATTCTGTTAGCATTTAGTATAAATGAACTAAAGATAGCACTCTGAAAGTTTCGAAGAGTCTCCGAGAGTTTCGAAGAGTCTCGAAGGATCTGGGAGAGACTTGGAGAGCCTCGGGGAGCCTCGGGGAGTCCCGAAATGTCTCGGAGAGCCTCGGAGACTCTTGGACATTCTCGGTGAGCCTCGGAGAGACTTTGAGAGTCTCGAAGAGTCACGAAAAACCTAGGAATGCCTCGAAAAGCTTCGGAGAGCCACGAAAAACACGTTAATCCACCGGTCCTGCGCCTAATCTCTCCCTAGCCGTGTCGGATTGTCGTCACATTGGACTATGAGAAAGAAGGAATAGAGAGTGCACTTGTGTACTATGCCTGCCAACCGGTACTGGAGCTGCATGGTAGATCTATGCTCTAAAAACCCTCTCTCCAATAAGTGAAGAGGCCTGTGCTCAGCAGTGGGACTTTAATGGACTGCTACTTACCTTTTCTAACTTTAGACTAGAAATGGTCTCTGGTTCAGTCTACGGTATTTAGGAAATTGTTTTTCTAATTCATCTGCGTCTGTGGAAAGCTAAGTCAATTGTAGCTAGGTCCCTCTTTACGTGTAAAAACTTGCTTTGTATATACCATAACAGAGAAAGTACCAAAATAAAACCACTAAGTCAAAAGGTTAAGAATGACCAACCATATATTATTGCAATAACACGTCTCTAATATTCCCTATATGAAAGAAAATATCCGTCATAACAGCGACCACAAAAACTTTTACATCAAATAAACAGGGAAGTAAATCTCCACAGTTACCCCCGACTGAAGGAACGGTCGTAAACTTTTTCGTTATAACAAAAGTAAGCATCAACACAAACAGACGAGATGGAAACTGTGGATATAACATCCAACAGTTTTCTCCTTTGTCCTATCAAAACAGTTGTTCCTGTCGCTCCTTCCCGATTGTACTTTTGTGAGTAATACGTGAAGCACAAAGAAAACTCCCGGAAAGACTTCTAAGCCCACAACGGTCACTACAGACTTGTCAACTCATTTTTAATCTGTCATACAAAGAGATGCAAAATTATACGAGACAGTTGTACACGCTGTAACATGAATTAAAGAAAAAATATTCCATACAAGCCAATACTTCGAAAAGAATAAAGTTAAAATTATTATTATAAGTTTAAACACGCTGAGTAACTGCTGAGTTTCTTACGAGTTTCTTCCCAACTTTTCGAACCGGTGGTAGATTTGATACCAACGATAGAGTACTGACGATTTAAAGAGCTTTTTGAGCATACTTGAAGATAGAATATGTTGATTTTGATGCTTCTTTCGCATAACATAACTTATTTAAATTCCGTGCAACAAATTCGCAAAGAAATCAATCGCACAAGTTTATACTTGCAAAGGAAACTTGTTATCTATAATATATCATAAAATAAAATGTTCGCCTTCTCTTGAAAAATGTAACTGGGAAAAATGGTAATAAGGCTCCGAAGTTTCCCCGTTTCACTCGCCATGTGCTTTTTAAACTAGCTCCGGAATAGATTAAAAGTCTTTGCTTTTAAAGTTGTCAATGACATTTTTCAGATCTTTTTACGTCCATTTTGCTGCTCATTTCCGCTCTACGTCTGAATTATAAAGGCTTCTAAATTAATAAAATCGCTCGTGGTGCTTTTTAATTCAGCATTTAAAAGCTCAACCTCTCCTTTGAATGTAACTGATCAGAATTCCAGTCTGTCTACGCATTTCGATTCCTACTATTCAGTATACAAGGAGTTAAGAGATCGCTTCCGAAAACAATGATACGATAATACTTTTTTTTTTTTTCGTTGGGAAATGCTTTATGCACGCCGGATGAAGTGTAAACATCCGGGAGTGTGGGACTCGCTGGTCGTACCAGGATACCCACTAAAACCCAGCAGAACCGTCTTCATCCAGGTGTTGGGGTCCAGATGTTCGCTGGCGCATTCAGCTCTGGCGCCCCGGATGAATCCGACTTAAGGGTTTGGTTTAGTTGAGGGAGAGCAGGCGAGCAAAATTGCGCCTTCTAGCGCCCCCCCTCCTCCGGCGAGAGGGAGTAGCGTCTGCCATAACCTCCCTTTGCCTGTTTAGTGACTCCTTCTGCAAGATGACAGCCTCGCAGAAGGACGTCACTGCTCTCCAACTTGACTCATCGCCAATCATAGCGCCCACAATGCTGGGGAGTGAGAGGTCACTCCCAATCAGCGATGTCAAGATGTGACGCTGAGGTCCCCAAGCCTGACAATTTGCTACTGTGTGGTGCGCAGTGTCTACGGCCGCCCCACAAATACGGCAAGCAGGCGTCTCTTCGCAGCCTACAATCTGGTGCAGATACTTGCCGAAGCAACCATGTCCAGTTAACACCTGCACCAGCCTGTAGGTTAGCGTACCGTGCCCCCTGGCAAGCCAATCTTCCAAGAATGGACGCACCGCTGCAACCGTGACCACACCTGCAGATGGAGACCCTATCACTCGCTGCGCGATACGATAATACTAATGACAACTTGACGGAAATATATCGATCCTGATATTTAAAAAAAATAAGTTGTGCGTACAAAGTACACATGTCATATATATCTATCTATTTACATAAATGTATGTGTGTACTGTCTATATTCATTTTGTATGTACCTACTTTAGTACTTTTGTAGTTGTAATAGTAGTAATTGCATTTACCCAATACAGTCATGGGCTACTATCTCCAAGGTTGTCTGGAGGAGATCGCTAGAGATCGCTAGATCGCTGGAGCGATAAAACCGCCTTTGTACACCTATATTTATAATATTTTAATTCTCTTTCTTAAAAAATTTTATGTATGTGTGCAATAAGAATAAATAAATAAATGTCAGAAGTGAAACTTTATGACAAACAAATTTTTAAGTCTTGTATATATTCAAATAAATCTGAAACTTTAGATTTCCGAGACAAAGAAGGATAGAAAAAGAAAGACATGTTAGGAATTTAATGAATTTAACTATCATTAACATACTAAAAATGTCGAAAATAAATAATTGAAATCTCAATGACGAATTGTAAATAAAAATACCATATGTCTTTTGTCAATATTAGAGATTATGAATCAATATTAGAGAATATATTGTTTTTGAATTTAAAATTTAGAAAAGAAAATTTTTAAAATATTTTTATTATAGACAAATAGTATATTAAATTAATAAATGACGAGTGGAGTATTAAAATGCTACATGATAGGTAAATATTAAAACTACATAACCTTCAAACGAATTAACAAAAAAAACTCTGCATATCTTAGTGATGCTAATCATGCGTTTCATTTATAAAAATTTTACCCTCATGCGCCTAAAAAAGTTACACTTCAAAAGCCATATTTATAAAAAGTTATCTTTTTAAAACGCGCCAGCAGCTAGCGTTCGTTGACCCTAGTTGAGACATCAGCTGATTTAGATTGTGTTTCATTGCTGTTTTTTTTTAAGTAATGTATTTTTTATGAAACTAACGTTTCATATAGTTGTGCAAACATGATGGAGCTTAAATAATGCTAATAAAAAGAATTAAATATATATATTTTTTTAAATCAGGATCGATGTTTTCCGTCCCAACATCAAAGGTGCTATTAGTACTATCGTATGTTTTCGTTTTCAGAAACGGCCTCCTGAAACCTTGTATATCTCGTTCAAATTTTAAATCTTTAATAAAACCCTTTCTTCAAATAAACAAAAAGTATATATAAAGGAGTAACCGTTGAGTTTCGTGCCGGTTTCCTCTTAGTGGAATCAACTTTCCAGACCGGTGCTAGATTTGTTACCAACGGACATGTTACTAACGATTCAAAAGTACTTTTTGAGCCTACTTGAATACAGCATTTTATATTGTTATAGGTTCTAGTTACCAGTTTCAAGAGAATCGGACGGAGACAATTACATCGAAAGTTTCCATTACATAGATAGATCAAGCTAATGAAAATGTGTAAAAAAGACAGTAATTTCAAAACTTTAAATGTCCGCAACACTGCAATATTTAAAGTTTTGAAATAATATTGTTTGAACGCTATGCTTTTTGAGTATAAAAACGTTACAACTACAAAAGTTTTCAACGCTAAGGGAAATGTATATTTATTTTTCGGAATTGAAATACATACGCTTTTCACTCGGTGTAAGGTTATTGCAGTATTTTTATATAGAACCCTACAATGTAACCCCGTAGTTTCCGATCCAGTGGAAGTATGGTGAGTGTCATTATTTATCAGATCAAATCGGATCGAATTGTCAATAGAAATCTTTCTTAAATAGACCTGAAAACACCAACAAACTAATCCAAATCTGTCGAAGCATTGTGGTGTTAGTTGCATACACATGTACAGACGAATTATATATTTATAGACTAGTTGTTCGCATTCAAGTAGCTATCTAATCGATTCTTATATCGACCTGAGCACTCTTAAAAGATTTCATCAAAATCAGTCCAACCATTTCGGAAAAGATCAAACCTTAGTCACGAGAAATCCAAAACTATAGTCCCTATTATCCTGAAATTCAACTCACATATTCCTTACGTGATGTAGATGATTACTTAGAACGAGTTTCCCCATATTCCCACGGAATTGGGATATATAATCAACAAACGATCTCTCATTGACTCATCATGAAATCTGTAAAACTATTTATTCAATCGACTAGAGTTTCAATTCGCGATGTAAATATTGACTAAGTTCAGGTTTCTCGATATTCCCACGGGATCAGGAAGCATGATACCAAGGTCCTTTAACATAGAGAATTACTTACTAGAATCCCATTACTGGCAAAATGACTTCAAAGAAACTAACACATGAACAAACTTCAGCTTTTATATCCAACTCGTGTGTTATGAAACTAGTTTCTATTTGAGCTTTCCTGACTGAGGCTTCAATTTTATGGAATGTAGGTAAAAGTTATTCTTGGTTGACCTATTTTCTAAATATTTAATCTATTTCAACATATGAGGGTAGACACGATGATAATAATCAAATTATTCTCGATTCAAGTAGGCTCAAAAAGCACTTTACTAACGTCATTAGTCTGTCTGTTGGTAACACACACACATCTACACAGCTACGGAAAGTTGATTCCGCTGAGAAGAAACCGGCAAGAAACTCAACGGTTACTCTTTTAAATATAGTTTTGTATGGTACAATGTGTTTAGCTTTCACGTGCAACTGGAATCAAGTCCAAACATCTTTAACGCTTAAATAATCTCCAACATTATTGTAAGCCTTTGTAATAGCACAGTATTAATATATTTCTTAAAACTATGTGGAGACAAACCTAACAGTGATTCGGGTATCTTATCAAAAATCCATATGCTCAACCCGACAAACGATTTTTGAATCTTCGTCACCTTTTAATTTGAAGTTAACCAAGGCCAGTGAAATAATTATCATTACGAATAGGAATATTCTTCCTATTGAATTAAATTAGAAGGATATAATTCAATTACATTCAAAACTCTACAATAAGACACAAAATATCTTCGTTTACATTCATTAATTATTATTACAGAAGAAAATAAACGCAAAGCGTAAGATCTCGCAGCTCACAGAATAAACGAAATTGAAGCTGATAGCGGACGGCAAATTAAATTAGAATCCGTTCTAAATGAAATAAATCTTATTAGATACTTCAATATTAATTTCCTCTTATAAGAGAGTGGGCCGAAAATTATTTGATTACATTTTTGGACTCATTTAGAACTTGCTAACGCCTACGATTTCGTGCGTGTCAAAATAATTCTTACATGTGTCTTACATATCTAAAGGATTAATGAAAATGTGAAAAGAAACAAGCTAGGACTCGCGTGTTGCAGATTATAATCATGCAGAAGTTATTAATGTTCTAAACTATATACATATAAAATCTAACTATGAAGACACAGAAAAATTATTACAACAACAAGCATAGAAATCAATGAAATAAGTATTAAGCAAAGGCAAATAGGATAATTCTCACGCACATATACACACACTCACAAGTACCCTCGCACGAAGTCACACACACACACACACACACACACACACACACACACACACACACACACACACACACACACACACTCAGGCAAGCACCATTCCATATACGAGTACACGTACCATCTAAGAATTTTCTTTGGCTACTCTTAAAATGTAAATGATATAGTGGAGCGGGTTCTTCTGTCACGAGCATATGCATGCTTATTTGAAGGGCTCTACCATGGACACAGTATTGTAAAACCCAAGGAAAGTACAATAAACGATTTTTTTTTAATTTTTAAATTTTTTCAATAAATGTTTATGTTGTCATAAGGTTACATTTCTAATCCCCATATTCGACTCGTCAAGAGGCGAAGATATGACAGACAAAACATGTAGTCATAATATGGTTTACTACCCGCGCAAAGTCAGTACATAAAAAAAAATAGTAGCAGCCCATTAACGTCCCACTGCTGGGCACAGGCCTCTACACTCATATAAGGGAGGGTTTTACGAGCATAGATCACCACGCTGCTCCACTGCGGATTGGTAGACATAGCACGCAAGTGCACTCACTATTCCTTCACTCTCATAGTCCAATGGGACGGGAATCCGACACGATCGGAGAGAGATCAGGCCCAGGACCGACAGCTTAACGTGCTCTCCGGGGCACGGGGGTAGATCACAAAGCCAAGTTCCCAACATCGAGTAAATATTGAGAAAATCTTAGTAGAAAACTCAATATCAATTTTTGAATAGGCCCGACCTGGGCCTGGTTGGAAATTTTTTTTATACTAGCTGTTCCCGACGGTGTTACCGCATATTTATGATCCGGTGGAAATAGAAGTTAAAACTGTAATATATCAAATCGAGTCGTCAATCTAAGCCATTTTGAATGTGTGATTAAATAAATAAATAAATGAATAAGTGATTAAATAAAGAAATTTTCAAGTCCACCTAAATACGCACAAAAAAAGTTAAAAGTGCCTGCGTACAAAGTACAGATGTCAGAAGTGAAATTTTTTTGGCAAACTTATTTTTAAGTCTTGTTTATATTTATCCAAATCTAAAACTTTAGTTCTCTAAAACTTAAAGGGAAGATATCTTACGAATTTAATTGTCAATAAAATATTAAGTGTCGAAAATGAATACAAATAATTTATTGAAATCTTAAATGACGAATTGTAAATATGCAACGCCACGTGTTTTTTGTCTGGAAGGAGTAGCATCTGAAGGGAGTAGCATCTGTCATAAGCTTACTTTGCCTGTTTAGCGCCTCCTGCAGCCTCCAACCTAACTCATCGCCAATCATAGCGCCCACAATGGGGAGTGAGAGGTCACTTGACAGCGTCACTTGCGCAGGGTTCGATCCCCGGCAGGATGAATTTAGGAAATTGCATTTTCTTACTTGTCTGAGTCTGGACTAGTGAGAGGCATCGGCCGTGACAGTTACCAAGACGTACCGCCAAGCAAAGAGATTTGTGCTCCGGTACCTAGCTGTGTTGAAACCATAAGAAGTAAAATGCCTCTTAATAGATAACTACGCTCCCGTCATAAACTGTATCATCAATTACCATTAGGTATCATTACCATGCAAGGATCGTGTCAAGTGGAAGGACGTGGTATCTGCCTACCCCTATAGGAATGAGGGAATGTATGGATGTTAGGAAAGTTATAAGGTTCCTTCAGTACCTGATCTATAAACACCCCACAATAACATACAGGTAGGCTTTCCTTTTTATACCATCTTCAGTACAATATAATTGTTTTTTATAATTTATAACAGAGTAATTTATTCGCTCCCACTCTTTCGTATCATCAAAGTAATCCATGATATTTTTCTACGATTTTTTAATTAGCTTGCTTTCAATAAAGGACTTCAATTTATTGGGCGACACTTTTTGTACGTCTCCTGGAAGTTTTGCAGAAATGTATACAGTATATTAACTAATTATTTTAAATTCAAATTCAAATTTTATTCACCCTACTTGAATTTACAACAATTTTATATCTATCTTGTCTTAGTTACTATGCTAACAATGTTATCCAATATCAACTGTGTAACATAGACGAAATTTGTCCCGTGTTCAATAATTCACTTCATAGATTATGTATGTGCATTATTTTACCTGAATCCATTAGGATCCAGGCCTGATTGTAAGGTATCAGAAGATGAATAATGTCTGAGCATTATCTTCAATGTCACATCGAAAATGTTAATGCTTGCCTTGAATACAAACAACTGAATTTTCTATTAGTGTACAGGACAACACAGACTGGAGTTTTTCTAATACATTTTGGTATATAATATTTAAATTGTAATACAGGGAAAAAAAACTAGTTACGCCATATATTAGGATGAAAGTTCAGAAACATTTGTCAAGTTGAGCAAGCGCATTTTTAACAAGATACCTCAATCAGTTTTGCATTTGCCTCTACGTAATTTTAAGATTTACATCCAAAATATTCTTATCAAGGCATATTATAATTTTGAAGATTATCTAAGCTATAAATATGTTTGGACGTGATTCACCAGAAGCATTATTGAGCTGATGGATGGCCCAGGTGAAATATGCTCGAAATCCTCATCGTCCTTCCAGTTTAAGACCTATATACTTCATCTAAGTCTTTACTTCCACCAGTACTACCCATCGTGGAGAACCCCTTCCTGGTATGTGAAATAAAAGGGCATCTGTTTCGTTGTGGACACATATAAACCCCTCGAAATCATCATCAAATCAATGTCACAGGGAATTTTTACATATATAACTAGCTAGGGAATTTTAATGCGCAATTTCGTAAATTAAATTTAAAAAAAAATATTTTAAGTTAAAATAAAACCTATCGTAATTTTTAGCTGGGAAATGCTTTGGCGCATGTCAGATGGAGTTAATCTTCGTCCCAGAGTGTTGGACTTGCTTGCTACACTAGAATAACCGCTAAAACCCAGCGAAACTCTCTTCAACTCTACGCTGGGGACCATATATTCGCTGACGCTAATGATCGTGATCTAAGACGACAGACTCACAGGAAGAGAACACAGCGATCCAACTTGGCTCACTTCGTGGTGGATAGGATCCAGAAAGTGGGCCTGGAGGTAACCGCTGCCTAAACGGAGGCCATGCTTTTCCATGGACCTCGTAAGGGTCCTTCACGAGGGGCAACTTTTTAAGTGAGCGGCGAGACTGTTGAAGTGAAAGTCTAGATAAAAAGTTATCGTATACGCTACGAATCGCGAACCTGAATTGGCAATGGGCGGGGCACATAGTCCGAAGGACCGATGGACGTTGGGGACCGAAAGTGCTGGAGTGGCGACCCCGCACCGGACGGCGCAGTGTAGGCCCCCCACAAGGTGGACCGATGACATAAAGAGGGTCACCGGTAGCCGTTGGAGCCAGGCGGCGCAAGATAGAGCCTTGTGGCAGTCATTACGTGAGACCTATGTCCAGCAGTGGACGTCCATCGGTTGAAGCGACGACGACGACGACCCTTACTCAGAACAAGGTTTAGACTCAGGCCTCATTGGTGCAGTGGTGCGAGTACTCGCTGTGATAGCAAAACCCACGGGGTTGATCCCCGGTTGGGTGGATTTAGAAAATTCTATTTTCTAATTTGTCTGAGTCTGGGCTGGTGGGAGCCTTCGCCTGTGGCTTCATCACCTTACCAGAAAAGAGGTACCGCCAAGCAAAGAGATTTGAGTTTCGGTACAATGCTGTATAGAAACCATAAGAGGTAAATTACCTCTTCCCAGGTGTAACAGTATAGGGCTAACCAGTTAGCAATAAAAATAGTCCAGCATAATGAAAATGGTGACTACAGATTTTTATGTACATAGAGCTTTGACTTTCAAATAGATCTAAAAAGTCATTAAACCGTGGTAAAGATATAAACATTGAACTATTTTAAATATATATTCTACAGTTCACTATAAAGGCCGAATAATAAGGTTATAATGCCTTAGAAGCAGAATAGAGAGCGAAATTAAATTTAAAGTGGATGTCTACAATAAGGGCCAATTTTCCGCAGGATTGTTGAAGGAGATGAAAATTAATTTATAACGAGCCTTATGAAATTAAAAATAATAGGGGACTATGATTTAGCCGAGCCCATATAAAGGTTTTTTTCTTGCGTAATAAGTGCTTTTCACAAGCAGAAGTCCAAGGCTTATTTTCCGATAAAGAAAAATGACGACATTATTTTTTCTACATGCTATTAATAGTTACTGATGTAAAAAATTCAATTCCAAACAACTTTGTAAATATTCGGGATAGTGCAATAATAAATTATTCACCCACACTTTCCGAGTCGTAATCGAAAAATATCGATCTAAGGAATAAATCTATAAGGACTAAAATTATAGAAAATTTAATTCCGAACAATTTTGATCATTACCATTTATCGCGTAAAGTTGAAAATAAGCGAATTATTGCATATATAAAAAAAATCACCCTTAAATCCACGATGGCGTATGATGTAACAGGGTGCAGATCCCTTTTATGAGCTAATTGGTCTAGGCTTAAATTATATTTAACAAAGCGCTTTAATTAACAGATAAATATCTTATAGATAATGTTTTAACAACGATGTAATCGACTATTTGTTGCAAAATTTTCAAGGAAATAAAAAATTCCAAGAATATAAATATATAATAACATTAGGGATTCACCACATTAATATGTATATTTATTGTTTAAACATTATAAGTAAAGGTGAACCTCGTCCTTTGAAGAAGATTGAAATTAGAAAGCACTTGCTCTCTGAAAGCTTCGATAAAAGAACACAAAGCCTTTGTGCATTTTTAATATAAAAGAAAAATACTGCAGTCAAAGTCATTATGTAAAAGAGATCTGAAATGTTAGCTTAAGCGCAATTAATAATAGTTGTAATTAAAGAAAGGACAACCTATTTTTTCACCCGATACGCCATTTTCATTTCAAATCTACATTGAATTATTCCTAGCTGACTATTGCAATTTCGTCTAACACACACTCACACTTTAACGACGTTTTGATTTTAATAAAATGCAATATTTTTTTTACTATAAATTATAATAAAACTCATCTAATCTCACTCTCTAACCCACTTCATCTCCCATTATGCCCTAAGTCGAAAGAAATCCAGCGAAATAGTTTCGGAGTTTATCGCTATCAAACATTGGGACAGGGACCTTTATAAAAGGCCAGATTATAGAGGTGTCAAGTGCAGACGTGGACGGGCCTTGTGGACGTCACTACGTGAGACCTATGTCCAGCAATGGACGTCCATCGGTTGAAGCGACGACGACGACGACGACAGGTGTAGAACCAACGGCTTCACGTGCTCTCCGAGGAACGGAGCCACTGCCAGTTAGACAGGCAAATCTGACATTTTCTAAATAGAAGCCCCCATGTCAATTTTGAATTGCCCCTTTGGAATAAGCTTGTTTTTCGCTGGGAAATGCTTTATGCACGCCGGATAAAATATAAACTTACATTCGGGGGTGCCGGACACGCTGGTTGAACCAGGATACCCATTTAAATCCAGCGGAACCCTTTCTATCTTGGTGTTGGGGTCCAGATATCCGCTGACGTATTCACTTTTGGCCCAGGATGAATCCGACTTACTCAACTAAGTCAGTTGAATGAGAGCAGAAAATTGCACCTTCTGCCCCCGCCCCCCTGCTCCATAAACTTCCTTTGCCTGATTAGTGCCTCCTTCTGCAGAATGACAACCTCCCAATAGGAGGTCACTGTTCTCCAAGCTGTGGCATCACTAATCATCCAGAGAATCAGAACTCTATCCGACAGTGGCCTGTTTGAACTGTGGAACAAGCTTACCACTAGACCAATAAATTATACGTTTAAGAAACCCATATCATAAAAGGACCAGGTTGAAGTAGAAAGGCCAGATAGTATATACCCCTTTTAAATTAATTGCATAATTAAGAAGTATAATTTTATCAAATTTAGAAACATTTCCCTCTCTCGTTTATCCTAACTGCAATTAAGCCAAGACAAGAATTAACTAACGTAAGTTTTAAGATACGTTACAGAACACTTTAACTGGGTACTAGGATTACGGTCCAATCCCTCACATTAAAGGGGCTTTTACAAAGACGAACGTAAGCTGTACTGTTTAGCTTGATTTTCACTTTTTGACTTCAAGTTTCTACTGTATTTTTAGTATATACTGTTTAACTTATTTAAAGAAACGTGAAACGTGTATAGACAGTGAAACATATTTGGTTTATCTCAACTAATATTATATGTTTGTAATGTTTTCACTCAAAAACTACTAAACCGATTTCAAAATTTTTCTCACCATTGCAAAGCCGCATTATCACTGAGCGACATATGCTAAATTGATATTTAAAAAGAAAATGCGATTCCTAATTAAAATGCATTAATATAACGCAAGGTGTGAAAAAAATTGTCACAAAAAATATGTCTTCGCGTGCACTGCGGAACCTATTGATGATAGAACAAAATATTATACTTTGGGGTAATGCTGCTGATATAGATGCCATATTTGTACTGCAGAAAAGGGCCGTTCGTTCGATTTACAATATGGGTCCAAGAGAGTCGCTAAGAAACAAATTCAAGGCAGTTAACATAATGACAGTTCACTGCGTATATATATTAGAAAACTTGTTATAAATTCTAGTAGGCTGCATAAGATTAACAACTAATTCAAGGGTAACTGTATACGTTTCTATAATAAACTCCCACAAGACGTTCTAGAGATGTCAATTAATAAATTCAAAGCCTTTGTTAAAAGAAAGTTGATAGAAAAATCTTATTATATGCTGCAAGATTATCTAGACGATAGTAAACTTACATGATATTGTAATGATGATGGTAACAAAAAAAAATACCCGACTGAGTTTGTTGTGGGTACTTCTCGGATCAGGGCGCGAAGGAACTCTCGTAACTTTAGATTTTAAGCCGTTCTTGAGTACCATCATCAGACGTATATTAGAATCAGAGTGTGGAAAAAAAATATAATTTGACGATACAAAATAGCTGTAATATGCCTACTTGAATAAAGATATTTTTGATTTTGATATTTTGATGTTCTACAGTATTATAGAACGTATTAATATCTACAAAAAAGTTCTTGATACCATATATCCAACTACTGTAGTTATGCCACTATAACTACTTTTACATTTAAAAAATGAATAAAATTGCCGACAAGTCGTACAAAGTTAGGATTCTCAATAAGTAAGGGGTTTCGATATATCTGAACTACATCTTTATATGTGTTCAGATAGATTCTAGAACGGTTTGAATTGCCAATTGAATCCATATTGACCCAAATTTCTACAAGATCTGAAGATACACGGGTAAAACCGCAGGCACAGTTAACGATAATATAATAATGCAATAATTATTTCATTTACTCGAGCTCGTTGTTTCAAACTTGTCGTACGATGGATGCTCTTTACAATAAAACAATTCTGAAGAAAACTTAACAACTAACATTTCCACTTCTCGTATTTGAATTTAAATTTAATTCCTGTGACAACTATTTACTCGTTTATAAACACCAGACGCTTTCACCAAAGAAACCAACGAGGACAGAGTACTTTTACAATTATAGTGTTTAAATTATATTTAGATACAATTGTAATTATTTAAATACCAAGCCATTTATTAGATTAAATTACGAATCACAGACACCACTGAGTTCTTTTTGTAAAACTTATATGATTAACCGTGGTCTTTGCCCTAAAACCTTACCTACGCCAGCTTAAACTCATTTCAAAGAACATTTAATAAACCTTTTAGGTCATGTTTCAGATAGATAACGCTCCATTATTTTTCAGAAGATTGAAAAAATGGTATTAAATGAAAGTGTTGTCCACGTCAAGATAAAAACATTGTGTGTGTTTATAAATCCTCGATTCAAGTGAGCCATTAGCGCCGCTGTATTGGCCTTGGCTGCTCTGCAGAGCACTTTTTACTTTACTCCCACTCAGCTGTAATGCGGCATGCGACAGCTCAACGAAAAAATTTGGGTTCGAATTAAAATGTATTTAAACTTGACTGGGTGGACAAATTACTGTATTAACTATTGTAAATTTGAAGACATACTATGACAATAGAGATAACTGATCTCCCCAAAAGTTATCGGTACTTGTCCTTAGGTTCATTGTATGAATTTTCTGTTAATTATGTACACAAACGAAAAACAAATTAAAAAACTTTAAGTAGGCCTTCACAGCAGCACAGCAGCTGACCGGGCATGGATGATTGCCAACAATGTGGTGCAGCTATCGACTCAATGTATCACACTGTGGCAGGTTGTGTAGCCTGGGGACTTCAACGTCACCTCTTTGTGGGGCTGATCGGCGGAGATCTCTCGCTGGAGAGCATTATAAGCGGGATGCTCTCTAATGAGAATAATATGGCCTAGATTATCCTACTTCTGCGAGACCATAGTCTCGCTTAAATAAACCCATGAGCGAGAGAGGGAGAATGCAGCGGATACTCCCGCTCACCGCTGAAGGAAGCAAGGTACTAGGCGACGTGTGCTTGCACGCCTCCTCCCGCCTCCTTGAATCCTCTGTAGGACTCATCTGAGGTGCCAGGGACGAATGGGAAAGTTGAACACCTGGTGCCTCATTTATGGATGAAGAGGGTTCCGCTGGGTTTTAGTGGGTATTGCGAGGTCTCCACCCTTGCCGAGTCCCACACTCGTGACCTATATGTCGGGGTTCGTACCAAAATGCAGCGAAAAAAATAGAGGCCTTCACAGAATTTATGAATGGTAAAGTATAGGTTTCCATCAATTTCGATGTACGATTGATGATGATATTAAAAACGACTTACAATCTAAAGCTACCAGTTAGCATTAAACTCTGTCGAGTATTTTTCTTTTCTACCATCTTCATTTCAATATATTATTAATTTAGATTATTAAGACTAGAAAACCTGAAACCCCCCTTGCGGGTGGAATTTTGCGAAATCCGTTCTTAGCTGACCTCTTCTTGCCAAAATAAATAATGCTACTAAATTTCAAGTCTTTACGCCTTATGGTTCCAGAGATATCGTGATGAGTCAATAGATACCTGGATATCTCTTATATATATATATATATATATATATATATATATATATATATATATACACATATATATATATATATATATAGACATAGATAACCCATCAAAGGTTGTATCTAGGTAGAAAAGCAAAGTTTTTTATGCAGTATAAATTTATTATCAAACTTTGAAGTTGAATTCAAAGTTGTTGTTGATACGTGCAATGTGAGCTAATAAAAGGAATTAAAAATAGTGTACAGTTACAGTTTGAACGAACTTCTAGGTATTTATATTCTAACAAACGTAATACGCCACATGCCCAGTCATACGGACGGCGACGACACTAATCCATTTAGTGAATAACGAACAAGCCAGGTACAGTCAGATAACGAGGCAATGCACTCTGTTCAACTTTTATATAGTATTTTACGTATCCTTCTATATTTTTATATTAGTTTCCGCACGCACTTTGTCTGCTTTGACTTCAGAATTGGATTCAAACACAACAACACAAACAATTGAGACAACGATTATTCGTTAAGTTAAATTGAATATATTTATATATGTCGCAGAATAAAAGAGAACGAAGCGTAAAGCATAGGGGCGTTGTGGGCGTTCGTGGGTAATGTTGGTGCAATCAAACACTTTATTAATTAACTCGGATTATAATGTTCAATCACTTAATGTTCCCGATATCAATTTACGCAGACTCATTTACAATAATAGCTAGGAACGCAACAGTTCCAACAGTAGACCGCTCCGGTCGAGCGCTACTCGACAACTGCCGAGAGACTCCCACCGGACCGCTACCATTGACTCTGTCCCACGCCGATAGATGGCGCCAGCATTCCTCAGACACCTGCTCTCCGACATATATATACGTTTATACATTATAACTGTAATATTTTTTATTGTAAACAAGCTAGACAACTTGACACAATCAAGCAAAGCAAAAAAAACACTCTTTTGTAGCAAACCGAACTAGAAAATAATTTTTAATAATAAGTCATAAACAGATTCATTTAATTCATAGTGAAAGCCGTGGTCGACTCACGGCTTTCACTCTCACACTATGTCCCTTTCACTCCCTCATAGAGGATCTATCAAAAGAATATATTAATACTGGCGGCCCTAAAAAGGATAATGGGAAATTGTTAATGAATTATTGCATTGTCATTGGCACTTAACACGTATGCAAAGTTTCGAATTAATTAGCTAAAAATCGCGCTCAAAGATTCCGTTATATAGTTACAAACATACATACACCCCAAGCTAATAAAAGCGTTTTAAAAAAGCCGCATGATAATTGCAGAATGTCAACTTTAATAAGTCGGAGTATATCATTTTGAGAATATAAAAGTTGTATTCCACTTGTTTTTAATTACTTCCTTTCAAATTATTACATACACACGTACATTATTACATTCATAATCTAATCAATATACAGATTTTACTTTACAACGAATCTATATCTTACTCATACATTTTTAAATTCGTAACAACATTTACGTAGAATGTCTGACAATAGGAGATAATGAAAATAGAATTTTATGCTTGATAAAAATAAAAAACAGTATAGTTATATCGGTATCATTGGTATCCTTGGAATATGAGGTAACTCACCAGTCGCAGGCCCAGTTACAAGGGTCGCTGCAATTTTCTTTACCTTTGGAATGGAATTTTCGATTTTAATAATTTAAAAAGTACTTTACAGGTATTGAAACAGTCTTTAATAAAATATAATTTAATAGAATAAGGATTAATACAGAGGTATGAATAATATGGTTTGATTATTGTCGGCACTTTTATTAACTTTTAAAATGCAAGAAAGTAGTTGTAGTGGCATAACTACAGTAATTGGTATCTGGAGTTTATTATAGATATTGATATTTTCCATAATATTGTAGAACATTTTTTTGTTCTATCTTCAATAGTTTACGCAGCGCACGGGATAACAATTTTTTTTGTTTCACATTAATATAAATTAATGCATTTTTTTTAGGGACCCCTTTTTTATCGCTGGGAAATGCTTTTATGCAAACCGCCCAATCGGAATGTGGAAAAAAAGCACTCCGACTAGTCGGGAGTGTGGTGTCCCGGATGAAGCCGAATCGAGGTTCAAATCAGTGGGAGGAGGCGCCCATAGCCGCGCCTTATACCCCCAAGCCTTCTGCCACGGATACAAGGGGCGTCAGGAGCCAACTCCCGCTCCCTCTCACGAGCTTCCTTTAGCGAGGAGGAGATAAACGTCTCGCAAAAGGAGGCTACGGCTCTCCACCCTGCATCGCTGGCGACCATCGCACTTACTATACAGGCCAGCGAGAGGTCAACTCCAATTAATTACTCCAGAAGATGCCGCTGAAGGCCCCACGCTGGGCATTCTGCCACGGTATGGTGTGCCGTGTCCACGGGAGCACCATACTCATTGCAAATAGGCGATTCCTCTCGGCCAACAATCTGATGCAAGTACTTCCCAATCCTTAGGGACCCCTATATTTTTTGAGAAAATAATATAAGCCTATGTCGCTCAGTAGAAAAGCAGCCTACTAATGTAAATCGGTGTAGTAGTTTTTGTGTGAAAACATAACAAACATACATACTTACAAAAACACAAATGTTTCCTCTTTATAATATGAATTTAGATAAATCGTACAACCTCCTTTATGCCTTCTCCAATTTACGTGAAACTAGCGAAGTGCCGTGTGCTCAATTGTCACACCTCATAGCCATTAAAAGAAGAAGAAAATGCCTTTAGTAAAAATGGAGCAATAACAAAAAAACGAGAACTTCACGCCCAGATTGCCCAGATTGTCAAGTATTATAGTAGCGATCATAAATTGTTAGTTGTAAATGATATATGTCAAAAACAAAAGTATTTCATTTTAATTTGATTTTTGAAGGACGGGGCGAATATCAAACGTTCAAAATCAAAACAATTTAAAAAAGACTTCATGTTTAGATTATATATTTAATTGAAGAACGGGACGAACATTAAATTTTTGACAGTTAGTGATAGTTACCAAGGGAAAGCAAAATTGTGGTTATTTTTTACTATAGAAAATGTAAAAAAATACTTGTTATGTCACTGGAAATTTATGAAATCAAGGATTTGTATACAAATCCTAGGAAATATGTACAATAGATATAAGTTGATTTTGTGATACGTTAAAAGTTAATTGATAGTTGATTTTAGAAGATATAATTAGTAAGATTATATGAACATCTTATTATTATTATTTTACGCTATGACTGTTACCCGATTGTCTCAATAAGTGTTATAATAAAAAAATATTACTAACAACGTGTTTTATTACAGAAAGCATTTAGAAGTAAAAAGTAAGTAGCAGCCCATTTAACGTCCCACTGCTGGGTAAAGGCCTCGTCACTCATATGAGAGAGGGTTTTTAGAGCATAGACCCACCACGCTGCTCAACTGCGGATTGGCAGGCATTGTACACAGGTTCACTCTCTATTCTTTCACTCTCATCGTCCGATGTGACGATATTCCGACACAACTGGAGAGAGATCGGGCGCAGGACCGACGGCTTAACGTGCTCTCCGAGGCACGAGAATGAGGCACACCGACAACTTCCCAACTTCGGGCAAATATTGAGAAAATCTTAATAGAAAACTCAATTTTGATTTTTGAATTGGCCCGACCCGGGACTCGCACCCAAGACCTCACGTCTGTAGTCAAACATGCTAACCACTAGACGAATGAGGTAGTCACAGAAAGCATTTACTTTATACATTACCTAGGATTTGTATACAATTCCTTGATTTCATATATTTCCGGTAACATAAATATATAACAAGCATTTTTTTCATATTTGTTCACATTTTTAAACTTCTCTGCACTATTATTCAAAACCGATCAGCAATTGACTTTATATATACATACATGTGCAATTATTTTGTATTTCATCCGCAATTATTATCATGTTTATTCATATATATTTCGTTACGGCGTGTATAAATTAAAGGTAAATTACCTTTTAACAGATTAACGTACTTTCATCTAAAACTTACTTACCTGATGGTGAGATCAAAGATAAAGTTTAACATGTCAGCAATAAATATAATGCAACGTTTTATCTTAATTTTTATTATACCGTAGTGTTGCACTTAAGTGCTGTCTAATTTAAAAGGGCAAGAGACGCTTTTTACGTACATTTCTCGTATCAAGACTTCGTAATTTATTCGGCAAGATAAACTTTTCACGTCCTTACTTCGAATATTCTCTTCCTTTAACATAAAATATGCAGTAAGTGGGATCATCTCATGAAATTTAAACCATAGAGAATGTCTGAAGTTGATGTAGGCATTTTACGCAACAGCGATCTCACTTTCGTATTTGTTATTTTAGGCAACTCTCTTATGCGTTATATATCAAACAAACATGTTTGTACCACCCATTTTTCATAGGAATTATAAAAATACTAATGGACTCACGCAACTGCGTCTGCTTTCTGTTTAAAAGTATTAAGTGAGGCGATATCTATGTGACGCTTTAACGTACGGTCCGTCAGCCGTTTGTGCCTTTGCTTTTTAAATCTCTGATATCGTCTATAATATCAATTTTAATAAAACGCTGTTTTAGGCAGTTTTGATCTACATGAAATATACAACTTAATTTATTTAAATGATACTACCTAAAGTAAGTAAGTAAGTAAGTAGCAGCCCATTAACGTCCCACCGCTGGGCACAGGCCTCCTCACTCCGAGGAGCGAGGGTTTTTAGAGCATAGACCCACCACGCTGCTCCACTGCGGATTGGCAGGCATAGTACACAAGTGCACTCTCTATTCCTTCACTCTCATAGTCCGATGTGGCAGCAATCCGACACCACCGGAGAGAGATCAGGCGCAGGACCGACGTCTTAACGTGCTCTTCGAGGAACGGGGGTGGATCACACCGCCAACTTCCCAACTTCAGGCAAATATTGAGAAAATCTTAATAGAAAACTCAATATTGATTTTTGAATTGGCCCGAACTGGGACTCGATCCCAGGACCTCATGTCTGTAGTCGAACTTACTAACCACTAGACCAATGAGGCAGTCGATACAGTCAGTCGATACAGGCAGTCGATAGTCATATATTTTTTGTCAAATGTAAAAGATAAAAATGTTAACTGTGGGTTATCCTTTAGAGATAAGTATATACTAGCGCAGACATTTTTGTTATTCTTTTTAAAATATACAGTTCTGTAGTACATAAATTTGTTCTATGTCGTAAGGTTTAGGCAGCGTTTGCGAATATAGCGTACAAAATAGGTGTATCACCTCATATAGCCATAAATTCGTAACAGATTATACATATCTTTTAAGGTTGGCTCACTATAACCTATTTACTACATTTCCTGTCGCGAATTTATATGTTGGTATAGTTATATAAATATGACTTTCGTCACGATATGTTTTCGTTCTCAGATAATCTGAAAGAGTTCCCAGAGTTAATAATAGTTTTGTTTTTTTAAATAACAGGGTTTACCCACAAATAGTAAATTTATAGCCATATATAGGGGTAGTTTATTTGGTACTAAACTCTATATCTCCATGGTTATGGATGATTTATTGTAGAATTGATTTTATATTGTTTGATGACTACGTTTTGACAATTCTACTATTTTGCAGGCAAACCATATTATTTAAGAAACTCAAAACTCATTAAATTTCGGATAGCTTAAATTCCTTCCCTTTTCCTTCTCTTACGATGTGCAGACAGAGTTCCGCAAATAGATAAGTTAATAAACGTCTTTTATTACTCCACTCGAAATCATGCATATTTCTTCAAAACTTTGTTTTTACACAATCATGCGCAAACGGTGGGCATCCATGGTGCGCAGGGTTAGGGGCAGTTCCAGTAACACCCTAAAAGCCTTAGCAGACAGACTCGATTGCCAGTCCCTGAACCATTACTATATGGTTTAGATGATGTCAATTCGGGGCTGTCTTAGTTACAAGGTTTCGTTTAAGGTAGTTTTAAGTTAACTATCAGACTTTATGTAATTTACTAACAAGAAATGATCCTTTAAAGATCGTTGCTTTTATTTTATTTATTATAAAACACTTAATAGTAATCCACTTTGAAATAGGAATTACCTTTTGACACTTGTTGCTACTAAGCATTGGATAACTAACTGTTATTTACGACTTCACTAATAAAATAACAAGTAACGAAAATAACTTCGATCCAAAAGAGGGTTATTACGTTACTGTCAATATTTTAACAATGGAGTAAGCGAGTTTTGTAATCACTTCAACTAGTTAAGAGGCAATATGATAGACTGCCTCATTGGTCTAGTGGTTAGCATGTTCGACTACAGACATGAGGTCCTGGGTTCGAGTCCCTGGTCGGGCCAATTTTAAAAATCAATATTGAGTTTTCTATTAGGATTTTCTCAATATTTGCCCGAAGTTGGGAAGTTGGCGGTGTGATCCACCCCCGTGCCTCGGAGAGCACGTTAAGCCGTCGGTCCTGCGCCTGATCTCTCCGGTTGTGTCGGATTCCCGTCACATCGGAATATGAGAGTGAAGGAATAGAGAGTGCACTTGTGTACTATGCCTGCCAATCCGCAGTGGAGCAGCGTGGTGGGTCTATGCTCTAAAAACCCTCGCTCCTCGGAGTGAGGAGGCCTGTGCCCAGCAGTGGGACGTTAAAGGGCTGCTACTTACTTTACTTACTTATGATAGCAATAGTCAGTATGCTTTACGATGCGTTTTTTATGAGTAATTATGTCAATACGACTGCTGGTCGGGCCAATTCAAAAATCAATATTGAGTTTTCTATTAAGATTTTCTCAATATTTACCCGAAGTTGAGAAGTTGGCGGTGTGATCCGTCTTTCCTGCGCCTGATCTGTCTCCGCTAGTGTCAGATTCCCGTCAAATCGCATAGTCCGATGTGAATAGTGTGAAGAAATAGAGAGTGCACGTGTGTACTATGCCTGCCAATCCATTCTGAAGCAGCGTGGTGGATCTATGCTCTAAAAACACTCTCTCATGCTCTAAAAACACTCTCTCCTATGAGTGAGGAGGCCTATCCCCAGCAATGTCGGCCAATTTTGACGGTCTCGCTGGCGCAGTGGTGCGAGTATTCACTTTGCTAGCGGAAGTCCCGGATTCGATCCCCGGTAGGAAGAATTTAGGAAAGTTTGAACTGGTGCGAGGCTAGGGCCGTTACCACTCTACCGACAAAAACGTACCGCCAAACAAAGAGATTTGTGTTCCGGTACGATTCTGAGTAGAAACCGTAAGTATCGTCTCTTACCCAGATTAGCGCGCTTCCATCCTAGACTGTAACATCACTTACCATCAGGTGAGATCACAGTCAAGCGCTAATCTGTCAGCATTAAAAAAATGGGACATTAATGGGCTGCTACCTACGGCAATACATATGTAACTACTATTACTATGACTTAATTTGGGAGATTGAACAAAGTTTATTTAAATTTTAATAATAAAATTTGATTCATATTCAAAGTATTAGACCATCTGCTTCATAATCAGTGTCGAATATATATGTCGTGTATCGTATGTGTATATGTATATATTAAATCTGTGATGTGAATAGCTCGTATTTAATATGTAGTTAAATTTTAAATAATTTTTCATTAGCAAATAACTTAATATAATACCAGTTATTGGACTTATAATAACGCCACCGTTAAAATGATTGAAAAATAGCAATAGCTCCCATGCTTAGTTGTGTTAGCAATTATTATTTTATTGGAATATCGTCGTCACTTCAACCGATGGACGTCCACTGCTGGACATAGGTCTCACGAAAAGATGCTCACAAGGCCCGATCTTGTTCCGCCTGGCCCCAGCGGCTACCGGCGATCCTTCTTATATCGTCGGTCCACCTTGTGGGGGGTCTTCCGGTACGGGGTCGCCATTCCAGCACCTTCCGGCCCCAACGTCCATCGGTCCGTCGGACTATGTGCCCCGCCCATTGCCACTTCAGGTTCGCGATTCGTCGTATTGGAATATGTATTGTTAAAACGGATATGTACAGTTATTAATTTACTACAATTATTGTTTAAAAGGAAACGGTATCTTTCCCTGATGCTCACCCACCGCTCAGAGAAGCGATATAAAAAACTCAGGTAAAGATACACGGGGGCACAGTGATAGCAGTGAAAGTGGTTGGCGGATGGTATCATTCTTCTGTGAGAATGTCATCTCATAGAAGGAGGCATCAGATAGGGAGAGGGAGGCTGCAGCTCAGGCCACCTCCATCCGTAGGAGGAGGCCGGGAGCCAGGAGACGCGCCTTTGCGAGTCTCCATCTATTCTGAATGGTCGTGACAGACGATGTCCGAAGTCCCAGAGCGTAATGTCCTCACTGAACCTCTGGTACGTGTTTGGAAATTAATAAGTGATAAATAATTAAAATGCCGTAAATAATAAATAAAGTTTTGTGAAGCGATAAAATATATAATATATTGTATTAAGTATTTGTGGACTTTTAATAAATAGTTTGGAATAAATTATTATTGTTTAAAAACACTTCGGAAGATAGAGCTTTCAGCTGCTACTAGGTTATCTTTTTCTGACTATTGATGGACTGTAAACTTTTCGATACTAATAGACTATAATCAGTGCACCCATAAATATATTAAAACATTATTAATCCGAACATATTTTCAGCGCCTTAATTAAACACCGATGTGCGTAACAATAAATACAGGCGTCCAGAATAATTGAACAAGCTGGACACATACGTGGCGATTGTATTGAATTTCTGATAATTTGCATTCGCTGCAACGTTTTGTGACCGGCTAATAATTTTATGGTGGCAATTTACCAATTAAATCCGGTTGCGGTTGTGTAGTTGTGAATAGAATTGTTGCATAGGGAGCCTGGCATCCGTTGGACAGGCATTACTAATGAAATATGTAGTTACGAATTCAACGAAATTAATTACTTGGTACACCCGTTGCACTTATATACAAATATAATAGTTAATACGATATACTTCGAGCGATATAGGACATGTTGGTCTCTTATTTTCTTAAATTTCTTTAAAGTTAATTCCTATGCCATTTAGCATAAACTGTATTAAATTGGAAGGACGCTTTTAAACCTTTTATGTGGGTTTTCAAACACTGTACAATCTTTAAGTTAATATATTGATATTGGTAAAAAAACTGTGTTATATTTAAAGTTTTATAACATTTTATATTGTGGATGAATAAAATTATATTTAATTAATTTTATAAAATAAGAAACATACACACACTACCCTTTGAGGGTGGAATTTCCTAAAATTTAATTTGATTGATTCCATTATGTCAAAAAAATTCTGATTAAGTTTTACATACCATAAAAGATATAGTTTGTAAATGTGAATTCTTTTAGATGTGACAATTTGAATTTTTTTAATTAACTTCCCTGCAACCCCCCTTGCTGGTGGAATTTTGCAAAATCGTCTACTCGGCAAAAGGAATATTCCTACCAAATTGCAAATCTCTACGCCTTATGTCATGAGTCAATAGGTAACACCCCCGCAACCCCCTTTGCGGTTGGAATTTGATAAAATCCGCTCTTAGCTGACCTCTACTCGTCAAAAGGAATATTCCTACCAAATTTCAAGTCTCTACGCCTTATAGTTCTAAAGATATCGTGATGAGTCAATAGATACCTGGATATCTCTTATATAAATATTAACATATAAGGTTATATATATAAAAGTACAATAGTCTATCAAAAACATGCGAATTTGTTAAGTGCAGGATACGTTCCTTTTTTATTTAATATGGCATACCTTCATCAATTTATATTTCATAAATTGTTATATAATATGTATGAAAGAAAAAAGAAACTGTGCCATAAATGGCAAATTTCTATTCAAGTCCTCATAACATTATGGTAAAAGAATACAATAAATTATCATTGTTCATAAGATGCGAGCGAATTCGTAAAGTACAATATATGAGCTTTTTTATATATTAAGTAATATCGCCGATTAACAACAGCTTTTGGCTAGATACAAAAAATTACAGCTAATATATGTCGCCGCGATAATTATTTAACAATGGAAATTACTTCGTGTCATATGTTGATTTATAATCAAATGGTTGCTAATTTAGCTAATTATAATCAAAATTTAAGAGCAGATTTATTCATTACCTTTGATTTTGTTAGTTTCTATTGTCTTGTTTTATTTCTATTGTTAAAATAAAACTTAGCTAAAATAAATGCTTACTACGCCTTATAATAACTTTAGAACTTTATAATTGATAATGATTGGAATTAATTTTGTTACGTCATCGATTACCTATCGTGTTAAAAAGTGTTTCGATGCTCTTTGTGACGTCATCATTGTTGAAGTGGGGAGACCTTTTATAAACGTGTGACTCGAGAGCGGGGCGTGTCCTGTCCGATTGTCCTTTTCAGCAGCAGCAAACGTTGCTCTAAGCCTAGGTCCGAGCCTCACAGGAGGCGGCCTTAGAGCAACGTTTTCCCCCGACGCAGCAGGGCCCTTCTACGGGCCCACCCCTCGGAAGAGCTTCTGCGCTCGCCACCCCTCTCAGTTACGCTGTCAAAGCCAGTAGGGCTAACAGCAACTACACACTTCGAAAAAAAAAAAAGAGAGCGAGGCGCGTAGTCTACTGGAGGATTTTGCTCAGATAACATTGTAAAGTAGAATCCCTTTTGGTTTTAATAAAATATTGTTTGATCTTGATTCCATAGTGTTTTACTTGTTCGACGGATTAAATGCTTTAATTTATCGTCACCTGTCAAATTATTGCCCAAATTGAAATTTCTTACTGTCATTTATTACATTGCAGACCAAATTGAAAATAAGCCTGCTTTATAGAGTGAAATATTAAATTATTGAAGTCGTAAGAACCGCTGGCCTTTTTATTTAAATAACTCCCCAGTCCATATTTGACATATATATTGAAATAGTCAGTACATACTCAGTCCAAAAGATATTACATCCATTTCAATTTCTAAGGTGATGATCAAGATTTAGTGACTAAAATTGGATGGTTTGGGCATGTAGTACTCTAAACCGAAGAACTTGTATGAAAGGTTTAATGAGAATGAAAGAAGCGAAGGAGATATGCAAGGATCGTGGCAAGTGGAAGGATGTTGTGTCTGCCTACCGCTATGGGAATAAGGCTTGATGCTATGTATGTCAATTTCGAAATGAATCTTCTTAAGACGCGTGAAGATAATTTTTTTTACGGATGAAACGTGTGAATAGCGTCACGGAGATATGCAGCGTTTCTAATGCTAAGATTAGATCATTTTAATATTTACAAATAACATATCGCATTTTAATTTGCCAGTTGTTATTTTATAATGTAATATACGAGTACTATTATTCATAAAATAAAAATAATTCATAAGTACTCTTTTCTACATTTTAAATTCAAAAACAAGATTTAATTAATGATTCCTTTTATCGACGTAAAAATACGTGGCATTTTTATTTACAATTCGTCATTTGACATTTCAATAAATTATTTTCGACACTTCTAATATTTTAATGACAATTGAATTCATATCTTCCTTTTTCCCTACTCTAACTTTCGCAAATCTAAAGTTTTATGGACTTAAAAATTGGTTTGCTAAAGAAGTTTCGCTTTTAACATGTGTACTTTGTACGCCCGCACTTTCAATTTTGTTTCACACATTATTGGACTGCCTCATCGGACCCAGTACCTCATGTCTCTAGCCGAACATGCTAATGTTCGGCTAGCATGTTCGGCTAGAGACATGAGGTACTGAGTCCGAGTCCCGGGTAAGACGAATTCAAAAACCGATATTGAATTTTCTATTGTTTCTTTCTTCTTTCTTCTTTCTATTAAGAGTTTGTCAATATTTGCCAGAAGTTAGTTGGCGTTGTGCTCCACCCTCGGGCCTTGGAGAACACAAACTGTCGGTCCTGCGCATGATCTCTCTCCGGTCGTGTCGGATTCCCGTCACATTGGTCTATGAGAGTGAAGAAATAGAGAGTGCACTTATGTACTACGTCTTCCAATCTGCAGTGGGGAAGCGTGGAGGATGTATTCTCTAAAAATCCTCACCCCTATGATTGAGGAGGCCGGTGCCCAGCAGTGAAACATTACTTACCTTAATTTATTGGAATTCTTTGCACGTTACGACCATACACGCATTTTTCGTTCGTATATAAGACTTCAGAAGAAGACGGATAGAAGGACGCCGTTTTAAATGCATAAATTGACACGTGGGACGTGTTATAAGTGGTAGGACTAGAAATACGAATAAATCCAATAAAGAAATATCCATAGTTATATGTATAACTGGCTGCAGTTTGCACCAATGTGATTATTTGTAGATACATCCATTTGTTGCAAACCTTACAACAAATAAACATAAGATTAACAACTCATTTAAGGGTAACTGTATACGTTTCTATAATAAATTCCCACAAGACGTTCTAAAGATGTCAATTAATAAATTCAAAGTCTTTGTTAAAAGAAAGTTAATAGAAAAATCGTATTATCAGTTGCAAGATTACCTAGACGATAGAAACGCCTGGGAGTGAACGAATTGCTCTAATTTTAATTAAATATATAGTAAACTAATATGATATTGTAATGATGATGGTAACAAAAAAAAAATACCCGACTGAGTTTGTTGTGGGTTCTTCTCGGATCAGGGCGCGAAGGAACCCTCGTAACTTTAGATTTTAAGCCGATCTTGAGTACCATCATCAGACGTATATTAGAATCAGAGTGTGGAAAAAAAATATAATTTGACGATTCAAAAGTGCTGTAATATGCCTACTTGAATAAAGATAATTTTGATTTTGATTTTATTTCAAAGGCAACTATGGAATTTCTAGACTAATTTTCCTCTTGATTACTTATAAAATTTATTGCGAGTCGCTTCCGTTGCGCAAGAAATTCAAACAAGCAAAGCTCGAGTCACAGTAGCTACATTTAATTATTCTAAGTAGGTAAAAGTATAACGCCTTTCTTGTTCCGGTACGTATGAAACTTCCAACGTCGTCTACCTCAGAAGCCTTCGTTGCATACAAATTTACATAAGGAAACTTTCAAACACAGCAATGCCAGAAACTAAAATTTATGTTTTGCTGGTTTTATGGAATGCTCAAACAAGAAGCGCAAGTAGACATATAAATTAGAATTTATACGAATTTAAAATAACAAAATTATATAAAAAGATGTAAGTAGTAGTCTATTGACGTCCTAATGCTGGACTCAGACCTCCTCTTTCAATGGCATGAGTGTTTTTAGAGCCAAGACCCATCATGCTTATCCCAGCTGGCTTAACATGCTACATATGCTCCAGAATTAGGACAACCAGTGTAACAACAAGACAAGACAACAATCTTTGTTTTGGTAATTTGCACCTTTGCCCAGATATTTTTATCTATGTATAAGGTAAGTAGCAGCCCATTAACGTCCCAGTACTGGGCACAGGCCTCCTCACTCCGAGGAGCGAGGGTTTTTAGAGCATAGACCCACCACGCTGCTCCACTGCGGATTGGCAGGCATAGTACACAAGGACACTCTCTATTCCTTCACTCTCATTGTCCGATGTGACGGGAATCCGACACGACCGGAGAGAGATCAGGCGCAGGACCGACGGCTTAACGTGCTCTCCTAGGCACGGGGGTGGATCACACCGCCAATTTCCCAACTTCGGGCAAATATTGAGAAAATCTTAATAGGAAACTCAATATTTATTTTTGAATTTGGCCCGACCCGGGACGCGAATCCAGGACCTCATGTCTGTAGTCAAACATGCTAACCACTAGACCAATGAGGCAGTATTATTTAATATTATAATCTATGTATATATCAAATTTAATAATTGAATAATTGATTTCGTGTATAAGTTGTAATAAGGTTACATAATAATTTTTTGTTTTGCAAACAAATTGGTCAAAGCTTATTATATCTACATGTTTATGCAAGGAGATAGGAGACCGTTCATCATGTTAGTACAGCTGAATGAAACGATACTTACATAAAAATAAATTATTTTTATTAAAGTCCTGACTCTCTATATGGGACCCCTATGAGTTTTGGGCTATGCTCTTTATCTCGGGACATGTTATTCCGATATTTATCATATCCGCCACCACAAAGGGTCTCCAAGTTTGCCTGAGTCGACCACGGTTCCGCTTTTCCCAGGGAGTCCATTCCATATTCCTCTTCGGATAATGGCAGGTCCAATTACGGCACAGGATTTTAGTTCCGATAAATTTGGGGTGGGAAATTGCAGAATCTGCTGTATTAGTAAAGGACCGTCAATCCTAGTAGATCCTCAATTAGTCCTCACCCCGGGACCAGCTACAGTCACGTAACCGCTACTCCAAGCTGTAATAGTTCGCTGCAGGGCGTGCGTCTGATCTCTCCGATCGTGTCGGATTACTGTCACATAGGACTATGCGAGTGAAGGAACAGTTGAGCAGCGTGGTGAGTCTATACTCTAAAAAACCTCTTTCATATGAATGATAAGGCCTGTGCCCAGCAGTGGGGCTTTATTAGGCTACATACACAGTGCAAGTGTATATTAAAATGAAAGGCTGCTTAAGCCTTTCATTTTAATATATCACAATTCGTGATTTTCTTGAAATTTAGTAACCTGACGTAAACGTACAATTTAGATACTTAATTTGTGTGATTATTCAGATACATAATATGATTTAAATTTTGACATCATTAAAACAAAAAAAGAAATTAATAATTTCATTATTTGCAACAGAAATTCTCGCTTTACCACGAAAAACCAATAAATAGTTTCAAGTGCTGTTTCAACTCTGCGATAATTATTTTAATTGGCTAAAACTTTACAGTTTCTTATGCAGTTAGCTACATCGTACAAACTCTACGAAACTTTTTCATTAGTTACAAATTAACACTTATTATTTCACTTTAAGATGGTACTTAAAATGATAAGTAGCCGTGAGGATCCAATGAAGAGACGTGTAGATTCCAATTAAAAAGGTACTGTTCCCTGCGAGTTTACCCGCGTAGTTCTCAACCCGTTAGATCATGAGAAACCAGTTCTTATAAGACTTTGTCGCTTCAACTGATGGACGCCCACACCTGGACATAGGTCTCACGTCATGACTTCCACAAGGCCCGATCTTGCGCCGCCTGGCTCCAGCGGCTACCGGTGACCCACTTTATATCATCGGTCCACCTTGTGGAGAGTCTGCCTACACTGCGCCTTCCAATGCGGGGGCGCCACTCCAGCACCTTCGGCCTCCAACGACCATCGGTCCTTCAGACTATATGCCTCGCCCATTGCCACTTCAGGTTCGTGATGCGTAGGGCTATGTCGGTGACGTTGATTCTACTACGGATCTCTTAATTTCTGATTCGATCGCTTAGAGATACTACGAGCATAAGCCTCTCCATCGCACGCTGAGTGTCTCCGAACTTCCGCATGAGGCCGATAGTCAGCGACCACGTCTCAGAACCGTAGGTCACCACTGGCAACGCACACTTATAAGAGTTAGTGAGATTTATTTACTCGGCGTATATTATATATAGATGCAAGTGCGGCTTTGTAAGCTTACAAATACAAATATTTGACATATGCTTAGCAATATATTTTTTTTATTGCTGACAGATTAGCGCTTGACTGTGATCTCACCTGATGGTAAGTGATACAGTCTAAGATGGAAGCGCGCTAATCTGTTAAGAGGCGATAGACCCCTTACGGTTTCTACACAGCATCGTACCGGAACACAAATCTCTTTGCTTAACGATACGTCTTTGCTGCTAGGGTGGTAAGCCTCCCATCAAACCAAACTTAGACCAATTAGAACATGCAATTTCCTAAATTCAAACAAAGCGAGTACTTGCACCTCTAGCGAGGCCGTCACATCTCTTCTTTAATGTAAAGCTGTTAATTTGATATTAAAAAAAGAGACAATTCATTTCAATTCACTTCAATAAGAGCGAGCTATACATATTCCCACGGAATCGGGAATTACGCGGATGCTTCCACCCACTTGTGATCATTTTTATTTTATTTTATTGCGTTATTGGAGAGTCAAGAAAATCTGCATGCCAAGTTCCATAAGGTTTTCTGAAGTAAAACTTCTTTAGACGCATAAGAGTAAAATTTTATGGGTGATACGCGTGGTTAGCGTCACAAAGATGTGCTACGTAGTTTTAATATTTACAAATAACATGTGGTATTTTAATTTACAACGTCGTTTGAGATTTCAATAATCTGTATCAATTTTCAATTAGATTCATGAAAAACCTAACATATCTTAATTTATCCTTCCATCAAACTTTCGCAAATCAAAAGTTTTAGATTTGTATAAATATAAACAAGACTTTTAGTTTGCAAAAAAGTTTCACTTCTGACATGTGTACTTTGTAGACAGTTTTAATTTTTATTTATTTTAATTTAGTGGAAAATAATTTCTAATATGTATTGAAATGATATCATTCTTCGTCTTGCTAATTAAAACGTGACTGATAATTGATGTTTTAATATTAATAAATACATATACATACATAGCATCACGCCTCATTCCCATAGGGGTAGGCAGAGACAACATCCTTCCACTTGCCACGATCCTTGCATATCTCCTTCGCTTCTTTCATTCTCATTAAACCTTTCATACAAGTTCGTCGGTTTAGAGTACTCTTGACCTGGCCGTTATTTAAAATGTCCTGGATTTGGTCCAGGAACGTTCGCCTTGGTCTTCCCCTTCCAACTTTCGCATTCACTCTTGACTCATAAATCCTTTTTGTCAGTCTCCTTTCATTCATTCTCTCTACATGCCCAAACCATCTAAGCATACCTTTCTCAATTTTAGTCACTACGTCTTCTTTTATACCACAACGTTCTCTTATCACACTATTTCTTACTCTGTCACTCAGTTTTAATCCACTCATGCTTCTCAACGCTCTCATCTCTACCGCATTTATTTTACTTTTGTGATTCTTCTGCCATACCCAACTTTCACTACCATACATAAGTGTTGGCACCAACACTCCAGCATGCACTGCCAGTCTAGCCCTTTGAGACACCATCTGGCTATTCATAAAAGCATGCAGAGCACCATTTACCATATTCCCTGCATTCACTCTCCTTTCGATATCACTTTCACATGTTCCATCTTTTGTAAATTTAGATCCCAAGTATACAAATTCTTTCACCTCTTCCACTTGTTCCCCATCTATCAAAATATTGCCATTCATCATAGATTCATCTCGTTCAAAAAGCATAACTTTCGTTTTGTTTACATTCACTTTCATTCCTTTCCCTTTCAAAGCTTCATTCATAATATTTAGCATCTCCTGAAGCTCGTTAGCGGATGACGCAAGTATTACTTGATCATCAGCGTAGAGTAAACATTTGATGAGTAATTCATTCATTCTTAACCCATACATACTTTCTTTTAAATCTGTCAAACATTTATCCATGAAAAGGTTGAACAGCCATGGTGACGCAACACATCCCTGTCGAACACCTCTTTCGACAGGAAACCACTCCGTGTACGCTCCGTTTATTCTGACACAGGCACTAGAACCCTCATAGAGAGACTTCAATGCTTGGATCAGACAACCGCTCACCCCATACGTAGATAACGTTGACCACAGCTCATTCCTCACCACTCGATCATAGGCCTTTTCTAGATCTACGAAAGCGCAATAAACTTTTTAGATAACCAGTGTTTATTCGTCTTTATAAGTCTGAAGTAAAAGTGAGAGCTTTTTTAGTACTTTTTCTCTAATAAAGTTTTGAAGTGGAAATCTTATTGTGAATAATATACTGCCTCATTGGTCTAGTGGTTAGCATGTTCGACTGCAGACATGAGGTCCTGGGTTCGAGACCGGGTCGGGCCAATTCAAAAATCGATATTGAGTTTTCTTATAGGTTTTTTTCAATATTTACCCGAAGTTGGGAAGTTGGCGGTGTGATCCACCCCCGTGCCTCGGAGAGCACGTTAAGCCGTCGGTCCTGCGCCTGATCTATATCCGATCGTATCCGATTCCCGTCACATCGGACTATGAGAGTGAAGAAATAGAGAGTGCACTTGTGTACTATGCCTGCCGATCCGCATTGGAGCAGCGTGGTGGGTCTATGCTCTAAAAACCCTCGCTTCTCGGAGTGAGGAGGCCTGTGCCCAGCAGTGGGACGTTAAAAGGCTGCTACTTACTTTTTACTTTTACTATATTACATTAATGCTTTAATTGTCACCGCTATCACCTGCAAACCCTGTATGAGTAACAATAAATTAACAATAGGCACTGACAAATTCAGTTTGGTATAATTGAAACTATTATTTCGCCTGCGCTTGTAATCAACTGCAAGCAGAGGTAGTTAAAACTTTCTAGCAAACGTATCATTTGCTTCAATTAAGATAAAGCGCTGATTCATTTCCATGGAATTAAAGTTTTATCTAGCTTACAAACATAATAATAGAAATTTGAAATAACTCCTTGTTGTCGCTGGGACATTTTACGGACGCTGGATGGAGCATAGAGCTCCATATAGGAATATGGGCGCTCATTGTCTATCAGAATACCAACTAAAACCCACTGAAATCCCAGTGGTGGACACCAGATTTTCGCTGAAGCACTCAGCTCTGGTGCCATGGATGATTCCGACTCAAAGATACGAGAAAGGGGATCAGGCGGACAAAATTGCACCACCTGACACCCTCCTCCTCCGATAGAACCACCAATAGCTCGCTTTCTCTCTCTTTGCCTCTCTCTAATGTCTCCTTGTCCAAGATGAATCACACAGAATGAGGCAACAGCTCTCCAAGGAAATTGTATTTTGCAATTCGTCAAGAACTAGATTAAAGACTTTGGCTTTGACTAGTTACCACCCTACCAGAAAAGGCGTGTTGATAAGCAACAGTCGCTTCGTTAGCAAAGGTCTTGGGTTCGATATTGCGTTATTATGGATGTATTTCACTTATTTTCATAGCATTATGTCTTACGGTATACTTTTATAGGGTAACGCGGAGGACATTGAAACTATATTTATTTTACAAAAAAGAGCAATACGCGCCATATATCAATTAGGATGTCGTGCTTCTTTAAGAAATAATTTCAAAGAAACAAGATGCCGTCGTAATGTACATTGAATAATATGTTATATATTCGTAATCACTTTCCTCTGAAATAGACTGCCTCATTTGTCTAGTGGTTAGCATGTTCGACTACAGACATGAGGTCCTGGGTTCGAGTCCCGGGTCAATCTAGTTCGAAATTGATATTGAGTTTTCTATTAAGATTTTCTCAATAACCGAACTTGACCGAAGTTGGGAAAAATATGGCGGTGTAATCCACCCCCGTGCCTCGGAGAGCACGGTAAGCCGTCGGTCTTGCGCGCTTGATCTCTCTCTCCGGTAGTGTCGGATTGCCGTCACGTTGGACTATGAGAGTGGAGGAATGTAGAGTACATTTGCGTACTATGCCTGCCAATCCGCAGTGCAGCAGCGTGGTGGGTCTATGCTCTAAAAACCCTCTCTCATATGAGCGAGGAGGCATGTGCCCAGCAGTGGGATGTTAATGGGCTGCTACTTACCTACAGTAAAAATTCAATACACAATTTTAAATTTGTAATGTCGTATATTGGTGTGAAGAAGATAAAGAAATAATTTGTCGGGTTGAGCCTACGCATTTTTAATAAGATACCACTATCAGTTTTAGGTCTCCACATAATTTTCACATCACGCTTCATTACCTTCGGGGTAGGCAGAGACCACGTCCTTCCACTTGCCAGGACCCTTGCATATCTACATAGCTTCTTCCATTCTCATTAAACCTTTCATACAAGTTTGTCGGCTTAGAGTACTCTTGACCTGGCCCTTATTTAAAATGTCCTGGTTTTGGTTCAGGAATGTTCGCGTTGGTCTTCCCCTTCGAACTTTCCCATTCACTCTTGACTCATAAATCCTTTTTGTCAGCCTTCTTTCATTCATTCTCTCTACGTGCCCATACCATCTAAGCATACCTTTCTCAATTTAATCACTACGTCTTCTTTTATACCACATCGTACTCTTATCACACTATTTCTTACTTTGTCACTCAATTTCCACCCACTCATACTTCTCTATGCTCTCTTCTCTACCGCATTTATTTTACTTTTGTGCTTCTTCTGACATACCAAACTTTCACTACCATACATAAGTGTTGGCACCAACACTCCTCTATGCACAGCCAGTCTGTCCCTTTGAGACACCATCTAGCTATTCATAAAGGCGAGCAGAGCACCATTTACTATATTCCCTGCATTCACTCTCCTTTCAATATCACTTTCACATGTTTCATCTTTTGTAAATTTACATCCCAAGTACACAAATTCTTTCACCTCTTCCACCATCTATCCAAACATTGATAATTTAATTACATACATACATACATAGCATCACACCTCTTTCCCATAGGGGTAGGGAAAGACGACATCCTTCCGCTTGCCACGATCCTTGCATATCTCCTTCGCTTCTTTCATTCTCATAAAACCTTTCATATAAGTATTTGAGTTTTGGTATTTGTATAATTTAATAATTTTAAGAAATATGTGAAGAACATCCTTTTACAAAAAAGCATATTATAATGTTGAAGATATAATCGATATTGATGTCTGGACTTGATTCACAGCTATATCAGACACGAAATCCATATAATAACTTGCTAGATTTCAATCGTTATATTTTTTCTCTAGTTTCGATCGAAAACGGTTCGTTAAAGGGAATTATTAAGCAGAATATTCTCCTAAATATTTTTCCTTCTAACAATACTTCATCAGTGACTAGTAGAAAACAATTTCGCAATAACAAATATATTCATTGCATATTATTCTTACAACACGAAAGGCGTGTGGGCAGGAATGATAGACAGGAAATTAGGTTCGTTGTATTTGCGAAGGAAATTAATGGTGTGATTGTAATAAGATAAAATAAAATACACAGCTACAATCTAAGTTTTACATATTAATCAAATTCCATAATCGAAACATCAACTATTAAGTAGGCTTTTATGTATAACAGTTTTGAATCATCAAATATAGATATTTCATGTCCAGTATGCGATTGATGGTGATATTAGAAGAAAACAAAGTAACCAGGGTTCTTTTGCGCCCTGTTCTAAGAAGAAACCACACCAAACTCAATTGGGAGTTCTTAATTTTTCATTATTCTTACGATATAATGTTAATTTATTCCATATAGGTAAGAGAAATTCGCTTTCAAGTGTTTTAAGCCTTTCTTTTAATATAGGTTTCAATATTAATTATGTAACATCTCTAGAACGTCTACTGGGTTTTAGTTTATTAAAACGTATTACGTCTTTCATCTTGTGCCCAGCAGTGGGACGTTAATAAGCAGCTACTTACCTTACCTTTCTATAATTATGTATATATACACACCGGCACATTAAGCGGAACATAAAAAAAATAAAGGTTTGATATCTGTATCATAACCTTATATGATACTAATATCAATGCATGTAGTGTATTTATTGTTCTTACCACTTGCATTTACACTCTTAACTTTAATTTTATGTAGAAGAAATTGATTGCAAATTGTATCGAATGAAATCGTGATGAGACCGCCTTTTGTTGGTCACTGATAGACCCAGTTTAAGTCTCCTTTTCTATTTTGTTAAGTGTGGTGTACGATTACGTATAACATAAGGAATAAACAAACGTTTCATGTTATTATTTTATGTAATTGACGGCGGCAATGTATTTAAATGTTGGTAACAAGGGGTGCAGCGAGATAGCAACAAACGTCTAGCAACATTCGAACTACCCCCACTCGCAGAAACTAGTATAAAAAGGCTTGCATTAGGCTGGGGGGCACATTTCCGCCGGCGGAGTCGAGGTCTCCGATTTCTGACGTCACCCGGACGTGGACTTCACCCAGGTTCCCGGGGGCACTTCTGATTCTCCCTTTTCAGGTGATGTTTCTGCGATAACGTCGCTCCAAGCCGAGGCTCGGTCTCGCAGGAGACGCCCTTGGAGCGGCGTTTCCCCGGAGAGCGAGGGCTCGCACTCGTAATGTGGCGGCCTCCATAAGAGCCCGTCCTCCTTCCGGTTACGCTGTAAAAGCCAGTAGGGCTAACAGCTAAACACAGTCCGAACAAAAAAAAAACTGGCGAGCATTCTTACTCGAAGTGCAGCCCGTTGCACACCTTGCACCCATAAATAATTGGTTAAAGTCATTTAGTTAAAAAAAAATTAATAATTTAGTTGAAAGTAATAGATAATCTCTCTGTGAACATTGACTGTGGTTGTTTTTATTTAAACGGTGGAAGACCAGAACGCGATATTCGATATTTAGTTTCCTTGTTTTTTATAGCGCTCCATGCTTTCTATCATTGACTGTTTCCTTTATCTAAAGGTATTTTCCAATGTGTTTATCTCAAAGAGTGTATAAGGATATCTATTTGTGAAATAAACTTCTTTGGGCGCGCTGTGTAGTTGATTTTGTGGATTCTTAGTAAATGAAACTGAGCTGAAACACTCAACTATAAAACACTTCTTCCAATAAAGTTGATTCTCGTCAAAAATCGATTAATAAGCTAGCTTACGTGAGTTTTGGTTCTATAAGCACAATATTCTAAAGCCACGAATATGATACTTCCTCAGGTAAAAGACCTTCTTGTTTTAAAACAAATGTACGCCAATTTATGAAAATAACGTCATCTAACCATTATTTTCTTACGGGGAGTAAGATTCCAATATTCCAGTTGTTTAGATAACTATCATTGCACGTGGATTGCAATCTACTACAGTTGATAGATTTTTATTATTCAATTCCTACTATTAGCTGATACTCTTCCTATATATTATTCAATACTTATTTAAATTTTATGTCAAAACAAAATTTGATTATAATATGTAAAAGATAAAAATGTTTGCTGTGGGTTTTTGTTTAGAGATAAATATATATGATAGGGGACTTTTTTAAGATATACAATTCCGTAATACAATAATTTAATCCATCTTTTAAGATTTAGCTAGCGTTCGCGATTCAAGCGCACAAAATTATGTTTGTTACGAGATTACAGTAAAAATATTTGAATTTTTTAGCTTTTCTGTGATATAATATATATGCATGATACGTGTAATCCTTCCTCTTGAATCACTTCATCTACTGCTGAAAATTGCATGAAAATACATTGTATACTTCAAAAGATCTAAGATGCATAAGCTATGTAATGTGTTTGAAAAATTTCTATGGCGTAGTCAGATTTTTTTATATTGCTTGCCAAGATATAAATTACACTGTGATAGCACGGAAATATTTATAGAAAATCTCATTAATATTTGAAATATCCAATAACACCTTATATTCGCCGGCAGCAGTGAATTTGATATTCCAGAGGAGCTGAAACGTCGGACCAAATCAAGCTGCGAGGGTTCAAACGAGGTTTCGCATCGAGTCAATGAATTCATGGAGGACAAGCTTGAATAATTCTTCAACTAAATGTTGCAAATGTTCCATGTTTTGAAATTTAAATATTCTTTTGATGTTGTTGTATACCATGTACACGTATTAGGATATAAAAGACTTTTATATAAACGTTACATTCAAAACCACAATTATCTAATGGCTAAGATAGTTATAGAGACTATATGGTTATGAAGGAGTGTGGAACTCACTATTCACCAGAATACTCACTTAAAACCTACCGGAACCCTCTTTATCCAAATTGTGGACGCCAGATGTTCAGTGACCCAGTTAGCTCTGGCATCCTAGATGAATCTGACTCGAAGCTTCATGAAATGGGAAGCAGGCGGACAAAGTTGTGGAATGTACTTTCTCTTGTCATCTAAACCTGGGATTCGAAACGGCACAAATAACGATGTCAGTAAAATAAAGTGCTAGACACAGGCCTCCTCACACATAGGAAAGAGAGTTTTTAGAGCATAGACTCATCACTCTGCTCCACTCAGGTTTGGTAGGCATAGGACACAAATGCACTCTCTGTTCCTTCACCCTCATAGTCCGATGTGACGACAATCTACAGCCAAGCAACCAGACAGAATAACGATAATTCACCAAAAAAATTCCATTATTTCATGGATTCAAAAATTTTCCTTTATTAGACATTCCTTTTGAATGCAAATCGGATTTCTAGATAACAAACCCTTTGCAACCCATAGCAGCTGTACTGAAATGAGTGCAATACCGAAAGTGGGCCAAATCGAGGATTAAAAAATCGCACTCCAGATCCACTCGGAACGGTTTACAAATGTCATCAATATCCATCAGTTCACTGAAATCAAATCAAGTTATAGATTCTGAAAAATGAATTTGACTTGTTTTGACATGATTGTTATCGAAAGCTTGGCAAAATATGGGGTTTTATTGCTTTGGTAGGAAAGAAGGAGGCTTCAGCCATGACAATATACAACTAGAGATGGGTAATAAATACTATCATCGTAATAAAGTACTTCTGGGGCCACTGGACACACACATTGGGCCGGATTCAAAGTCATGCGATACGAATTATTGGCAACCCAACTGACCAATAAGCTAGAGACTAGATCACAAAAGAACCATCAGTTCCCTTAGTGTCTTCTATAGTCTGTTATAGCGAGTGCTCAGAGGAAGTACCGCCGTCACAACTCTACAACCGACCATCTCGTTGTAGAAACAAATTCCACCCGCACACTCTGGAAGGCACCGCTTAACGTCTCCATTTGGTCGATCTTTCTTTCCGCATACCTGCAAAATGTGGAACCAATTTCCAGCAGCGTTGCAGCAACTTTTGAATAACTTTTTATTATACTATCTTTTATAAAATATAAAATAAAAATATTTTCTAAACAATATATTTTTTTAAATTCAATTACAAAATCGCATTCATAATTTCTATAATTGACAAAAAAAACGTTGCACTTTATTACAACTATTCATTTGATATTTCAATCAATTATTAATATTAATTTTCGTCACTTTTAATGACAATTAAATTCATTAATTCCTAACATATCTTCCTTTTTCCCTCCGTCTAAGTCTGTAAAATCTGAGTTTTAAATTTGTATAAATATAAAGAAGACTTAAAAATTATTTTGCCAAAGAAGTTTCACTTCTGGCATATGCACTTTGAACGCAAGCATTCTTTATTTCTTTTTTGCTATTTATATTATATGTGTTATTATTAATATTATCATAATACGGCATTTATTTGCATGCCACACTACAAGAATTGTACCATGATACATATCTAATTCTGTTATTCAACAGATTTCTCCATAACCCCACAGGATTAGAAACTATATGGTTGACAACAGCTAGTTCGTCAATAAATCATCTTAATTTCACATCCTGTAATCTTCAACTAATATTTATAATTAAAGACAGCCATGTAATAAGAAATTAGTCTAGCAAAGTATCTCTTGAAGAAATTAGCTGGTAATCTAACATGTACGGCCTCGCTTTCAGACTCTTAATAAATTCAAAGCCTTTATTAAACGTAAGCTAATTGAAAAATCCTTTTACAACGTCGAGGATTACTTAGACTTAGTAATAATTACTCGTAACTTGTTTTGCGTTAACTTGTGTTGTTAAGTTTTTGTGGATTCTTCTAGAAAAAGATCTCTTTCAGTCTCCTAATTAATTGAAAGCCTTGATTAAATTAAAGCTAATTTAAAACCCCTTTTGTAACGCAAAGGGTTATTTAGATCTACAAATTATTTTAATTTAGTTTGGGTTAACTTATGTCGTTGTTTGTTGCAGACTTTTCTCCAACTGAACCGAAAAAATTGAAGCTTGTTTTTAGGTTCTTCTATGCTATTTTTTTTTTCGAAGAAAAGCACAATTTAAATATATTGTTTAAGCAATGTATAAGTGAGTCAAATTTTCTCTATTAAAGTTATTTGCACCTCCTCTTTTTATCTTCTGTTCCTCTCACCAAAGGTTGTCTGGAAGAGACCGTTCTTAGTGATCAGACCGCCTTTGCGCACTCTGTTACTTCATTTTCTGGTTTTCTTTATATTTTTTTAATAATTATAACAGGCAAACGAGCTAGCGGGTCACGTGATGGTAAGTGATCACCGCGGCCCATGGACACCTGCAGCACTGGGGGAGCTGCCGATGCGTTGCCGGCCAAGGAGATGAAAGTTAAATTGCCTATTAAACATTTGCGTGTGAAAGTCTTGGGGGAACACTGCTGCTGGAAGTTGGTTCCACATTTTGCAGGTGCGCGGAAATAAAAGCACATATAGCATCACGCCTCTTTCTCATAGGAGTAGGCAGAGACCACGTCCTTCCATTTGCCACGATCCTTGCACATTTCCTTCGCTACTTTCATTCTCATTCAATCTTTCATACAAGTTCGTCGGCTTAGAGTACTCTTGACCTGGCCCTTATTTAATATACCCTGGATTTGGTCCAGGAACGTTCGCCTTTTTATCAGTCTCCTTTCATTCATTCTCTCTACGTGCCCAAACTATCTAAGAATACCTTTCTCAATTTTAGTCACTACATCTTCTTTTATGCCACAATGTTCTCTTATCACACTATTACAGAAATATATAGAGCTTCCGAAACAAGAAGTAAAATTTAATATTAAATATATATTAATATTTAGTATCAGAAGCTGTGTGAATAGTTTGCATCAGAACTGCAATCCGACAGTTAAATTAAAGCTCTCATGTAGTCTCTATGCATTTGACATAACTGTATCGAAATTGTCAATAAGTTTTGCAATGTGTGTGCACTCGGTATTCAGACAAACATATACAATATACAGATATATTATATCCTAATAATACTAGCCTTATTGGTCTAGTGGTTAGCATATTCGACTACAGACATGGGTTCGAGTCCCGGGTCGGGCCAATTCGAAATCGATATTGAGTTTTCTATTAAGATTTTCTCAATATTTGCTCGAAGTTCGGAAGTTGGCAGTGTGAGCCACCTCCGTGCCTCGGAGAGCACGTTAAGCCATCGGTCCTGCGCCTGATCTCTCCCCGATCGTGCGTTATGACTTAGGAGGCTTGCGCCCAGCAGTGGGACGTTATTGGGCTGCTACTTACCTTACTAGTGAATCTGTACAATTTCTTTTGCTTCCACTTTAATTTGGACTTAAATAACTATGCCTATTCTTAGGTAACTAGATAGCAGAACTGATCATCAGGAAATATATTGTTTATAAACTGTCCCTTGTCCTGATGCGAAACAAATCTAGAAATATAATAAAGAAAACGTCAAAAAAGGTTGAATAGTTTCCGAGTTCATCGCGGTCAAACGCTTTGACAGAAAATTGTTACATATCTCTCGTGTCTTCTCCAATTAATTTGACGCTGGCGAGATAATCTGTCACCAATGAACACTGCTCAAAGCCGTTAAACAAAGAAGAAGAAGAGTTTATTTAGAACTACTGGTTTGATCTTATAATTATTTCATTATATTTATCTTGAATGGATATAGGCAAAACTTTTATGGATGAAACGCGTGATTAGCGTCACGAAGATGTGCAACGTTTTTATGCTAATTCGTTTGAGGTAAGTTTTCAAATTAAAAAAGATTAAGTAGTATTAATATTTACAAATAACGATTGGCATTTTAATTTTCCATACGTCATTTGAGATTACAATAAATTATTTGTATTAATTTTCGGTAATTTTAATGACAATTAAATTTTTAACATATCGACCTTTTTCCCTCCCATAAAGTGTCGGAAATCTAAAGTTTTAGAATTGTATAAATATAAACAATACTTAACTATTATATTGCCAAAGAAATTTCATATTCTTTGGATTTTTTTATAATTCACAACGCGACTAAGCTTTTAGTATTGGATAACCCATTTATCAAGAAAGGATTCAGGCTTTATAATACCATGTTACCACCAAATGACTGCGTCAATGGTCTAATAGTCAGACAGAAAGACAAAGTCCTGGATTCTAAGGATATTGAGTTTTAAATTAAGATTTTTGTCATATGTGCTCCACTTCGTGCCTCGTAGAGCACGTAAAACCGTCTGTCCTGCGCCTGATCTCTATTTGGTCATGTCGTAGCAGCGTGGTGGGTCTATGCTCTAAAATCCCCCTCTCCTATGAGTAAGGAAGACTGTATCCAGCGGTAGAACGATAATGTGCTGCTACTTACTACTACAACCAATTAGAACGTTGCATTAATGAAAAATATAAAAGTAATGCAACATTCTATTATAAATTAATTGTTATTACAAAAACTGTGACAACAGAAGCTTATTGAAAAATCCTATTTTATAATGATTTAATCCTTCTAACTTCTAACTAAAAAAATAACACGCAACTGACTTTGTTGTGGGCTTCTTCTCAGGACAGGGTGTAAAGGAATCTCGTAGCTTAAGATTCTAAGTCGTTTTTAATATCATTATCAGTCGTACATTAAAATAATATCCCTCTTACCATCCAGTGGCGGGCGTGGCTATAATAGGGGCGATCCGCTCTCATCTGGATAAGTGGCTGGGCAGAGGGCACGGATCGCTCTCCTACAGATTGGTACAGATGCCTACCAGTCGTGGTGGCTTCGGCAAATACCTGCCTCAAACTGTTGGCTGTGAGCCGTCGACCAGCTCTTGCGAGTGTGGTGCCTCGTTAAATACAGCTTAACACACGATGGCAGAATGTCACGTCTGGGGATCTCAGCGACTCATTATGACGGCGCTGATCGGCACAGACCTCTCACTGATTAATAATATAGATGCAATGCGCATCGGTGAACAGTCCTGGATAGCGGTTACCTCCTTTTGCGAGACTGTCATCTCCCTTAAGGAGGCACGACAAAGGGAGAGGGTAAATGCCGCTGAGACACTCCGGCCCAGACGAAGGGGAGTAGGAAACAGGAGGCGGAGGTTCATGCAACTCCTCCCCCTGTAGAATATATGTGAGCCGAGCTTCAGCGAGCCTCTGGCTCCCAACTCATGGTTGACGACAGTCCGCTGGGTTTTAGTGGATATTGCGAGTTCTTCTCCTTCGCGGAGTCCCACATTCCCAACCCCACAATCGGGGTGCGTAAATGAATTACCCAGCAACAAAACAAAAATCCCTCACACCATAGTGACTAAGTATAAAAGTGGTATAGAGAGTAAGACCTTAGATAGGTCTCAAAATATTCCTAATGCATTTAGGGACTTAAGCGTCAAAAAAGACAGACAGAGACAACCCCGCATCACTAGTATTGAGACCTTGTCTAAATCCATATTGCTCAGGATGCTCAGCAGGCTAAATGCACTAAAATGTTCCAGTAGTTGAATGAGTTTTTCAACAACTTTACTTAGGTTAGGCAACATAAAATAGGACGATAGTTATTAGGGTCACATTTATCACCCGATTTAAACAAGAGGACAACTTTACCTTGTTTTGATAAGATCAGGAAAAATGCCAGAATCTATGCAACTATTGGAATCCAGTCGTAGAGACTTTCTTGATCTTTGTTTTCTATGCAACATAGTTAATGGAGGGATTGATTGTTCAAATCTATTAAGTGCAATAAAATTAGTAGAACCAAAATACAACGCCAGGTCCAATATTAAAAATAAGCTGACATTTCGACCCAGAATTACAAAAACTAATCTAGGCCGCGCCGCCCCGTTAAACAGGATAGTCCTAAATTACAACGAATTACTTAAAAGTGCCTCATTGGTCTAGTGGTTAGCATGTTCGACTGCAGACATGAGGTCCTGGGTTCGAGTCCCGGGTCGGGCCAATTCAAAAATGGATATTGAGTTTTCTATTAAGATCTTCTCAATATTTGCCCGAAGTTGGGAAGTTGGCGGTGTGATTCACCGCCGTGCCTCAGAGAGCACGTTAAGCCGTCGGTCCTGCGCCTGATCTCTCTCTCCGGTCGTGTCGGATTGCCGTCATGTCGGACTATGAGAGTGAAGGAATAGAGCGTACACTTGTGTACTATGCCTGCCAATCCGCAGTGGAGCAGCGTGGTGGGTCTATGCTCTAAAAACCCTCTCTCATATGAGCGAGGAGGCCTGTGCCCAGCAGTGGGACGTTAATGGGCTGCTACTTACTTAAAAGTGCTGGGTTTGATATTTTTCAGGATTGTATGCGTTCCTTTAAAAAAAAGTATCCTTTTGTAATAAAACAAAATTAAATTAATAAATTATATTTACTGATAAAAAAAGGTAGTATAATTAGTTTTTGTTCATACCCAGTTTGATTTGTTTATTATCATTATTTTTGTATCATTAGTCATTATTCTTTTATTAACTAGATTATACAAATTTAGATTTAAAGATTTCAATTTTTTTCACTTCCTACTTAGAATGTCTCTTTTATATTTCAATGCTGTGAGTTAGCCTGTAAGTGGAGTGTACAACTTAGAAAAAAAAATTAAATAAGAGTGTATACCTAGATTAAGATAAGTTGTATGCCCGTTGGCTTCCTATTAAATAAATAAATAAATTGAAAAGTGCGTGCTAATAATTGGAAGAACAACTTTAACTGATATTCTCCACAGATCGCCTGTATTTTTTACATTTAAGCTTTTAAAAGTTTTTATATCAATAGCCGAGATATATTTGAATTTAAAGAGAACACAGCACTCAGGAACATAACTGAATGAATTTATGCCGTGAAAGCCTACTTGAATTTTTCTATTTGAATTTGAACAGTATCATAGTCTCTTACGTAGCGCAGACGGAGTTGCGCGAGTCAGCTTGTTAAAACTAAAATTTAATGGTCGGCTTACATTTCAATTGCAGACCTTGCTCATAGAAGCTTAGAAATTAATGACGGTGGTTCATTTGCATATCAAACCTTATATAATTAGCATAACCATCATGTTCGTTTATCACAGAATATTAGTATTTAAAAGCTACTTACGGACTTGATTGTATATTGGAATGCTATATAACCTCTTTAATATTTATATATGCAAAAGCATTCAAACTGTCCAAATAGGTGTATTGATTTTCACAGACCTACTTTTCCATTCTATATAGATAGTATGCTTTATTGAACACCACAAAAAAAATACAATGACAACTTAAATTTATTCCAGTGTACAACAGGCGGTCTTATATCTATTTAACGATCTCTTCCAGACAACCCAACGTATAGGGAGATATAGGTATAGTGCATAGACTCACCACACTGCTTCACTGCGGATTGGTAGGCATAGTACACAAGTGCATTCTCTATATCTTCACTCTCATAGTCCCATGTGACGGGAATCCGACACGACCGGAGAGAGATCGGGCGCAGGACGGACGGCTTAACGTGCTCTCCGAGGCACGAGGGTGGGGTACACCGCCACTTTCCCAACTTCGGGTAAATATTGAGAAAATCTTAATAGAAAACTCAATATTAAATTTTGAATCGGCCCGACCTGGGACTCGAACCCAGGACCTCATGTCTGTAGCCGAACATGCTAACCACTAGACCAATGAGACAATTATATAAATACATATAATACATTTTTATCCATGCCTGTGTAGAATGAAGTTGATATTATTACGATAAGGCAAGATATCTCCACTTCACGCTTCTTGAATGTGGAGATATTTTAACACTGGCGAATTTTGACAGAAATGGCACTGCAGAGGTTAATTGCACTAATTGTAAAGCATTTATGGAAAAATTTTGTCTTACAGTGCTGTGACTGTAGCGCCAATTCATCAGCACGGCGTGCGTTAAGCGTAAACTCGAATTTATCTTTTAGATAACGTGGAGTTTTTGGGTTAAATAATACCCAGTATAGTGAGAACATGTAAGTTCCGTCGAAGGCTAATTGGAGCTTGAGCTTTGAACGAAATTCTGATATATGGACATATTTGCGCAAGCCAAATATAAACCGAATGGCTGTTTTGAACTCGCTCAAGTTTATTCAATTGCTCCTCGGTGAGATTTGGGAAGCTTGCGTCATCATGAATACTGAAAATTAGGGACTGTGCTATCATAATTTTGGTGGGAATGGGCAAGAATCCTTGTAGGCGGCCTAGTAACTTCATGGCACCAAAATGAACTAGATGTCTAGATGAACGTCAAGATTCTTAACGGTCTGGCTGTAGGGTATTGAGACTCCATCATATTTCGTGGAAGGAAGGGTACTCCAGTCAACTCTGAAATAAAACCTCTTGATGGATTGATCTTAATGCCTTAGGATTTACTCCAAAGCCAAATGCGATCCAAATCAGAATTGATGACTAATATAGCCGAAGTCAGATTATTAAGAGTGGACTGGTTGTATATCTGGAGATCGTCTTCACACAGATGGTAGAGAGAAGATAAATTTTACCTATGTCCGTTATAAAATTCGAGACAACCCAATCGATATGCTTCTTACCAGCTTAACAAAAACAGTTTTAAACTACTAAACTCACTAACTATTCAGAAGATCTTCAAAACTACTCGCGATCAGTCCTTGGTGATATATTGTATTCCGGCCTGGGCAAGTGCAGCCAAGTTGCACATGATAGAAGTAGAACGTCCACAAAGAGCATTTATAAAGGCAATTCTACGAAAACAACGAAGATTTCCAACACAGGAACTCTATAAGGGAACTGATTTACTTACTGTACGGAAATTATACATAGAAACGTGTGTAATTCGATCCCATAAAACGCAAATAATCCCAGAACCCCCAACTATACACGCACGAAGACATCTACACCAAGTACATTGGACAAGAAGCGCCGTTGGGACGAGTCAATTTCCGTGCATATCTCAATTGCTGTATAATAAAAAAGAACGTATTACATAATTAAACAGCCACACACTGAATAAAAAGCGTGTGTATACTTATGTACACGCATTAGATGTTATACTTCTTTGGCGTAACAAGAAGAGAGAAAAAGCTTTCAAAAAATTTACCTCTCGCCGTATTCTACGATTGTAGAAAAAATGACATTAACAATAGGAAATACCCTTTTAAATTCACGCTTGATTGCGTAAAAATTCAAAATAATATAAAAACAGTATCTTCGAAATTTTAATCCACGCCGCAGTTTTTGTTAAATCAAATATATCCATCATTCATTCACTCAATGCAAGCCGAAGGCCAAAGATTCCAAAATAATAAACGTGAACCAACTTTCATTGGATATAAATAGTTTAAAATCTGATTATGATAAGAATGTCACGTTGATATTTTCAAAAATTGAAAATATTTCTTAATAATCTTGACTATAATGCAACAGAAAATATGTTACACACACACACACACACACACACACACACACACACACACACATCCACACTAGACTAGGCGTATAGTACGAGTGTATTGTAAAATTGGGAAGACACTAACCCCTAAGTTAAGGGCTTACCTAGTTTAGGGGTCCAATGTCTTTTAATTATGTATCATTCATTTCACACACAAAAGAACCACTTTCATAATTTAGACAGTCACTGAATATCTGCATATTCCCATCAGATCGGGAACTATGAGGGCGACACCCCTAGAAACAGCTAGTATGAAGTAATAGTTCAAATATTTCAGTGAATCATGTGTGTAACTTTAAATTAGGTACAATGTTTAAGTAAATAGAAGTAGCATATAACTTAATACAGTAGATACGATTAAATACAAACGACCAAATATAGAATTTATATCTATTAAAAAAACTGATAACAAATAGCACCAATGCTGGAAATTCTCTACAAAATAATATTAAAACCAGTAAATCTCATCAAATTACTTTTATATATAAAAATATTTCCACCGATACAACAAACTAACTTTAAAGTTTTATTAATCTACTTGTAGATATATATACAAAATAAACGAACGCTTTATTAATAAAAGTTTTGTAGACGGTACTAAAGAAAATTTATGAAAAAAAACCTCTTAATTGATGTTTTAATATACCATCCAGGTTTTAAACCGCACCTAACGTATAAACTAACTTACTAACGTAGCTGTAAGCCCTTCATTACAAAATGCAAAACCGCATGCAAATTTTATCACCTGCACGCACGCAAAGTCTTTGAAAGCGATCACTTACTAACGGTTCTATAATACTCCAGTTAGAAACTGTTTTACCTTAATTAAATTTCCTTTTTTATCACACTAAATCAAACACTTCTTACCTTATTAACTGTTACCCTCGAATTAAGCCACCCAAACATCATTTCCTGCGTGCTCAAGTCAGTCACAAAATTATTTACACTTCAAAAACTACCACAGTAATGAACACTAGAATTTTTTTTATGTTCGTAAAAAAATAATTTGGTTCACATAAGAAAACTTATCACTTGTATTAATTCATAATTTTATATGTGGACGATGTTACACAGTTTTTTATAACGCTCTCGTATACAACGTCACTCCATGAGGGCTGCTTTCGTAGACTGAGTTCCCGCCCGCCCAAAGGGCACGAACGGCGCCGAAGTAAGACGAACGTAGCCGATTAAAGGCGATCCAATGTAACCCACTCGATGAAGTGGTAACTTTTACGAGCACCAGTTTGTGAGCACGATGCGGACAAATATGAAAGGAATGTGCGACACATGTACTCTTTAAGTTTTTAGTCACTCTACTGTACAAAATTCGATTATTTCATCAATTGACAGTTCACTGCGTCGTCGTCGTCATCGCTTCAACCGAAGGACTGGACATAGGTCTCACGTAATGATGCCCAAAAGTTCCGCTGGGAAATGCCTTTACGCACGGCGATCAGAGTAAAATCTTAGCGACAGTGTGGGACTCGCTGGTAAGCCCACTAAAACCCAGCGATACCTTCCGCCTTCTTTACTGGAGCACCAGAGGATCGGTAGACGCAATCTACCTTAGCACTCCGGAAGATTCGTCTGGGAAACTTAAGAAGGAGGAAGAAGAAGCGCACATCGACGCCTCCTACCTCCCAACCTCCTGCGCCGAAGTAAAGGAGCGTCCACAGCGTTCTCACTGTGCCTCTCATATGCCTCCTTCAACGATATAACACTTTCACAGAAGAAGGCCACTGCCCTCCACTCCCTATCACCGGTGAGCTGGCTCCAGCGGCTACCAGCGATCCTCCTTATATCGTCGGTCCACCTTGTGTGTGGTCTTCCTACACTGCGTTTTCCAGTGCGAGGTCGCCATTCCAGCACCTTCCGGCCCCAACGTCCATCAGTTCGTCGGACCATGTGCCCCACCCATTGCCACTTCAGGTTCGCGATTCGTAGGGCTATGTCGGTGACTTTAGTTCTGCTACGGATCTCCTCATTTCTGATTTGATCGCGTAGAGAAACTCCAAGCATAGCCCTCTCCATCGCACACTGACTGACTCTGAGCTTTCGAATCTCTTAATCGAATCTTTACTCAAGTATGCATATTACAGCACTTTTGAATCGTCTAATGATGGTACTCAAGAACGACTTAAAATCTAAAGTTCCTTTGCGCCCTGATCTGAGAAGAGTCCACGACACCACCATCATCATTACAATATCATATTAGTTTAATATATTTCAATTCAAATTAGAGGAGTTCGTTCACTCCCACGCGTTTCTATCGTCTAAGTAATCTTGCACCTTATAATACGATTTCTATCAACTTTCTTTTAACAAAGACTTTGAATTTATTAATTGACATCTCTAGAACGCCTTGTGTATATATATTAGAAAACTATTTGTACGTATATAAAAATGTTGACTCATTCAATAAAAAGAGTGAACGTACCTCATATAACTTAAGTAATAAAAATAAACTTTTACCCTAGATGTACCAAAACAAAAGTTGCAATTTAATCCCTTTTTATATATAGAAATAGATTCATAATATCTGAACTCAGCCACGATCCCACGTGATCTATTATGGTGTAACTTAGATTTAATTCCCGCCCGCCCAAAAGGCACTCAGGTGATCCAATGTAACCCACTCGATAAAGAAGTAAATTTTACGAGCACCAGCTTATGAACACGATGCGAACAAATATGAAAAGAATATTCAATACCCCTCAAGGTTTTAGTTAGACTAGTGGTCAAAAGTCGACCGCAATTATTTTAAATTAAAATTTTGAACATTGTTAAGGTATAGACGTCACCTGCAATGGCACCAGGGTGCACGGGACGCTTTCCTACAGACTGGTGCAGGTTCTAACCGAGCATGGCTGCTTTGGAAAGTTCCTGCAGCAAATTGGCCGAGAGGAGTCGCCTGCTTGCTACAAGTGTGGTGCAGCTATCGATTCAGCACATCACACTGTAGCATGAATGCGCAGACTGGGAACCTCAGCGGCACCGCTTGGTGGCGCTGATCGGCGGGGAACTCTCATTTAAGAACATTGTAGGCGTGATTCTCTGAAGTGAGAGATGTTGGGCGGAACTGGCCTTCTTCTGCGAGACTGTAATCACGCTAACGGATGACGAGCGAGATAGGGAGAATGCAGTAGATGCTTCCTCTCACCGCCGAAGGACGCGGGATACTAAGCAGCGCTTATTTTCGCACCTGCTCTCTCCTCCATGAATCCTCAGTCGGACTCATCTGGGGCACTAGGGAAGAATGCGCAAGTGGGTATTGCGAGGTCTCCTCCTTCGCCGAGTCCCACACTCCTGACCTATTCAGATCGAGGTAAGTGCGTAAAAGCATTTCCCAGCGCAAAAAAAGCTAGACACGCGCGAACCGATTTCCCCTTATACTTTTTTTGTGTTCTGTTTGCTATAGTCAGGAGATGGTTATTATAAAAGAAAAATATAAAAAAAAACTTGCGTAGAATATAAGAAAATTTGAGAAAACTTAGTATGAAAATATTTAATATATTATTACTTGTATTACTAAATATATGCCGGTAAATTAATCGCTGTGGCAGTCGCTAAGTACTTCATATTCATAGTTAAGGCTGAACAAAGTTTGTCAGGTCAGCTAGTTATATATAGTTGTTAAGCTAGCTTGGAGACAATACGAACATCATTTGCTCGATAATATATAATACAATAAATAAAACCTTAAATATACATTCGTTAACTAAATTCAAAAGAAAAAACAATGGTAAAAGAGTGGTTACTCTCACAAACATATCAATATTGCGAAAAAGTATTGGAATTCCACCACTGAAATTAACAAGCACAAAACATGTACAATCACACACAGACACACACACCGTCACCTCCCCCCCCCCACACACACGATCAAAAACATACACATTCTCACAGGTACTTGCACGCATCAACTTATGTCATATATGTCGGAGAATAAGAGAGAACGAAGAAGCATAAAGCACAGGGGCGTAGGGTTCTCCGCCGACATCGTTATTAATTGGATCCATTATTTAATTTCTTATTCTGTGGGCGTTCGTGGGTAATGCTGGTGCAGTCAAACACGTTATTAATTAACTCGGATTATATTGTTCAATCACTTAATGTTCCCGATATCAATTTACACAAACTCATTAACACTAATAGCTAGGAACGCGACAGTTTCAATAGTCGACCACTCCGGCCGACCACCACTCGAGAACTGCCGAGAGAAGGGCCGGACTGCCACTTATTGACCCGGCCCAACGCCGATACACAGATGGCGCCAGCGTTTCACAGACTATTACACACGGACCAGCGATCCACAGACTCTTGCACTCCGACATGTTTGATTATTAGATTTTTCACGTGATACGCCTTGTGTTTTTATAATCTACAATATTACTCTTATATTACACATTGCACTATATTACATACTACAATACAAGCAATGTATTACACATTGTAACATATAAACCTATGTTCAAAAGAGTAACCGTTTAGTTTCTAGTCGGTTTGTTCTCACCGGATTCAACTCTCTGAACCGGTGGTAAATTTATTACCAACGGACAGACTACTGGCTATGTAAAAGTGATTTTTGAACCTATTTGAAATAAAAATATTTTGATTTGATATAAGAAAAAGAACGCTGTCACCTAAAATATAAGTTTCACTTTACTTAACAAACGTAAGGTCATTGGCATTTGATTACAGAAAGTTATATATTTTGCCAAAAATCGCTCTCTTACTGTAAGCCGTTGAGGAGTTCCATTGGTCTTCATAACTACGACTAGCACTTGACCATATTGAAGTTACGGTAGGCGACTCAAATATCTGGATAGCTTATAGAAGATTCTGCCGAGTATCGTTGATTTGCTCCTAAGTATTGAAGAGTTCCGTCACTTTGTCCTGGATTCCATCATCAGAACCTTACCAAACTATCACAAAACAACCCTTGCAGTATATCCTTTCTAATAAAAAAAAAACATCCAAATCGGTTGGCGTGATTTTGAGTTATTCGTCCATTTGTAACGCACATGCTTACGCAAATTTAAGACTTATCCGGTTTTCTCATGGATGCCATCATCAGAACTGGTTTTAAAAAAAATGGGAGCCTATGACGAGCACCACCTTTCATTTAAAAAAAATCATTAAAATCGGTCCACCCAGTCGGGAGAAATGAGGTGAAAAAAATACAGACGAATTGATAACCTCCTCCTTTTTTTGAAGTCGGTTAAAAATGATAATGCATATGGGAATAAAAGTTACTTCTATCACTTCCTAACGGGAATACGTACTCATTATCCTGTATGTGTATAAAGTCGTATGTAGTAATTTTGTAAGTGAAACTAACAGGAACCAGGAACAGTAAAGGATAAAATCGCTCTGGTGAACATTTCATTTATAAATTAGTGCAAAAGGGACTTTGATGTGAGCGACCTCAAATCTTTGCCAACAAACTTTGAGTCCAAGCTTGTATCTTTGAGAGAAGCCGAACTTCGTTAAGTTTGTTATGGAACCCTCCTAATAGCCGCTTGATTGCGTATAAATCACATTTGGGAGATGTAAATGCTTTTATGTGAACTGCTTTGAATTACATTTAATATCTTTGTCAAAATAAATGATATAATTAAATTAAATTCCTAATGCTATCCAACGCTAACGTTTCAAACTCATTAAATAGTAACTTTAAAATATACTTAAGTAATATATAAAAGTGATTTTCAGGTATCTATTGACTCATCACGATATCTCTGGAACCATAAGGCGTAGAGACTTGAAATTTGGTTGGATTATTCTTTTTGACGAGTAGAGGTCAGCTATGGACGGATTTTACGAAATTCCACCCGCAATTGGAATTGCGAGGGTGTTAACTTTAGATGGCCTCGATGGCGCAGTGCTGCGAGTACTCGCTTTGCTAGCAGAGGACATGGGTTTGATCCGCGGTAGAGCGGATTTCTAAAATCGTATTTTCTAATTTGTCTGTGTAAGGACTGGTAGGAGCCTTCGACCGCGCCTAGACACCACCCTACTAGTTAAAAAGTACCGCCAAGCAAAGAGATTTGTGTTCCGGCACGATGCTGCGTAGAAACCATAACAGGTACATTACCTATTATCAAACCGCTTCCATCTTAGTCTGTATCAAGTATCTTCACAGTTAAGGGTTTATCTATCAGCAATAGAAAAAGTTTTTCTTTAATATTTGTAGAAGACTCAATTAATATGGCATGATATGTAATACTATTAACTGAGTCTACTCTTCTCGCATCACAAATATAATGAATCCCGTTCTCCTACGCAACCATCAATTATACCCCCTTGCAAAACTCCCCACTCCCCAATTATAGTCGACGTTAAAACAAAAACTTCAAATATATACTTGTCAGAGTGCAATACTCTGTGGAACGCTGTGTTGGAGCACAATAGTCTGTGGAACGCTGGCACCATCTGTCTATCGGCGTGGGGCAGAGTCAAGAAGTGGCAGTCCGGCGCGTGTCTCTAGCTAGTTCTCGGGTGACGCTCCGCTTGAGCGGTTGACTTTTGATACTGTCGCGTTCCTAGCTATTATTATTATTAATGAGTTTGTGTAAATTGATATCGGGAACATTAAGTGATTGAACATTATAATCTGAGTTAATTAGTAAAGTGTTTCATTGCACCATCATTACCCAACGAACGCCCACAGCATGGAAATTATAGATGCATTTAATGACGACGTCGGCGGACAACCATACGCTTTATGCTGCTCTTTCTTTCTCATTCTCCGACATACTATAAATAGTAATCTAACAAATACAATAATAATCATCTCTAATATATTATCAACACTTCTCAATAAAATAACAAAATGCTTATGTTTGATTATTCAGATTGGATTGTTATCATCTTTTCCTTATCTAATTAAATGAAATTAAATGAAATCTTTATTTGCGAATATGGGTCATATACATAGGTGGAGTAATTATAGTTGATCCATCATATCCTACTGTAAGTACAGCGTGCAAATATTTGAATGGATTACAATATGTTTATAGATTATATGTCAAATTTAAGATTTCATTTTTTATAATATGTCCAATTTAGTAATGATTATTAGGTATAATATAACATTGAGATTATGGGGTAGGTAATACAAATTATGTTTTTAAAGTGTCGATCTGTTTAATTTTAAGCAAAAAATTCGGTCATACAGTAAAATGCTTTATCACACAACCATCGAAAGAGGCATTTTTGAAATGATAGTTTATCCGTTAACTTCAAGGACGATACAATTTTGTTGTAAAATCAAAATATGCCATATGCTTATTTATAAATCATTTATTCAGCCAATAGAAAAAAGAAAGTAGCTTAAATACAGAATTAGTTTACATGATATGTAAAAAAATTATCTATAACCTACATACATATTAGTTGAAAAGGGCGCTATTGCACTATTGAAATCGGCATGGAGCAGAATCAATAGAGACAATCTGTCGCATGTCTCTCGGTAGTTCTCGGGTGATGCTCCGCCGGAGCGGTCGACTTTTGAAACTGTCGCATTCTTAGCTATTATAATAAGTTTGTGTAATTAAGTAAAGTGTTTGATTGCACCAACATTACCCAACGAACGCCCACGGTATGGAAATTATGGATGCTATTAATGACGATGTCGGCGGAGAACCATACGCCCCTATGATTTGTTCTGCTCCTTCTCTCTTATTCTCCGACATATATATATATAGCGCAGATTTTGTCTTTTGTCAAACAGTGTTTTATATTTATTAGAATAGCATTATTTATTTTTTTATTTTTATTTATTTAAAAATAAGCATTGATTAAAAAATAAGCGTAAAAAAGCAATATTTCAATGTTTCCTATGAAACGAGGATCATATAATAACGGCATTGTTGCAGTTTTCAAGTGAACTCGTAACAGTAGATCCCGATTTTATTGCAGAGCCTCGCGATGCAATATGCAGCCGCACAAAGCGAAGCAAGGGGACCACTGATGAACTCCATTCAAATATCCTTTATTGCTTTAGAAGCCAAGGAAAATATTTATTTATTACTTTTTCTACACAATAATAGCACAATGGAAAACAAAGATATATAATTTAGAAGCAAAAGTGATGTATCCTTAAAGGATATATTTTTTTATGTCATCGCTGACTTTTTTGTAGATTTAAAAAAGTTTTTTACTGAGTTTTTGATTGATTTTCTTTCTCCAAAAGCTTGTGTGTTATCTAATTCAAATCATTTACTTGCTTTATGCAAATTCAATATGTACAAGGGTAGTGTAAAGGTGTAATAAATAAGCAATAAGTGGGTAACCACTTACTTCTTTTTACACATGGAGAGGGCTATGCCAGTTCTACGTGATTAAATCACAAATGAGGAGATCCGTAGCGGAACCAAAGTCACCGGCTAAGCCCTACGATCGCGAACCTGACGTAACAATGGGCGGGGCATATAGCCAATCGGACCGATGGACGTTGGGGCCCAAAGGTGCTGGAGTGGCGACCCCGCACTGAACGGTGCAGTCTAGGTAGACCCCACACAAGGTTGACTGACATAAAGAAGGTCGCCAGTAGTTACTGGAGCCCGGCGGCGCAAGATCGGGCCTTGTGGGCATCATTTCATTCGACCTATCTCCAGCAGTGGACGTTCATCTTAGCCTTGAGCATCACGTGGATGCTTGGTTTTTTTTTTGCCCGTAGTGTCAAACGGTCTGGTTTCCAACGGTGACGCCAGTGAGCCCAACCAGGTCCAATCCAGTAAATGTCTTTCCGTATGGAGTAACTGCCGTTGCGTCGTCTAAGCCGTCATCGCCCACGTCGGAGGTGATAGCAGGGGCTCACGAGGAAGGGGACGCCCTGTGTTCGCCACTCTAATTGGGGATGTGGGCTGGTAATCCCGTGGACGTGTGTGTGCGTGGAGTTGTCCGCTAGGCGATACATCCTTGTCCCCAGCTGGCGGACGGCGTCCTTACGGACGTCCTGACGGTGGATTATGTCGTTCCTGACTTACCTCGGTACTCCTACTGTCATACGTAGGCTCTTGTTTTGCTGGATCTGCAACGTTCTCTTCTGGTACCCTGAGTAAGTAGACTACCAGGCCAGCGGAGAAGAGCTAAGTCTAGAGTGGACGTAGACCTTTAGTTTCGCTTTTGTTGCGAGACTTGGGGTGAAGAGCGGCCACAACATCGATCTGGCTGCCGCAGCCTGGTCTACTGCATGAGTCACTGAGTCCACCAATTTGAATATTAAACAAAAACATTTCCTTGCTTCTTATAAAGTCACCCTTGAAGCAAATAACTTAATGCGACAAATATTAGTCCCTTTAAAATTCCCTTTTAGAGGAGTATTAAAAGCATTCTTAAATCCCAAGATTCCGTAGTAATATTAAATCTAAAGTCGACTACGATCCTTCCGTATAAAAGACGCCATTTTAATTGTGTTTACCGAGACTTTGCCAAACAAACTTTCAGCGTCTCAATGCCTGCATTTATACGTTATTCTAATACTTTTTAACTTGCTCTGTGTATAAATAATTAAACAGTATGGTGTATTAAATAAAAGCAACGGAAATTGAATAAATTCGCTAGTTCTAAGAAACTTTTTTTCAATTCAAAGAATTCAGTTCAAAATTTATTTATTTAAGTAAGCATTCACACTACTTTTACACAGGTTTTCTAAATATTACTTCCAATATATCATGATATTGATAACGGAATCGAAAAAAGACTAAACCTAAAGTAATGACTGTTTCTATCAAAAGAACCCACAATAAACTGATTAGTTAACGACTGTTTGTCATAAAAAAATCTATTCTCCTTGGTCTGTCCCAAATAGTATTCGATGCCGTGGAAATATGGGTCTGAAATGGTAAGTGATGATTCAGTCTAAGACAGAAGTCCGTTAACCTTGTAAGAGGTAATTTACCTCTTATGGTTTCTACACAGCATCGTACCGTCTTTGCTGGTACTTTGCCACGTACCTCCGGTTATTAATTCTCTGTTACCTTCTAAAATATCCCTTTTAATGAAATACTGTTTATGGCAGTTTTGATCTCCATAAAATATACAACGTATGTAATGTATTTAATAGGATAAGAAATAATACTGTGTTGCATAAAAAGTTTGGTATTATAACACATATTTTTCGTATTATATAAAAGATAAAAATGGTTACTGTGTGTTATCCTTTAGAGATAGATATATACAAATGGGGATTTTTTATCGATGTTTTAAATACGTTCATTTGATCTATCTCGTAAGGTTTAGCCAACGTTTGCGATTTAAGAGCACAGAAATGTGTTTGTTACGACATCACAGAGATCTTTGAATTTCTTGGATTTTTTATACTATAATATTATACATATAAACCTTCCATTTGAATCACTCTATCTATTGCTGAAAACTTTCAAATCTGTTGCGTATTTTAAAAGATATAAACGAACAGACAGTGGAGCGACTTCGTTTTATATTACGTAAAGATGCAAGAAATAAAAATAAACTTGTAATTCCATATTTTAGAGTGAAAAGGTTCAGAAATCATTTGTTGGGTTGAGCATACGCTTTTTTAATAAGGACTGTTCGGTTTGCCTCCACATAGTTTTGAGAAAAGCATATTGTAATGTTGAAGATTATTTAAGACAAAGATGTTTGGACAACAGGAATCAAGTTTCATATCAAAGCTAAACACGTTGTAACCTAAAAAAGTAAATTAAAAGGAGTAACCCTTGAGTTTCTTGCCAGTTTCTTCTCAGTGGAATCAACTATTCCAACCGGTGGTATTGCCAATGGACAAACTACTGACGATTCGAAAGTGCTTTTTGAGTCTACTTGAATAAAGACTATATTGATATTATAAGAACGACTTCTAAAGTTACAAGTGTTTCTTCTCACTGTCCTTTTTTTTATCGCTGGGAAATGCTTTTACGCACCCCGGAGGAAGAAGAAATTCTTCCAATCGGGAGTGTGGGACTCGCTGAATAACCAGAATACCCACTAAAACCCAGCGTATCCTTCGTCATCCATAGATGGAATCACTAGTGGGTTCCATTTCGCATTCCACTCTAGTGACCAGGATAATGCTGACTAAAACAATCTACAGTTTACTGAGAAGAATAGTAGAGTGTATACCTGCGCCTATGGCCACCCAGCCTCCTTCGACGGAGAGGGAGGGCATCAGCCGCATCCTCCCTTTGCCTCTCATTTGCCTTCTTCAGTGTCTCGCAAAAAAAGGGAACCGCCCTCCATCCAGACTCGCTGGTGAGCATCACATCCACTATACTCTCCAGTGAGAGGTGTCCTAAGAAAAGCCCACATCATACTAGTCCCACAAAAAAAGGGCACCTTAAACCTTTTTTATTACAATATAATAATTGTTTAGTTTATTTAGATTAGAGCAATTAATTCTCTCCCACACTCTTTATCTTCTAAGCAATCTTTCAAAAAGTGTCATTTCTAGATTTTGTTATTAATATATTTATCGTAAAACTAACTCTGAAGTTACTTTTAGAAGTATTTTGTATTCGCAAACTTAAACAACAAGATTGGCTTTCTATGATATAAATAATGTAAGATCGGAACAGACGAAGATTTTTGAAGAATCTAAAGTGCTTTTAAATTCAGTTTGAACAAACGGTAGCCGGATAACCTTTTATATTGTTTTAAATATTGATACTTGTAAAGGTGCACTTTAGAGAAGAAAATTTGTTCTTTGAACTAGTTTTTAGAAGTGAAATCTCTTTATGTCTCTTATCTATGTAACGCTCGCTAAAGTCGACTCTGGTCTAATTAAGGAAGCAATAATTGTCTTTATATATATATATATAATTCTTACGTGTATATAACTGATTTCCTCCTTAACGGCTTGACTGATTTTGTTGAATTTTTTTGTGTGTCTCCAGATGGATTCGAGAATAGATTATTTTGACAATTCTATTCGATAATTAACGAATTTACCAATATCTCACCTGTATTATAAACTATACTAAATATTTTTTATTGCTGACAGGATATCACTGGACAGTGATCAAACCTGATGATAAGTGATGATTCAGTCTAGGATGGAAGCGCGCTAAACTGTTAAGAGGCAATTGACCTCTTTTAGTTTCTACACAGTATCGTTGCTGGTAAGTAGCAGTAGCAGCATATGAGAGAGGGTTTTTAGGGCACAGACCCAGGCATAGCATGGGGCATAGACCCACAAGTGGGCATAGACCCACAAGTGTACTCTCTATTCCTTCACACTCACAGTCCGACGTGGCGGAAATCCGACACGACCGGAGAGAGTTCAGGCGCAGGACCGACAGCTTAACGTGCTCACCGAGGCACCAACGCCAACTTCCCCACTTCGGGCAAATATTGAGAAAATCTTAATAGAAAACTCAATACTGATATTTGAAGTGGCCCGACCCTGTACTCGAACCCAGGTCCTCATGTCTGTAGTCGAACATACTAACCACTAGACCAAAGAGGCAGTTTATACATATATGCATTGTAAATATCATTACTTTGTGAATATGGGACAAAAAGTAACGAAGGTTTTTTTAAATCTTATATTTAATGAAACGTATTAATAAATCCTAATTGTATTGTAATACAGCATAACAAATTGTGTATTCATTCAATCAATTTGTAAGAGGCATTTGAATTAGAAAACAAGGGTAAAGGACAGACCTCAAATCTGCGGCCGAAACTTGGCGACCACACTTATATCTTTAAGACCAAACTTGACAAAGTTTAATAGTGAACCATCCCAATAGACCCTTGATCGTGTTTAAATCTTATTCTGCGAACATTACTTTAAACGAGGGGTCGGCAACTACGGGTCCCTAAGCCACGGTACCGCCTGCGCAAGTAAGATCAATTCAAATGAAAATAAGGATAGTAAAGTAAGTAAGTAGCAGCCCACGTCCCACTGCTGGGTACAGGCCTCCTCTCTCCGACGAGCGAGGGTTTTTAGAGCATAGACCCACCACGCTGCTCCACTGCGGATTGGCAGGTCCGATGTGACACGACCGGAAAGAGATCAGGCGCAGGACCGACGGCTTAACGTGCTCTCCGAGGCACGGGGGTGGAACACACCGCCAACTTCCCAACTTCGGCCAAGTATTGAGAAATTTTTAATAGAAAACTCAATATCGATTTTGAAATGGCCCGACCCGGGACTCGAACGCAGGACCTCATGTCTGTAGTCGAACATGCACTAGACCAATGAGGCAAGTAAGGATAAATATGGGGAAATATAAAATAATAAATATATGTCGGAGAATAGCAAGCATAAAGCATGGGCATAGGGTTCTCCGCCGACATTATCGTTAGTGACATCCATAATTCAATTTCCATACTGTGCGCGTTGGTGGGTAATGTTGGTGCAATCAAACACTTTATTAATTAACTCAGATTATAATGTTCAATCACTTAATGTTCCAGATATCAATTTACACAAACTCATAAATAATAAGGAATGCGACAGTTTCAACAGTCGACCTCCCTGGCGGACCGTCACTCGAGAACTAGCGAGTCACATGACTCTGTCAGACGCCGATACATAGATGGCGCCAGCGTTCTACAGACTACTGTACTCCGACATATACAAAATGTGGCTCGCAGCCATCATCATAACATTTGTGGCGTGCACCAATATGCTCATAACATTTGTGATCCGCACCAATATAACACTTATGGCACACCCCAATATGCACGTAACATTTGTGGCGTATACCAATATGAAAGAAAGAAAGAAAAATTTATTTTTTACACACCGTTAATTATGTACAACTTTATGTTTAAGTATAAATTTGTGTAGCGGTGTGACGAAGAAAAAGTGACCACTCTGACTAGCACTTTCTAAGGAATAAGTGTATTAACCAGAGTGAACAGAATACCTTCACTCCGGACCTGTCTTGGAAACCACAAAATTAAAATATTCATTGTACGATATCTTTCTAGCAGTATTTGAAAACTATTATTTGTTTGTTTTTGAATATGCTCATAACACTTGAAGGACGCCGCATATCCTCATAACGTTTGTGGCCCGCACCAATATACTGATAACATTCGTGGACAGTTCCAATATGCTCATAACATTCGTGGCCTGCACTAATATCTTCTTAGCATTTCGAGCCCGCATCAATATACTCAGAACATTTGTGGCTTGCACCAATATGCTCATAACATTTGTGGCTTGCCCCAATATGCTCATAACATTTGTGGCACGCATCTATATGCTCATAACATTTGCGGCCCACACCAATATGCTCTTAAAATTTGTGGCACGCACCAATAAGCTCATAACATTTGTGGCTTGCACCAATATGCTCATAACATTTGTGGAACGCATATAGGTGCTCATAACATCTGTGGCACACATCTATATGCTCATAAAATTTGTAGCTTGCACCAATATGCTCATAACATTTGTGTCTCGCACCAATATGTTCTTAACATTTGTGGCACGCATCTATATGCTCATAACATTTGCGGCCCGCACCAATATGCTCATAACAATTGTAACAACAAAGGGTTACTGACCCATGCTCTAAATAATCTCAGTGTTATATATAAATTCAGTCAATTATAAAAGCCCTGACATCGCAATATTGAAAATGTTTTGTAATTACGATATGGATTTATTATGAAATGAATATTTATGTAATATAAATTAACTGTCATGGTCAGTGTTAATTAATTACCAAATGCAACATAGTGATTTCATTATTTGTTTGTTTCTCTAAATTGATTTTAATGAAAGCCTAATTAGTTATCCCGTTATCGTAGGTATATCGGCAAATGCATACTTAGTTACCGTCTACATTGCAAAAGGCGACACTTACCTAAATTTCATATTTGTAACGAATTGTGACTGACTTTAGTGACTTAAAATCTACGCATTTTTACCTTTCTAATGTCACGGTTTTAGGCACATTGATTGCATGTTTTTAAACTCTACAACGGATATATTTAGAAAGAAATCTAGTCCTTCCTATCCTTAATAACATCAACTACTTTGCAGTGAAAATCCAGTGAAAATCGCTCCAATTGTTTCATAGATTAGCGGGATCATATATACAGACTGACAAAGATAGTTGACATTTTTTTTTAGTTTTTGATTTAAAGTTGAAATAAATGAGCTGGTTGTGGGATCTTTTGAGTACAGGGGATGTAAAGTCATTTTCTAATATCATCATCAGCATACATTGATAGATATTTGTAGAGAATGAATCATTATAGTTGTGAAATGGAGTTATTGATTAATATAGAGGCAACACTTAATAATACCAAAAATCATGGTGTAATATTACGAAATGTTATGCAATACGAGGTAATTTTTACAAGCGGAATAAATGTATGTATATAGTCTTTCGAGCTGTCTTGCGGAGTAGTTGTTTTGAAAGAGAAGTGGCATTCCATTGTATAAAATCAAATAGTGAAGTAATTATTAGTATAGTGCAAGTTGTTTTTATAATATATGATTTCAAAATTCAATTCAAATTAAATGAGGTAACGTAAGTAGCAGCCCATTAACGTTCCACTGCTGGACACATGAAGGCTCATAGGAACGAGGATTATTAGAACATAGGAACCCGAACCCAGAATTAAGACCCAGACCTAGTCGTCATCGTCGCTTCCACCGATGGAGGTCCACTGCTGGACCTAGGTCTCAAGTAATGACGTCCACATGGCCCGATCTTACGCCGCCTGGCCCCAGTAGCTACCGTCGATCCGCTCTATGTCATCGGTCCTCTTTGTGGGGATTTCACTGACACTGCGCCGCCCGGTGCGGGTTCGCCACTCCAGCACTTTCGGACCCCAGCGTTCATCGGTCCGTCGGACTATGTGTCCCGCTCATTGCCACTTTAGGTTCTGCTACGGATCTCCTCATTTCTGATTTAATCACGTAGAGAAACTCCGAACATAGCCCTCTTCATCGCGAGCTGACTCTATGATTCCGCATGAGGCCCATAGTCAGCGACCACGTCTCAGAACCGTATGTCATCACTGGCAACACGCACTGTTCGAAGACTTTAGTCTTCAGGCACTGAGGTATAGGAGATATCGGACGAAAAATCTGGCGTAGCTTTCCGAACGCTGCCCAACCGAGTTGGATTCGGCGGTTGACCTCGTACTCGAAATCGGACCTACCTAGCTGAACTATATGTCCCAGGTATATGTACTCGTCAACAATTTCGAGAGCTGAGTTCTCAACGATGACTGGATGTGGCGATACATGGTTATTAGACATAATTTTCGTCTTGTCCATGTTCATTTTCAAGCCCACCTGTTGAAAAACTCTGCTGAGGTCATTGAGCATTTTATTGAGATCTTCGACCCAGTACACCCAGTTAGACCTGATCAATTTGAAAAAAGTTTTTATTGTAATGAAACGTTTCTAGTTATTTGTAGTAAAAATATCTTCCCTTTCATCGATCAGATGATTTTAAGTATTCAGTTTGAGTAAAAAATCTTTCGAACTTTAGATCATAAAATAGGATCGTTTTTAGTTCGTGAACCCGAATAATTGATTCATGATGACAACGACGATGACAACCATTCGTTCTAACTTAACATTAAAGTAAATTTAAGATTAACTGAGCATAATTTCGATAACACCACAAACGCATAACTTTTGACTACTGCCAAAGTTTCAAAGTTAGAAACGTTGTTCATTGTAAAACACTTTAATAAGTGAGTGCAGCAGTTTATTAAAACATAATAACACTTGCAAAACTGCAGCAAACTTAGACATTACCCAAAACTTCATGCATAGTGGTGAATTGAGCAAGTTTCCTTTTGTTTCATTTCCATTATAACTAGCTACTCCCTTGAAAATTTAACTTAATGAATTCCTAATTCTTCGACTAAAGTTTGCTATATTATATTCATATAGATTAAATCTCTCAAGTTCTAAAATTCAAATTTTCCACAATAAATTGCATGTGACGAAGTACACATGTCAGAAGTGAAACTTCTTTGGCAAACTAATTTTTAAGTCTTGTTTATATTTATACAAATCTAAAATTTTATATTTACAAGACTTAGAGGGAGGGAGAAAAGAAGATAGTAAGGAATTTAATTAATTTAATTGTCGTTAAATATTAACTGTCGAAAGTTAGTACAAATAATTTATTGAAATTGAAATCTCAAATGACGAATTATAAATAATAATGCCACGAATATTTATCAATATGAGAAATTAATTAAATTTTGAATTTAAAATTTAAAAAGAGAATTAATGTATTGTTTTTTTTTTAATGAAAAATAGTATATAAAATTATTAAATGACGAGTGGCAGATTAAAATGCCACGTTATTTGTAAAAATTAAAACCAGGTAACCTTCAAGCGAAGTAGGATAAAAAACGCTGCACATCTTCGTGACGCTAATCATGCGCCTAAGGAAGTTTCTCTTCTAAATCTTTANTAATTGTCGTTAAATATTAATTGTAGAAAGTTAGTACACATAATTTATTGAAATCTCAAATGATGAATTGTAAATAATAATGCCACGAATATTTATCAATATTAGAAATTATTAAAAAAAATTTTGAATTTAAAATTTAGAAAAGAGAATTAATGTGCTGTTTTTTTTATTAAAAATAGTATATAAAATTATTAAATGACGAGTGGCAGATTAAAATGCCACGTTATTTGTAAAAATTAAAACCAGGTAACCTTCAAGCGAAGTAGGATAAAAAACGCTGCACATCTTCGTGACGCTAATCATGCGCCTAAGGAAGTTTCTCTTCTAAATCTTTATTCGAGTAGACTTTTACAGCGCTTTTGAATATAGTTTTTCATAAATTATTTCCAATGTACGATTGCTGATGGTATCTCTTCTCTTCTGAAAAGAGCCCAACACAAACTTTATGTCTCAAAATCATTTGCGAGCAATTCATCCACTTCCACGTTTATTTTATCATCTAAATAATCCCTCAAATTATAAAGTATTTAGTTAAAATATTGCAGTGACGCCTTGACTATAACTATCTCGCTCTATTAGGCGACGAGATCCGACTTTACTCGTTACATAACCGAGCCTACCAGGGCCTATAGACAAAATTACATTCTAAGTACGCTAACGCCAGTAGAATATGTAAAAAATGCATGAGATTGACGTATCGTATCGTTATGCCACGTGATCACATTAACAAATAGTATACTAGTCTTGTCGTTCGATGTAGTGTTATCGTACTTAGAATGTCAACTTGACTTGGAAGGCACCTCAGTCACATTAAATACCCACAAAATTATTATTATTACGCTCAAAGAAGTTTCCACATTAAAACATCTATTATAAAAACACATTAAGTAAAAACTTTTATTCTCTTACCAATTTAAATGTACACAACTTGCACTATACTAAAAATTCAAATCAAATCAAATCATAAGGCAACCCTAGAGACTCTGATCTAAGCATTTATTGCTTATTTTCAACAACTATAGCTCTTAAGTTATTAAACAGTATGTTATCAAGTTATTACACATCACGCCTCAATCCCACAGGGGTAGGCAGAGACCACGTCCCTCCACATGCTACGATCCTTGCATATATTGGCTTCTTTCATTCTCATTAAACCTTTCATACAAGTTCGTCGGTTTAGAGTAAAATTTCCTGGATTTGGTCCAGGAACGTTTGCTTTCTTCTTCTTTAACTCTTGACCCATAAATTCTGTTTGGGAAGTCTCCCTTCATTCGTTCTCTCTACGTGCCCAAACCATATCAAATGTTACTACATCTTCTTTTATACAACAACGTTCAAGTTTTAGGTACGAGGTATTTACATACATACATAGCATCACGCCTCATTCCCATAGGGGTAGGCAGAGACAACATCCTTTCACTTGCCACGATCCTTGCATATCTCCTTCGCTTCTTTCATTCTCATTAAACTTTTCATACAAGTTCGTCGGTTTAGAGTACTCTTGACCTGGCCGTTATTTAAAATGTCCTGGATTTGGTCCAGGAACGTTCGCCTTGGTCTTCCCCTTCCAACTTTCGCATTCACTCTTGACTCATAAATCCTTTTTGTCAGTCTCCTTTCATTCATTCTCTCTACATGCCCAAACCATCTAAGCATACCTTTCTCAATTTTAGTCACTACGTCTTCTTTTATACCACAACGTTCTCTTATCACACTATTTCTTACTCTGTCACTCAGTTTTAATCCACTCATGCTTCTCAACGCTCTCATCTCTACCGCATTTATTTTACTTTTGTGATTCTTCTGCCATACCCAACTTTCACTACCATACATAAGTGTTGGCACCAACACTCCAGCATGCACTGCCAGTCTAGCCCTTTGAGACACCATCTGGCTATTCATAAAAGCATGCAGAGCACCATTTACCATATTCCCTGCATTCACTCTCCTTTCGATATCACTTTCACATGTTCCATCTTTTGTAAATTTAGATCCCAAGTATACAAATTCTTTCACCTCTTCCACTTGTTCCCCATCTATCAAAATATTGCCATTCATCATAGATTCATCTCGTTCAAAAAGCATAACTTTCGTTTTGTTTACATTCACTTTCATTCCTTTCCCTTTCAAAGCTTCATTCATAATATTTAGCATCTCCTGTAGCTCGTTAGCGGATGACGCAAGTATTACTTGATCATCAGCGTAGAGTAAACATTTGATGAGTAATTCATTCATTCTTAACCCATACATACTTTCTTTTAAATCTGTCAAACAGTTATCCATGAATAGGTTGAACAGCCATGGTGACGCAACACATCCCTGTCGAACACCTCTTTCGACAGGTATTTATTATACAGAGATACCCAAAATATATGATAGACACTGACTATCATACAGAAGGTGTTAAATAATAGATTACAAACTCGTATCCTTTCTCATATGAGTGAGGAGGCCCGTGCCCAGCAGTGGGACGTCAATGGGCTGCTACTTACCTTACCTTACCTTATTCTTTAATATTTTAAAGCTAATAAAACTTTATTATAAAAGTATATATTTTAGAGAATTTTAAGGGTAAATTGATTCGGATAACCATTGCCTGTTTATTAAGTAATATAATCTCTTTTAGATTTCTTTACAATGTCATTATTTTCAATTCAATTCTACAATATTTATAATATTTGGTCTCTACTTTCTATCTCGATCACTCTGCTTCTTTAATAGTTGAAGTTCTACAATTTGAAAGAATACTTAGAAGACAAAAAAGCGTGGGAGTGAATGAATTGCTCTATAAGTATACAGATATAGAATAAATTTAAAATATATATTGTAATGATGATGACAAAAAAAAACGTACAAACGACTGAGTTTGTTGTGGGCTCTTCTCAGATCAGTGCGCGAAGGAATCCTCGTAACTTTAGATAGTAAGTCGTTCTTTAATGTTACCATAAGTCATTCATTTAAATAATATATAGAAAAAACGATATTTGACTATTCAAAAGTGCTGTAATAGGCCTACTTGAATATATATATTTTGACTTTGATTTTAACTTTGAAGGTATTATAATACTCGCTCACTTCATTATTAAATAATGAAAATAACGTTGTAACCCTCTTTTTTATTTCACTTATTTTCGTTACATCTCATGTTTATTCTGATCACACAATTGTTCTGCTCGTTAAAGTTATCTCGTATTGCATAACATTTCATTATTATTGCATAATGTTTAGTATATTTCTCAATAGTATAATTTATAATACATGTAAGGAATAACAGTGGTCCTTGTCACCGTGATTCTCTACATCCCGTACACCAATGACTATTTAATATTTAAATTATCATCAACTTGCTTCGGACTACTGTGACACGTTTCAGCCTTATACTTGACACATTTAAATGTGCAAATACATCCAGTGATTCCCTTTACGGGACTGAATCAGTGCAATGATTCTACATTGAGCTGCTTTAGAAGAATAATGACACAATTCAAAAGCTAATGTTACACACAGCCGTTTCAAAATTGAACTTTTAAATCAACCAATGACTTAATGACCTTTTGTAGTGTGTAAGCGGCTTCAATATAAGTTTTTGACAATAAAATATAAACTTTTGAAATAATTAAGCATTATTATTTAATCAATAATCATTTTTGTACATATTACTCAAACTTCTTGTAGCCTCATTGGCGCAATGATGCAAATACTCGCTTCTCTAGCAGAGGTCCCAGATTCAAGTTCCGTTAGGGTAAAGACAGCAGAGTCAACTATCTGCCATCACTGTGGCGCGCGCATGGTGGTCGATACGGCGGCCCACACTATAGCAGAATGTTCGGCTTGGGGACCACAGCCACATCCCCTGATGTCCCTCATCGGAGCAGATCTCTCTCACAAGTATAGTAGGTGTCATGCTTGACAGTGAGATAGGATGGAATACAGTTGCCTCTTTCTGCGAAGCCATCATTTCTCTGAACGGGAAGCTGTAGCAGATGCTGCTCCCCTTCAGACGAGGAGGCTGGGTGGTAGGAGGCGTCTTTACAAACGCCTCTTGTCTCCTTCTTGAACTTCCTCAGTCGGTTTCATCCGGGAGTGTCAGGGTGAATGCGCAAGGGAGCCTCTGACACACCCAATTCAGAATGAGGAGGGTATCGCTGGGTTTTGATTTTCAATGAGTCCCACACTCCCTGCCTCGTGGCAGAGGTGCGCAAATGCGTTTCCCAGCGAGAAAAAAACAGGGTAAATACAGGATTTGCATTTTCTATATTGTGTTGAATGGATTGGTTGGCAAAAAAACTACATCCCAATAAAATGCTGTGTAGCAACCATAAGAAGTAAACTACCTCTTACCAAGTTAGCTCGATTATATCTGTTTTATCATTTAATATCAGGTGAAATGACAGTCAGCAATAAAAAAACCTATCAAAAAAGGTTTCACATAAGTAATAGGTAGAGTACTGGATTCGATTCCTCACTGAGGATCTTCTAAAGTATGTTCTTTCTCAAAAGCTCTTTTATATCATCAGTAGTCTGTCCGTTGATAACAAATCTGCCACTGGTTTGGAAAGTTGATTTTTGTGATAACTCAAAAATCTCATAAATGACTCTCTAAAACTTAGATTGTACTCTTAAAAGAGATAGTACGCTTAACCTGGTAAAAGATATATTACCTCTTAATCATTTCTACATATTATGGCATGAAGACGTAATTTTTTCCTACGCTAATACCTAAATTTACTCTATCGGGAATGGTAAAAAACATTAACGTTATAAAGAAAAACGTTTATTTTACTTAAAATTCGTTATGTACGTACCTAAACAAACAAATTTTTGTAAAGAGTTATGCGTATATTCCAGGAATGGACGTCTTCGCACAAGCTCCTCTTCTTTTTATTGTAACATCTGAAACATAAGAAACAAATATAATGCGACTCTGAGAAATGCCTTTATACACCCGACTGTGCTGTATGCGCCTGATCTCTCTCCGATCGTGTCGGATTCCCGTCACATCGGACTATGAGAGTGAAGGAATAGAGAGTGCACTTGTGTACTATGCCTGCCAATCCGCAGTGGAGCAGCGTGGTGGGTCTATGCTCTAAAAACCCTCGCTCCTCGGAGTGAGGAGGCCTGTGCCCAGCAGTGGGACGTTAATGGGCTGCTACTTACTTACTTACCCGACTGTGCTGTAGAGAGTGTGGGACTCGACGAGGGAGGTAACCTCGCAATACCCACTAAAACCCAGCGGGACCCTCTTCATCCGGTAGTGGGACATTCAAGGATCGTATTCCTGCCTGATGTCCCGGATGAGTCCGACCGAGAGTTCACGAAAGCAAGAGAACGTGAGCAAATATGCGCCCCTTACTACTATTCTAGCGGTGAGATGATATAGTTATTAAGAGTACATATAACTTAAGGTACATAAAACATGAATAACAGCCTATTACCTTCCCACTGCTGGGCATGGCTTACCTCACTTATAGGAGAGAAGGTTAGCAGGCTCCAACCGCTGCTCTATTGTAAATAAAATAAACTAACTCGTATATTGTGATGATGATAGTAAAAAAAGTAAAACCCGACTAATTTTGTTTTGGGTTCTTCTCAGAACTGGGCCAAATAGAGTTTGGTTTGAGTAGTAGTTATATATAAGCCACGATAAACAGAAGTAAGCACCTCCTTACGCCTCTGTTAATCATTAGTCGACCTCAACCGGAACAGCAGGAAGAAATACGCAAGTTAATCCTCGCTGACTCAATTGCAGATGATGAGGGTTCTGATGAGTTATCATTGGGTATAACGAGTTTCCTGAGTCCTATACCCTTCATTCTTGGGTCAGGGTTTGTGAATTAAAGTTTCTCTTTTTAAAGAGATATTTACGTGCTTGATTGTTTTTTCTTCATTGTGCCTTTCAGTGAATGAAAACATCGTAAGGAAACCTATATGTCCTAGGAGTAACTATAAGGTACCAGAAATACTCCCATAATTACCCCAGAATGTCTGCAAAGCTGTAGGACAGGGTGGTGGGTCTATGTTCTAAAACCCTCTCTCCTGTGAATGCAACAGTTGGTCGTTATCAGGCTGCTACTTACCTTACCTTTACACATAAACAGCTTACCTGTTATGAAATATGTTAACATTAATACATTACAAATAATATTAAATACCCTAATCAGTTAACGACTATAGTGCATTACCAATCATCATATATATTATGGTACCTGTTTAAATGTATTAATCATTCTAATAATAGCTCTGTCAGTGATGACGTCCTTGACGGCTGGATTATCGTATTCAATGAGATAGACTGATGATCAGTATTCAATACACAAATGTATATATATCTGAGCTAAGTAATTGAATTGAATGCATTATTAAATATTGATTCATAGCTCTCTCGCGGAGCCATTTGCGTAGTTTCCAAACCCGTAGAAATATGGAGAAAACCGTCCTTAAAGAACCACTAAATTTCAATTATATTGTAATTTTACTAAACGTAACCGATTTCTACACTAAAACAGTCACCAGTGCCTCATACTACGCCGCAAGGCAAACATATTAATGAGAGGAACGTAAAATGGTTAAAATGTAACTATTAGTTGTATCTACATAAAATTATGTTTATTAGATGTAATGTGGCACGTCAAATTATGCTTACAACATTTGTAGCTGACTTAAATATTCTCATAAGATTAGTGGCTAACCAAAACATACTAATAACATTTGTTGCTGACCAAAAAATACTCATAACATTTGTGAATAACCAAAACATACTCATAACATTTGTGGCTGACCAAAATATTCTCATAACATTTGAGGCTAACCTAAATATACTCATAATATTAATGGCAGGCCACAATATTCTCATAACATTTGAGGCTAACCAAAACCTACTCATAACATTTGTGGCTGACCAAAATACTCTCACAACATTTGTGGCTAACCAAAACGTACTCATAACATTTGTAGCTAATTAAAATATTCTCATAACATTTGTGGCTAACCAAAACATACGCATAACATTTGTGGCTGACTAAAATATTGTCATAGCATTTGTGGCTTACCAAATTATTGTCATAACATTTGTAACTAACCAAAATATTCTCATAACAGTTATGACCCGCTAAAATATTCTTCTTAACATTTGTGGCTAACCAAAATATTGTCATAACAGTTATGACCCGCTAAAATATTCTCATAACATTTGTGGCTAACCAAAATATTGTCGTAACATTTATGGCTAACCGAAATAATTTTATAACATTTGTAACTAAAATATTCTCATAATATTTGTGGCTTACCAAACTTTGTCATAACATTTGTGACTAACAAAAATATTCTCATAACAGTTATGACCTGCTAAAATATTCTTCTTAACATTTGTGGCTAACCAAAATATTGTCATAACAGTTATGACCTGCTAAAGTATTCTCATAACATTTGTGGCTAACTAAAATATTGTCGTAACATTTATGGCTAACCAAAATAATTTTATAACATTTGTAACTAAAATATTCTCATAATATTTGTGGCTTACCAAAATATTGTCAAAACATTTGTGACTAACAAAAATTTTCTCATAACAGTTATGACCTGCTAAAATATTCTTCTTAACATTTGTGGCTAACCAAAATATTGTCGTAACATTTATGGCTAACCAAAATAATTTTACAACATTTGTAACTAAAATATTCTCATAATATTTGTGGCTTTCCAAAATATTATCATAACAGTTATGACCCGCTAAAATATTCTCATAACATTTGTGGCTAACCAAAATATTGTCGTAACATTTATGGCTAACCAAAATAATTTTATAACATTTGTAACTAAAATATTCTCATAATATTTGTGGCTCACCAAAATATTGTCGTAACATTTATGGCTAACCAAAATAATTCTATAACATTTGTGGCCCGTCTGTTAGTAAAAGTTGCCGACTTCTGCACTAAAATCGTACAATTACAACGCCTTAAAATATTGTAATGTTATTATAGACAAAATCTTTCATATTTTGTTTATAACATTATACTTGTGAAAGCTAGTCATTTTATGGTAATTATAATTTATTTTTAACAGCGTATTTAGAAGCAATTAAAAGATATATCACCTTTTTATCAATTTAAGGTATTACTTACAATAAAGCACTAACAGAATAAAAATATATATAAAAAATTCGTTAAATCCATTAATCAGATTATTATATTCGCAATGAATCGAAAATTTGATCCCACCGAGAATTGTATTTAACACGTACGAGTGCAACTGGAAAATCATACGTAGTATTAAATTAATACAGTAATGTAGGCGTTATAATAATGAAATCATGCCGTGGAATGATATCTGAACGGGATTAATACAGTATATACGAGAACATACTCACCAATACCGCAAATGCGAGCGCATTGGATTTTGCCCTCGTTAAAATATGTTACGTTGTCACTGCCGCATATTGGATTGTATTCAGACGTCGTCTCGCAGTCCTGGACGCACTGTTTCACTACTGAACTCGTACTGGAGTTGAAAAAACGAAAAGTTATTATTAAATTAGACTGTAGTATCGTCGTCGTCGTTTCAACCGATGGACATCCACTGCTGGGCATAGGTCTCACGTAATGACGTCCACAAGGCCCGGTCTTGTGCCGCCTGGCTCCAGCGGCTAACGGCAAACGCCGTTACCATAACCAGAGCTAGGAATAGTGGGGCTGCCGGGGACTGGGGGCCATTGCTGCCTTGTTGTAGTCATCGTGGTTGTGCCAGTAATCGCCAAGCTTGGCAGGCGGGTTGGTGATCCTCTCGCAGCGATAAAGCTGCTGCCCGTTATCGGTCTGTGACATTTAGGTCAGCGAGGAATGGATATACCGCCATTTATCGGTATGGGAGTTGGATAGGAACGATTTGGTACGTGGGATAAGAGGAGTTTTGAGAAGCATTAGGGTTAGGTATAGGACATTACTGCCGCGGACAGAAGAGTGAAGAAGAAGAAGAATTGGTAGTAATAGCTCGAGGCACCCGGGGTCGCTTACCCGCATGCTTAGGTAGTAACCGGACAGATTATCTGACTAAACACCCTCTGAGTGAACTGTAGTATACCCTTCCTCATGTATTAAGGTAAATAGCAGCCCCTTAACGTCCCACTGCTGGGCACAGGCATCCTCAGACAGACAGATGGTATTTAGAGCATTTACCGATGTGACGACAATCCAACACGGCTTTTAAATTAATAGTTAACAAACGTACATACTATAACATAAAATCATTTATGTATCTGCTGTCATTAAAAACAAAACAAAATATAGTTAACAAAATAATCAATATGGATACAGAAAATTTAATAAAAAATGAGAATATTAATAATAACACAATGATTTTGTAGTCAATAAATCAATGTAAGCAAATAAATAAAAGAAAATAAATCATAATAATATTCTTCTACATCGTACAAAGTTCTGGTTAGTAACGCATTTTTTATCTCATTTTTAACGTCTCATTTATACATATATATATATAGATATAGATTAATTAACTCGGTTTATAATGTTCAATTCCTTAATGTTCCCGGTATCAATTTACACAAACTCATTAACACTAATAGCTACGACCGCGACAGTTTCAATAGTCGACCATTCCGGCCGACCGCCGCTCGAGAACTGCCGAGAGACGGGCCGGACTGCCACTTATTGACTCTGTCCCCACGCCGATACAAAGATGGCGCCAGCGTTCCACAGACTATTACACATGGACTAGCGATCCATAGACTCTTACACTCCGACATATATATATATATAAGACAAACAATAATGTAACAGTATATAGTATTCATAATGTAACAGTAATAAAGGGAATACTAACATAATACAATGTAATACAAAAATAAAGTAAATAAATGTAACGCAATACAACACAAACAGTATAATGTAATAGAAGTAAGATAAGATAATGTATTCAAAATTCAATAGATAAATAAAGAATTTCCAAGCCACGAAAGTTGTCCGACCATTGTGGTCGGGGGACAAGCGAATAAAAAAAATCCGACACGGCTGGAGAGAGATCAGGCGCAGGACCGTCGGCTTAATGTGCTCTCCGAGGCACGGGGGTGGAGGACGCCGCCAACTTCGGGCAAATATTGTATATCTAAAAGCAACACCCAATAAAGCTCAGCGGAAACGTTATCATCTATAAGTGAGACACCAGGAGATCAACTTTTGGATTCTTCCATAGGGTACAATTGCCCTAGCGAGAAAGGAATCCAGGACCTCTGCTAACAAAGGGTGTATTCATACCGTAACACCAACAAGACCATATAATAAGTATTAATATTTTACATATGACTATTTCAAATCCAAAAATCCCCAACCAACATTCAATTCTAAATTTTTAACAGAAATATCCAGTCAACGTTTTGAAGCACTAGTTAATTAACAAAAAGCGTCTGTCCGTAAAACTTTCTATCCCCAACATTTTAATTGTCTTTTCGTCCCGACAGACAAGCCAACTTTCCTTAATTGTTTTTTCAACTCCAGTACGAGTTTTGTTGCGAAACAGTATGTCCTACTGCTAGCCGAGGTCTGTATACAATCATATATGGTCAAAATATAATATAACCCTCAGATTGTCCGGCCGCGTTTTATTGAGTTGCCCCGTGGGTAGAATGACGCTAAAGAGGCTTTTGGGACAGTTATCATTTTTATGTTTGCGAATAGTTAAACTATACAATGTTATCTTTTGTTTATTACAATAACACTCTTGTGTAGTGTCATGTTGCGTTTAACTTTGAGAAAGTCAGTCTTGTATTTATAGGCTCATATGTTAGAAATCAAAACTTACCTCAAGGGTTTTCTTCATAATTCACATCACTATATAATAAAAAAACACAAATAATTACTAATAAACACTCACAGTTTATAAAATACCACAAAAAAACTTAACGACCTTCAACGCGACACACGCACCGTTAGTAATGGTCACTTTGTAACTGACAAGACATTTTTATATTTCTAACAGGTTAACCATAGACTATAATCTCACCTGATGGACAGTAATAATACAGTTTAAGATAAGATGGTAGCGTGCTAACCTGCTAAAGCTAAATTACATGTAATAGTTTGTACAAAGTATCGTACTGGATGCAAACGTTTTGTTTGACGACGCCTCCTACCAATCCAGGCGCAAAAAAATTAGAAAAAGCAATTTTCTAAATATGTTATAATAGGAGTCGTGCCCCAACCTCTGCTACCGGAGTGATAATAAAAGACAATAATAACAACAAAAATTAAATCATTTACAAAGTAACCGTTACCAACTATGCGTGTGTCGCGTCGAAGGCCGTTAACTTTTTTTGTGGTATTTTCTCTCTCATAACATTTGATGGTCTTTCATGAACATTTAAGTCCCAACAAAAAATCAGTGCGTGGCGGGACAAGGGTGCCGGTATTTAACTCGATTTACGTAAGAAGTACAAGTCATGTTGAAATATTAACCAATTTTTTTTTATAATAAAATTTACTCACGTAGATACATTTCCCGTTGATACAGTATAATTAGACACTATAACTGGCATTCCTAAGATAGCCACAATATCTGTTGTAGTAGTTATATCTGGCTCGTCTCGCATAATTGGCTTTTGTGTGCCATTTAAGCCACTGGAGCTAGACTTGTTATAATGATTTCCTTGAACACCATTAGGTATGTCTTCTCCAACTACATCCATTTGATTAACTCCAGGTGTATCAATTACAGTTCCAGGAAATATAACTCTGTTATGATCCTGGTTGTTTTGTGATCCATTATCGTTATTCAAACTTCCATGTGGATACTTGCCCTTTTAATAAAAGAAATATTAATTGTTAACGTATCATACACAAGTATGTATCGTTACTAATATTATAAATGCGAAAGTAATTGTGTCTGTCGCACTTTCACACCGAAACTATTGAACCGATTAAAATGAAATTTTGTACACAGAACGTACACGACATAGACGTTCACTAAGAACGAGTTTACCCATATTCAAATCAAATCATAATCTCTTTATTCAAGTAGGCATATTACAGCACTTTTGAATTGTCAAATAATATGTTTCTTTTTTCCACACTCTAATTCTAATGTACGTCTGATGATGGTACTTCAGAACGACTTAAAATCTAAAGTTACGAGGGTTCCTTCGCGCCCTGATCCGAGAAGAGCCCACAACAAACTCAGTCGGGTATTTTGTTTTTTGTTACCATCATTACAATACCATATTAGTTTAATATATTTCAATTCAAAGAAGAGCAGTTCGTTCACTCCCACGCGTTTCTATCGTCTAAGTAATCTTGCAACTTATAATACGATTTTTCTATCAACTTTCAAAGTCAAAGTCAAAGTCAAAATATCTTTATTCAAGTAGGCCTATTACAGCACTTTTGAATCGTCAAATATCGTTTTTTTCTATATATTATTTAAATAAATGACTGATGATAACATTAAAGAACGACTTACAATCCAAAGTTACGAGGGTTCCTTGGCGCCCTGATCTGAGAAGAGCCCACAACAAACTCAGTCGGGTGTACGTTATTTTTTTTTGTTATCATCCTTAAAATATATATTTAAAATTTATTCTATATCTTTATACATATAGAGCAATTCATTTCTTTTGACAAAGACTTTGAATTTATTAATTGACATCTCTAAAACGTCTTGTGGGAGTTTATTATAGAAACCCACGGATCTATGTGATATAGTCTTATTTGCTGACGATATATCTTTCCTGTTAAAAGTAGAAATGTAGAAAATTATAATGATGTAAATATTCACATGTCTCACGTTAGTTTTCTATTAATAATTCAATATTAAACTCGGCAAAGACTAAGTGTGTAGAATTCGCTTTGCCAAATGCAAAAGAAGTCTGTAAAAATATCCAAATAGATGATAGTCCATTAAAGAAAGTTAAGTCTACAGTCTTCTTAAGAATAAACTTAGACTCTGGGCTTCAGTGGAGTGCCCATCTTAAGACTCAGTATAGCTGCATTTGCTGTTAAGAAAGCAAAGCAATACATTGATGTTGAAACTGCTAAAATGGTGTATTTCGCTTATTTTCACAGTATTATGTCTTACGGCATACTGTTATGGGGTAAAGCGGTGAACATTGAAACTATATTTATTTTACAAAAAAAGAGCAATACGCCATATATGAATTAGGATCTCGCGTTTCCTTAAGAGATAAATTCAAAGAAACATTAATTCTCACAGTGCTGTCGCAATATATATTGAAAAACATTTTCTATATCCGTGATAATATTCATTTATGCAGCAAAAGGAGCGAAACACACAATTTTAATACAAGATATATAAACAAACTTGTAATGCCCTATTTTAGAGTGAAGAAGGTTCAGAAATCATTTGTCGGGTTGAGCATACGCATTTTTAATAAGATTTCCGAGTCTATTGAATACAAAGTTTTAAAGATTATGTTAAAATCTCCCCGTTACAAAAAGTATGTTATAATGTTGAAGATTATTTAAATGACAAAGATGTTTTGACTTGATTCCAGTAGCACATGAAAGCTAAACACATTGTAACATACAAAAACTACGTTTAAAAGAGTAACCGTTGAGTTTCTTACCGGTTTCTTCTGAGCGGAATCAACTTTCCGAAACGGTGATAGATTTGTTACCAACGGACAGACTATTGACGATTCAAAAGAGCTTTTTGAAACCTACTTGAAAAAAGAATATTTTGATTTGTATTTGATCTCCACGAAAACGACCACTTATAGTGGGATCTTCAAAAATATTCACTAGACTTGAAATTCAGCATTTGTTATCCTCTCGCGATGTTACTAATAACGTGATTTCCCATATTCCCACAGGAAATTTAAGTCAAGTCAAGGATAGTATTAATAAACTAAGTAATTATGGGACGAATAAATATTATTATAATTGTACTAGCTTTTGTATCAATGATATGTTTTTAAATATCATATTTTAATTTATTAACATGATGACCTGTATTGATAAATGGGTTGATTTAATAACCAAAATTATAAAAACATCAAAATATCTAAAATGTAAGTAGATTCAATATACGTAGGGGCCATCTATAATCATACAATTCAATTAAAAAAAGCACGAGTGTAAAATAAAGTTAACTATTTGACTTATGACTATTTGGATTATGATACAACAGAAAACCTTTTAAGAATACTGCAATTATATGATACAAAACTTATAAGAAAATAGTAAAATATACACATAACATTGCCATTGACTGCATCATTGGTCAAGTGGTTAGCATGTTTGACCACAGACATGAGGTCCTGGGTTCGAGTCCCGGGTCGGGCCAATTGGAAACAGATACTGAGGTTTCTATAAAGATTTTCTCAATATTTGCCCGAATTTGGAAAGTTTGCGGTGTGATCCACTCCCGTGCCTCGGAGAGCACGTTAAGCCATCTGTCATGTGCCTGATCCGCTCCAGCCGTGTCGGATTTCCTTTACCTCGGACTATGAAAATGAAGGAATAGAGAGAGCACTTGTGTACTGTGCCTGCCAATCCGCAAAGGGTCTATGCTCTAAAAACCCTTTTTCATATGAGTGAGGAGGCCTATGCTCAGCAGTGAGACGTTAATAGGCTGCTTCTTACCTTACCTTACACATAACATTGCGAACATACACACACAATAATATCTACAAAAATAACACGTGACTGTATACCAAAATGTAAAAAAAAATTGACTTTGTGTAGTTTTTTTCAATAAAAACAACAAGTTCATTTTAATTATTGTTTCTCCTATATTTAAGATGTATAACTACAACAATAATTCTAAATGTTACAAACCGGGAAAGGGCCTAGTGACCTGAAGCACAGATTTAATCTTCTTCAGGCACCAGTCTTGTAATGTGGAGAAAATAAATAGAATAATTCATTCATTCATTCATACATACAGACATATATTATTTTAGAAATATGACATGTTTTATGTTACTTGTGCAAGAGGGTAACAGCTACGTAGCAGTTAGCGAAGACTTATTAACCCTTTCAAAACTTTGTCACATTAGCACAGAATGCTACCGCTTTTATGTACGGCGATATGCACTTTGAAAAGATTTAATAACCACTGATAGCTAAGGTTCCAGGTTCGACCCCAGCAAACCAAAAGTTAGATTAATCGTGTTAGTAAAGAGAAACTTTTTCGTTTGTCGCATTAAGTTAAGTAAAAGGCTTGACTAGTCAAGGCCAATATGTCCATGCTCATAGATCGCATCAGCTATTTCACATGGTTTCATACAACCACTCAATGATAAATTATTTATTCGCGTATCTTTAACAGTGGTAGAGTTCAGTTATAGTCCGTCAGTCAGTCATTAGATTGACACAACCGTACCAGTCACAGTGCCTCTGGTCGAACCGTATGCTCATTTATTTTTTATTCCTGACAGGTTAACGCTTACCTCTGATCTCACCTGATGGTAAGACATGATACAGTCTAAGAAAGAAGCGCGCTAATCTGGTAAGAGGCTCTTTGCTTGTAGAAAGACAAAGCTGTGTAGAAACCATAAGAGGTAAGTGAGCTTTTATCAGGTTAGATTTAAAACATACAAGCGTTAACCTGTACGCAATAAAAAAATAAGTTAGTTGTAAACATTCATCATATATGATATATTTTTATATGAAATAACAAAGTTAGTTGAGCTTAGTTAATAATTTATTACATTTTGCAAATTAGCTTCCATAGGAACCAATTAAACTTTACCTGTACGACCGGAAATGAGGGGCCGGTGGGATTGTTACCTTGTATATTATTACTCCAATTATTGTAATTATTCCACTGACTTCCCGTTTCCGGATATTGACGATAATTATCCTAAAATCAATGGCATTAATTAAAGACGTACGTAGACTAGGACTATGGCGACCCTGGATTTTTTTCTTCATAGATATGCAAATCAATCAGTATCATCAACTATCTCAAATATAATTCTCCCAAATTTGATACTTTTACGTAAGTCTATTCTCTGCCAACTCTAATAATTTCTTATAGTTAGTAATCTAGGTTAAGATTTGTTTTTATGTTTTTTGTTTTTTTGAATAGTTACTAGTTAACCGGCTGATGCTCTGCCCGTGACGTCAGACTAGGTTATAGGGCTGCAGCTGAAAACCGGTGCCGTTTGTCAGGTTTCTGGCATACAGCAATACCGACCTGTTCTGCCATTTCGGGGCTGGTTGGGGGTTGCACAGCATTTAAACCATTAGTTGTGGTTTCAATGCAGTGCAATTACTCAATGCATGTTTTTCACAGATTTTTATATCATATAATTGCGCCTATGCACCGAATAAAGTTATTTTCTTTCTTTCTTTCTCAAGAATGCATCTTGGTCATTTGTGTTCCCCTGTCCACCTGGTGAAAATTCGGATTAGCGACAAGTCTATTTGTGAATGTGGTCTAGACGAAGGCACTATTTCCCACATCTTTTTTAACTGCCCTAAAATTTCCCATCCTATCTATGACATCATCCGCCCCAGAGTTCCTTTTCCTTTAAATGTTGAGTACTTGTTAACCCTTGTATATAGTCCCTATTGTAAATATCTTTGTAAATTTATTAAATGTAAAAGAATTAAGTTGTAAATGTTTTGTAACAAGTGTTCATCTTGTGTTGTATTGTGTTTTTGGTTTGCCATCACAAAAAGCGTACACTGGCGAAATTGTGTTGCTTGTCTCACCTGAAAGCCATCTACTAAAAGAAGGAGACTACGACTATTTATCTTTTACTTGAAAAAAATACATTTATAGACTAAAACGTTTTAGATTTTTAATAAAATCTAAATCAAAATAAATACCTATATTTTTAAAATACTTCGATAAGTTCACACATCCTATTTCTTGTTAAAAATTTCTATCTAGAGTAATATAATAAAATTGTATTTTTATATGTATGTTTGTAACGTTTTCGCACCGAAACTACTGGACCGATTTCAAAAATTTTTTCATCTTTTGAAAGCTGCATATTCACTGAGCGACATAGGCTATATTATTTTCTCAAAAAAAAAATTCAATCCCTAAGAAAAATGCATTCATGTAACCCAAGGTGTAAATCGAAATGTCTGTTATCGCGTGCGCTGCGATAACTATTGAAGACGGAACAAAAAAATGTTCTACGGTATTATAATAATTAAACCGTAATATATGACCGTAATACCGTTTCAATACTTGGAATGTACTTTTTAAATGAATAAAATCTGATATTCCATGAAATAAAGGCAGTTAACATAATGACAGTTCACTGCGTATACATATTAGAAAATTTGTTGTACGTACACAAAAACATTGACTCTTTTAATAAAAAGAGTGAATGTATATCATATAACTTACGAAACAAAAACAAACTTGTTGTAAATTCTAGTAGGCTGCATAAAATTAACAACTCATTTAAGGGTAACTGTATACGTTTCTATAATAAACTCCCACAAGACGTTTTAGAAATGTCAATTAATAAATTCAAAGTCTTTGTTAAAAGAAAGTTGATAGAAAAATCGTATTATAAGTTGCAAGAGTACTTAGACGATAGAAACGCGTGGGAGTGAACGAACTGCTCTAATTTGAATTGAAATATATTAAACTAATATGATATTGTAATGATGATGATAACAAAAAAAAAAAAAACCCGACTGAGTTTGTTGTGGGCTCTTCTCGGATCAGGGCGCGAAGGAACCCTCGTAACTTTAGATTTTAAGTCGTTCTGGAGTATCATCATCAGACGTACATTAGAATTAGAGTGTGGAAAAGAAAAGAAAAAAAAAAAATTTGACCATTCAAAAGTGCTGTAATATGCCTACTTGAATAAAGATATTTTGATTTGATTTGATTTGATTTGAAAGGTAAATGATGTTACGAATTTAAAAATGTAATATTAGTTGTAAAGTAAAATCTGTATATTGATTAGGTTATGAATGTTATTGTGTATGTAATAACCTGAGAGGCAGTTATTAAAAACTAAGTGAAATAGAACTTTTATGTTAACGGAAATAAATCTATAGACCGACTTAGAAGACTCCACTGCCACGAGATCTGTATTTACGCGGGTAAATTATTAAACGTTAATAACACGCTTTTTTTTATCCACTCAAGTTCAAATACAATTATTTGTATCTGTAGTAATTGATACTTTTAACACAGTTTTAAGTAGTAATTTATTTGTTCTCATTGCACACTTACATACAAAGTTTTTAAAAAAAAGAAGAGAATTACAATATTATAGTTAAAAGTGTCTAAAACAAAGGCGGTCTTATCGCTCTAAGCGATCTCCAGACAACCTTGGAAATAGTAGCCCATGACAGTACTGGGTAAGTCCAATAGAACAACCTATTATTACTACTACAACAAAAGTACTTAAGCAGGTACATACAAAATGAATATAGATAATACACTTATACATATATATAAATAGATAGATATATATTTATATACCCAATAAGTAACATATACTACAAATACAATAAATTACATAAACATACCTATAAGTATACAAACATAATTATTGTGCACTACTTAGATAATTTATTTTTTTGGAAAGATATCTTCACATCGTTATACCATACCAGGAAACAGTTAAAAATCTCGGTATTTACATTGACTCGACGTTATCTTGGACACGGCATATAAATGAACTAAGCAAAAAATCTTTTATAGCATTGAGCTCCCTCCGCGCTTGCGATGGTTTCTTCCAATCCCTACGAAAGTTGGTTGCACAATCTCTTCTTCTTTCTATCCTTGATTAAGCAGATGTAAGCTATCCTAATTTGATAGAGGATCTACTAAATAAACTTGAGCGGATTCAAAATCTATCTATTCGGTTTCAATGTGGTTTCAATTTTCAATAACCACAATTTTTGTAATAAAATTTTGATTGTAATTATAGTAGCGCTTAGTAAACCCCAAGAATCAAATATTTGCGATATAATAGATAAGATAACACTCTTTGTAATTTTATTACTATTGATTTGAACCTTGGACTCATAGTTGAGTTCATCACTTTGACTCAACCAACTTAAACCGAGAGTTTTTGACTGTGCCTGCTCGGCCAATGATAAATCCTTAAATGTCTGCGACGACAAGGGTAAGTCATCGTGTTTAAAATTAAACACCCACTTGCGAAGTGGAACGCAGCCCGAGGCTAGTACCTTTCTCGTATTTTCTAATAAATTTAATAATTGATTTCTATCGTTGCACCCAGTGATCATATCATCGACATAAAAATCCTCGGTTATTATTTGCTGAACCTCAAGGTCAGTGCATTCCATTGCTAGCTGCTTGAGGCACCTTTTCTTATATTTGGTTTGCGGAAATGTGACCACGTATCGCATTTTCGTAAAAAGCTCAAGTGGTTACCCATACGTTTTCGCCGGAATCTAAATAGACTTTCTGTTCTGTAATGTGTACTATTTAATCCTGCCAATTTTTAAGAGACAGGTAAAGGTATATTAACTATCCCTATCGGATTCAAATCAAATCAAAATATCTTTATTCAAGAGGCATATTACAGCACTTTTGAATCGTCAAATATTTTTTTTTCTTTTCTTTTCCACACTCTAATTCTAATGTACGTCTGATGATGCTACTCCAGAACGACTTAAAATCTAAAGTTACGAGGGTTCCTTCGCGCCCTGATCCGAGAAGAGCCCACAACAAACTCAGTCGGGTATTCTGTTTTTTTTGTTATCATCATCATTGCAATATCATATTAGTTTAATATATTTCAATTCAAATTAGAGCAGTTCGTTCACTCTCACGCGTTTCTATCGTCTAAGTACTCTTGCAACTTATAATACGATTTTTCTATCAACTTTCTTTTAACAAAGACTTTGACTTTGTTTATTATAAAAACGTATACAGTTACCCTTAAATGAGTTGTTAATTCCAAGCGATAAAAGGTTTAGAACTCATGACTTTTAAGAACTACAAGTAATGGTTAACAATAATTTAATAATTACAAAACAAAATGACTTACTTGGTTACCATTGTTTGGATAATTTAAAAAATTACTCGGACGACCAATATCTAACATGCCATTATTTAAATCGGGTAGGAGATTATTGAAAATGTTGTCTAAATCTGACAAAGTATTGGCAATTGATGGAAAATTTTGAAAATCATTTGCTATTTCGGAATCCTTAGCAATAACAGTCCTTGCGTCGTAGATATTGAAATTTAAAATTGCTGAAAAAAACAATGCTTTACGTTGAAAAGTATAACAAATTAATTTATAAAAATATCAATTCCTATTTGAAATTAGCAGACCCGAAAGACTTTGTTCTTTCAAAAAGATTTGGAATATGGCAGATTTCAATTTTACGAATAATTTTGGAAATGAAATTACAGCAGTACCAAATATGTATAGCTCTTAAATTTTTGTGACTATTCAATTTGGTCGGGTTGTGACTAAGCAATTGATTTCGAACTTTGTGCAGCGGTAATAAAGTGCAAATTGATTCTTTGACGTTAGGAACACACCAACATTGCTTAGACAACAGTGAGTACTTGTAATTTATTGTGCACTTTATTGAATAGCAATAAGGGTCAAATTGACTCTACAGTTTAGTTAGAAAACGTTTGTATGGGATACGGAAACTGTTTTTAGGGTTTTCCCCCGCAATTATTTGAACTTTTCTCGCCGTAAAAACCATCCTTGGACTTCAACGAACATTTAAATAAAAGAATTGTTAAAATTGACCTTACCTTATTTTGCGATTCATTTTTATAATATAGATAGTATTAACATCAATAACATTTGATAGCCTCACTGACGCAGTGGCGTGAATATTCGTTTTACTAACAGAGGTCGCGGATTTTAGGACTGCTAGAAATTTGTGTTCCAGTGCGATGCTGTGTAGAAACCGTAAGAGATAACTTGATTATCCATCTTAGATTGTATCATCACTTACGATAAGGTGTGATCATAGTCAAACGTTAACTTGTTAGCTATAACAAAAAAAAATAAAAGTGCGTACGTTCAAAGTAACACACGTCAGAAGTGAAACTTCTTTGGCAAACAAATTTTTATGTCTTGTTTATATTTATACAAATCTAAAACTTTAGATTTCCGAGACTTAGAGGGAGGGGTAAAGGAGGATATGTTGGGAATTCAATGAATTTAATTGTCATTAAAATATTAAATGTGTCGAAAATTATTACAAATAATTTATTGAAATCTCAAATGACGAATTGTAAATAGAAATTCCACGTGTTTTGATTCCACGTTAGAAATTATTAATTAAATATTGTTTTCGAATTCCAAACGCTGCACATCTTCGTTACGCTGTTTCATCCGTAATGTATATATGTAAATAATAGAAGAAACTAGAATTTTTCGTAGCAGCCTATTTGTTTCCATTAAAGTGTATGTTCCTCCTTATAACATTAGCTATCTACCTCTAAAAGCATGTTTAAAATCAGCACAGCCATTGAAGAGATGAGCCGCAACAGACAGACAGACTGACAATAAATTAAAAAAAAAAAATTTTTATATAAATAGAATACTGAAGAATGTATGTTTTGTTGAACACATAAAACTCAGAAACAGGTTTAAATTGAAAAATTTTATTAGTTATTGAATAGCTTATTTATCGAGGAAAGCTATAGGCTACATATCATTACGTTTCGACCAACTTTGTGTTATCAATGAATAATGTTGCAAAAAGTGCGCTACGTTATCGGTCAAAGTTACCAAAGAATCATTTATAACGGAAATACTGCTATTCAAAATTAGTGAAAAATTCCGTAATAGCATATATCTATCTTCTAAGGTTGACGTACTATAACGCACAATCTTACTTGACATGGATCTGTAATAGAACATACGAGAAACTTTCTCAAATTTCAATCATGAAACTCCTTCACAATATTTCGCAGACAAGAAACTTGCGCATACAAAACTTCAGCACGATCAAGTTATACTACGCAACTTCTAATATTGAAATTTGTAACAAAAATTAGATTGGATTGTTGTAACTTTTACATAAACTCCTATAGCGTTGAAATATGCACCCTTCAGCAAGATCGCGACGTGGAAATTATCACTTTGTTATCCGTATATATTTATAAAAACTTACAAAACTATATTTCTAGGTATATTTTCAGTGAAATCGTTCAGAACCAGTTGAAGATTTGTTACCAACGGATATACTGACGACTATAACTTACAGTGCCTATAAGAAGGTTCACTTGAAAAATATAAACTAAACAAGCTCTTAATAATTTATCTGTAAAACAATTACCTCTGAAAATAGAAAGGACTGACGGTCTCGCCCGCACAGTGGTGCGAGTACTCGCTTTATTATCAGAGGTTCCGGGTTAGATCCCCATTAAGGGGAAAAAAGGAAACTTTATTTTCTAATTTGTCTGAATCTGGACTGGTGGGAAGCTTCGGGTGTGACAAGTTAGCCATTTATATTCCGGACGATGCTGTGTAGAAACAAGAAGAGGTAAAGTGATCATAATGTCATCTTAGACTGTATCATGACTAACCATCAAGTGTGATCACAATTAAGCGCAAATCTATCAGCAATAAAAAAAAATCTTATAGTTTACTGACTATGTGTAGACGACATCAACAATGTATCATTTTTATATCATTATCTACATAAAAACAAAAACAGAGAAACTATTTTAGGACTTACCAAAGAATACAAACATGGGGAATCCACGCATTATTATGTAAGACATTATTATTTATGCAACTCACTTAAAATTAAGTACTATTTGACGAATATTAAGTTTAAATACTCCAACGAGATCCTGTTGCTATTGACCCACTTATTATCCCAAGAAAGATAGTAAGAACAATGTGTCAGATTAGGGTACAATTTTGTATCAAATGGTTTGAAAAAAAATATTTTTGTTCAATAAAACTATAAAAAAACAACACTTAGTCAATTGAAGTGCATGACTGTTAGAAATTGAACACAATACTTCTAAACCGTAATAGTTATTGTCATTATATTTATATCTATACGATAAAGAATAGTAATTATTAATGTCATTTGTGTTCCTCAAGCAAAATTAGATGGAATATTTTATTTAGTGTCTTTAATCTGTTGGTAATGAATCTGTAACCGATCCAGAAAGCCGATTATACCGACACCAGAATGAGACTTAGAAGTTACTCTGGTAAACATAGATTTTATTATAATTTCGTATATCATTGTGTTTATGTTTCTCATAATTATATAGTATATTAGTATTTAGTTCGAACATGGCGGTGGGGGCGGCAATTTAGCAGTGAACGAAGAACTTCGAAGTCTATAAAATAAACAATTTTCAAAATTATGAAAACTTTCCCGGTAAAGAGATCATATCTTCTCCCAATTAAGCACACTGAGAAATTTTGTATCAATTATTTAAATATCAAAATATGTACCTATTGCCAGTCCAATAGACAGCCTTTTTTTTCAATAAAAAAAGATATTTTTGAATTATCTTTCTTTTAATTTCACATATTTTGTTTGAAAAAAGGCAATTTAACAGGGGTGTAGATAATAGAACATTAATAATATTTAAACTTATAATTTCAATTATTTTGGTCGAATTTCGACCACTGGGCGGCCACTAGTTTGTTTAAATTAATAAAGATGTCTCTCTGTTTAAATTTTCCAAATAGCACTGCAATTAAAAAGCTCCTACTGAAAAAGGCTCAGTCATACTTAAAAAAAACGTAACATAGATTTATTCTGTGCTAATGTCATAACTGACATTTGACAGCGGTGATGTTTGTAGAAATTATTATACCGCATACCTATTTCACGGAATATTCTTGAACTCAATTTCCATTGTTAAGAAGAGGTATTTTATCACATTATTACTAGATATATGTAGATTTTTTTTTAATTGATTATTTCATTAACATTTCTAATATCAATTATATAAACGGATATTCTTTTGCCGGCAGCATTACAAGGTGTGAAAATGAGTTGTCCATTCAGTGAGGAGCAGTTGGCGCAGCTAAAAACCTTTGTAGATCTTTGCACAGCTCAACCACAAATTCTACAACATTCAAAGTTGTCTTTTTTCAAAGAATACTTAACTGCACTCGGTGTTACGCTTCCCAGCGCTACGTTTGAACCTAAGACTTTCTCGGCTTCGGGTGACAGGTATGTTTACAATTCACATACATTATATTATCTCATGTATGTTCCATACTAAACAGCATCAGTGGAGTGAGCCCCTGTTCAATGAATCACACAATACATGAGGTACCTGCAATAGTTATATGTGATAAATTATATACCAATTAATATTTTTCATTAAAAAGCTTTTATAGTGCTGGTAGCAGCTGGAGCCAGGCAGCGCAGGATTTAGCCTTGTGGGCATCATAACATGAGACCTATGTCCAACAGTGGATAATGATGATGAACGATTTTATTTATTGTTATTCAAAATCCACAGCTTTATAATATCATAGGTATTATACATACACATTTATATTGTTATATTAATCAATAAGAAACAATCTTGCAATGTAGGTGTAAATGTAGTGCATGTATTGTGTTGGGTTATAATTTATTTTTTAAAATATGTATTTGTTTGTGGTCCTGGATGTACAAAAAGGATCAACATCTTCAAATCGATTATTATAGTTTAATGGTAATCTGCAAGTGACAGAGTTACTACTGTATGCATTGCAACTACTTGAAATGTGACAGATAACTGTAAGATTTCTGACATAAAATTGGGGCATAGTAGAATTCCATTACATATCTCATACAAAAATGTTATATCAACAACTGTATTGTGAAATTTTAGTGGTGGGGTGCTTTTATTGCTAAAAACAGTTAATAGTTCCATGTATTTTAAGTTAATTCCAGAAAAAAATAAATACTTAAGCAACTTTGCACAAAAGTGGACAATCTTTTAATTCATGGATTTAGAAAATATTATATATTAGTTACAATGTCCAACATTCAGCTATTATCATGTTAATACAAGATACTCAGCTGTGCCTAGACATCAGTAAAATCCTTATACCAAACCAGTAGGCCATTGTAATATCTAATTTAAAGTAATTGTGTTATTTTATAATTTTCTTGAAATTCCTAGAGCTAATTTTTCTTACTTATTTTAAATGCTGTTTTTACTTCTTTAGCAATACAGCAAATAGCAATGCTGAAAACAATACTACAGTTTTATCAGATGAAGAGTCTGAAGCAGAATCTGATGTGGAGCTTGATATGGAAGGTAATTAAATTGAAACATATTATTTATTATTACATTACTTAATTCATTACTCTATGTACACACATGGACCAACTGCTTAGATATAATTTGTGACCATTTTATAATTCACAATTTTTAAAAAGACATTTGTACTCAGGTGTTCATAGTTGTGAATTTGAATCTCACACATGCCCTTCTAAATTTCTCTTTATAAAAAAAAATAATGTCACTAATTATTCTTTAAAATAAATCATAATTTTATGTGAAGTGACACATTGGGAAGAAACTTGTGAGTAAATCTGGGGTGTTTGTAGTATGCCAATCTGTATTTAAATAGCATAGTGGGTATATACTTTAAAAATAAACAAATTGATATAAATATAATAGATCAGTATGATTTTTTTTTCTTTTATTATTGCTGACAGATTAGCGCTTCACTGTGATCTCACCTGATGGTAAGTGATTACAGTCTAAGATGGAAGCGTGCTAATCTATTAAGAGGCGATATACCCCTTACGGTTTCTACACAGCGTCGTACCGGAACAAATCTCTTTGTTTGGCGGTACGTTTTTGCTGGTAGGGTGGTAACTAGCCACGGCCGAAGCCTCCCACCAGTCCAGACTCAGACAAATTAGAAAATACAATTTCCTAAATTCGTCCTACCGGGGATCGAACCCGGGACCTCCGCTAGCAAAGCGAATACTCGCACCACTGCGCCAGGGAGGCCGTCAAAACGATGATGGTAAATAAAAAAGCAAAATGCCTGACTGAGTTTGTTGTAGGTTCTTCTCAGGGAGGAACACTCATTACTTGAGTTTTTAAGTCATTCTTTAATACCATCATCTGTCTTACATTAGAATTGGTGTGTGAAACCTATATTTGACGATTCAGAAGTGCTGTTAAGGTCTACTTGAAAAAAGAATTTTTGAATTGGAAAAAAACCATTTCTCTTAAGTGTGTGCCTATGTCTAGTAACAGGATCTTAATAAGATAATTTATTTTACCTTTCTATCAGATTAGGGAATATAAAGGCAATATATATAGCACCAACTGATAAATTCATTTTGTTGTAGGTGTTATATCAGACACATCCGAAGCTACTCAAGATATGGGTGATGAACTGAAGGAAGTGACAGATGAAGAACGCGATCAGTCTGATGAAAAGCGTTCAGAGGCTATGAGAGCTTTCTCTGAACAGCAGTTTGATGAAGCCATTACTCTTTATACTGAGGCAATTAAGCTCAACCCTCAAAGTGCCCTACTTTTTGCTAAAAGAGGACAGGTAATTATAAAGACTATAACACAACTTATGCCAATATTAATTACCTGTATAGTATTTATATATAGATTTTATAAGATATAATGGAGGTAGTGAACTATGTATAGGAATGTATTAAATCAAATCAGAAATATCTTTATTCAAGTAGGCATATTACAGCACTTTTGAATCGTCAAATTATATTTTTTTTTCCACACTCTGATTCTAATATACATCTGATGACGGTACTCAAGATCGGCTTAAAATCTAAAGTTACGAGGGTTCCTTCGCGCCCTGATCCGAGAAGAACCCACAACAAACTCAGTCGGGTATTTTTTTTTTCCCATCATCATTACAATAACAAATTAGTTTACTATATTTTAATTAAAATTAGAGCAATTTGTTCACTCCCAAGCGTTTCTATCGTCTAGGTAATCTTGCAACTTATAATACGATTTTTCTATCAACTTTCTTTTAACAAAGACTTTGAATTTATTAATTGACATCTTTAGAACGTCTTGTGGGAGTTTATTATAGAAACGTATACAGTTACCCTTAAATGAGTTGTTAATCTTATGCAGCCTACTAGAATTTATAACAAGTTTGTTTTGGTTTCGTAAGTTATATGATGTACATTCACTCTTTTTATTAAAAGAGTCAATGTTTTTATGTACATACAACAAGTTTTCTAATATATATACGCAGTGAACTGTCATTATGTTAACTGCCTTGAATTTGTTTCTTAGCGACTCTCTTGGACCCATATTGTAAATCGCACGAACGGCCCTTTTCTGCAGCACAAATATTGCATCTATATCAGCAGCATTACCCCAAAGTAGAATACCGTATGACATAATGCTGTGAAAATAGCTGAAATATACCAGTCTGGCAGTATCAACATCTGTCAGACGACGAATTCTTTTAACTGCGTAAGCCGCAGAGCTGAGCCTGTTCGATAGACCACTTATATGGGGCCCCCACTGTAATCTGTTATCTAACGTAATGCCTAAGAAAACGGTACTGTCTACAAGGTCTAGTTCCTCATTATTAAGTTTAACAATGGTTTGCATTTGTTTAACATTAGGCAGACTAAATTTAATACATTTTGTTTTATTTGCGTTGAGCAATAAATTATTAGCTTCAAACCATTGTACCACTTTATTGAGAGAGCTGTTTACGTCGTCATAATTTGTTTGTCGCCTATTAATCTTAAACAACAGCGAAGTATCATCAGCAAACAGAACAATCTCATGATCACCCTTAACAAAGTAAGGAAGGTCATTGATATAAATGAGGAAAAGAAATGGTCCTAGTATGGAACCCTGTGGGACTCCCATTTTTGTCACAGACCCCGCAGAAAGCTTGCCATTGACACAGACCTTTTGCGTTCTATTGGTTAAATATGAACTCATCAGGTCTAATGCTGTGCCCGCGAGGCCATAGTGTCGCAATTTCCCGATCAGGGTTTCATACTGAACACAATCGAAGGCCTTAGACAGATCACAGAAAACGCCAAGCGCGTCACGTGAATCCTCCCAGGCCTCGTAGATATTGAGTAATAACTGTACGCCAGCATCGGTAGTCGAGCGACCTCGAGTAAAGCCAAATTGCTTATTATGTAACAAATTATATTTTTTGAAATGTTTTAGCAACTGGTTCAATTTAAAAGAAGAGTCATCGTTCATGGTTTCATTATATCTCTAAAGGATTAGGCAGTGTTTTGAACTAAAGCTCCCTCTGGGCTTGACTTCTCCGGCAGTTCTGTCAATCATTTTTACAGTTCATGTTTGTCATAAGTCACCATCTCTTATTTAGCAGTGCATAGAAATCTACTTAATACATTTTGACCTCTATCATGAACAGAGTGCTTTAGTTTTATAACAGTGTTTCAAAGGTAAATTCTTTGTTACTGTACAACCTCTTGTACTAATCATCTTTTTATGGAGCATCATGTTTAGCTGTAATAGCTGTAACTGGTTCTGCTTTAGAAGTCTGAATCCTAAATCAGAACTAGTTTCTTGCTGTACACTTACAGCTTTGAGACTTAATTTTTATTATTGTTTTATATATTGTATACGAAATTAAAAGACATGGTGACATGATTCTAATAGTCATAGTGAGTTTACTTTTAAAATCGGCGCCTGAGTATACAATTTTTACAGATGAAACTCGTGGTTACTGTCACGAAAATGTGCAGCGTTTTTAATGCTAATTCGTTTCAAGGCTAAGTAGTTCTAATATTTAGAAATAACATGTGGCATTTTAATTTGGCACTAGTCAATTCATGATTTAATATACTATTTGTCACAAAATATTTCATAAATATTCTTTTTTAAATTGAAAAACAAAATTTAATTCATAATTTGTAATAATGATAAAAAAACAGTGGCATTTTAATTTACAATTCGATATTTGAGATTTCAATTAATTTTCTACACTTTTAATATTTTAATGATAATTAAATTTCTAACACATCCTCCTTTTTTCCTTCCTCTAAGTCTCGGAAATCTAAAGTTTCAGATTTGTATAAATATCAACGAGACTTAAAAATTTGTTTGCCAAAGAAGTTCTATGTCTGACATGAGTACTTTGTATACATGCACTTTTAATTTTTTTTATTTCAGGTGTTCCTCAAGCAAAACAAGTTGCAAGCTTGTATTAAAGACTGTACACGTGCTTTAGAGCTTAACTGTGATAGTGCTACTGCATACAAATTCAGAGGACGAGCTAATAGGTAATTCAAATTAATTTTTTTTTCTTTAAAACTTTATTTGAAAAAAGAACCCCTGTAAATTTAGCCCTTTTGAGGTTATAAGATTAAATATTCTTTGCTGACAGACTTTTAGGTAAATTTGAGGAAGCGAGTCACGACCTTTGCGAGTCTCTCAAAATTGATTATGATGATCAAACTAATGAATGGCTAAGTGAAGTGAAACCAAATGCTGAGAAACTCCGCCAGCATAAACTAAGTGTCCAACGCAAAAAGGAAGAAAAAGAGGTAAGACCACATTTATTACTAACTCATCTTTACTTTGTATTGTTGCCATATGACAATTGTTGTCATTAGTATCTTATATTTTTGATGATGATCTTGAATAATGCATACCAATGAATGTGATAGTTGTCATTTGTAATTAACATTTTTTGTGATGACGATTTGGATTGATACCAACCAATCAATTTGGAACTAGTTGTCATTTATACTTTACATTTTTTGTGATCATGACCTGGATTGATACCAACCAATCAATTTGAAATTAGTTGTCATTTGTACTTTACATTTTTTGTGATGATGATAGTGACCATTGGAGTGGACAGTTGTTGTCATTTGTACCTTTAACAGTAAAGTGAAACAATTTCTTATCACCTCAGTTTTGCACATATTTCAATTGAACGGTGGCTTAATAAAACTGTCTTTTATTTTCAGCATAGTGAGAAACTTGGTAGGGCTCGTAGAGCTCAAGAAGCCCGTGCCCAAGCGGCCAAGGAGCAGTCACAGCCTCATCCCGGTTTCCAGAACATGCCACCTGGAATGGGTAACTTTGACACTGCCGACTTCGTAAAGATGCTGTCCGACCCTGAGCTTATTGCAGCTTTCCAGGTATCCTTGTGATGTTTCTCAATTCCCATTATTAGTTCACACTCTCCCTATAATTATTCCACTGGCGAGTCCTTCGCAGAGGTATTATTTCACAATATATAATCACAACTTTACAATATTTTTTAACCACAATAGTAATCTTTATATATAAGGAAGTTTACATGCTTGATTGTTCTTCAAAAGACTTGTAAGGAAACCTGCTATCCCTGGAGTAATTCTGGGGTATGTGCCCACCAACCTGTAGTGTGGTCACATGGTGGGTAAAAAATCTCTCTCACATTATAATATCAAATACATTTTACAAATCTTTGATGCCTCATTTATACCCCCATGTAAAACTCTCCACTTGTGAAATTATAACTTTCCACCAATAACATTCGACGTTAAAACAAAAATTGTTATTAAACTTAAAGAATCTTTTGTGCAAATCACATGTGGTAAATATGATACCTTTAAAAATTTTGACTTTTTGCAAGTAAAGGCTATTTGTGAAAAATGGTACATTTTTAAACTTTTTATGTAACAGGGAAAAATGAACATTAATATCGTGTATTTCCTGCACGTGCTCTTATTAAAGTTTTTACTTGTCTAGACATACTGAGAATTATGTTATCAATGGTCTCCTGGGATAGTCTGGCTCCATTCCTCACCTCCGGCGATTCGCAATTCACCCACGTTGGCAGGAGCTGGAATTCTGTATTTAACTTTTCTTTTCACCAAATCCCAAATGTGCTCTATTGGGTTCATATCCGGTGATCTCGCCGGCCACTCAATAACAATGATATTCATATAAGTAAGATATGCCTGAGTAAAAACAACAAACAGTGCGGGGTAAAACCGTAAGTGACCCTACGGTACGAAGAAGGTTAGAAGAAGCTGGTTAGGGTTCATTTGTGCCCGCCAAGGCTCCAAGGCTCGAGGTAAATCATCATAGAAACAGGTTAAAGTTTCCTCAGGAACATCGACTTTGGAACGCGCACCAATGGATTAAGATACTGTTTAGAGATGAGTGCAGAATTCTCTTAAATCAAATTAACCGCAGGCAAAGAATAACGGAGATAAGGAGAACGATACATTCATAAAAATTTTGAAACTACAGTTGCATACGGTGGTGGATCAATAATCGGTTGGACGGGCATATTTGGGAGCTTGCACAGACTTGGTAGTGATTGACAGAGGGAGCCTGACTGCAGACCGCTATATCAGAGAAGTTTTAGAAGAAAATGTCGTACTATTTGCCCCATATATCGGTGACGGTTTTGTTTTTGCGCAGGATAATGCTCGGCCGCATACCGCTCGGGTAACTCAAGCATATCTTAATGATGTGAATATCACTGTTATGGATTGGCGAGATCACCGGATAGGAACCCAATGGAGCATGTTTGGGACTTGAAAAAAAACTGAAAAGAAAAGTTAAGTCCAGAATTCCAGCTCCTGCCAACGTGGGTGAATTGCGAATGGCCGTAGTTGAGAAATGGCGAAGACTATCCCAGGAGACCATCGATAAAATCATTCTCAGTATGCCTAGACGGGTAGAAACTTTAATAAGATCATGTGGAGGAAATACGCTATATTAATCACCATTTTTCTAATTTAATTAATTCAAATAGTTCAAACGTAAAAAGTTCAAAAATGTACCATTTTTCACAAATAGCCTTTACTTGCAAAATGTGTTCTTAATATGATGTCATTTTAATCACAATAAATGAAACTTTAAATATCAAAAGAAGTGTAGTAAGTAGATTTTAAAATAAAGCCATATTTTTTAAATCATGGGCATTTTTGTGTTCCGCTTAATATGCCGGTGTGTGTATATAGCTAATGATAATCCTAATTATATTTTAACACTAAGAGCGGCTAATGATCAATTTTTTATGTTATACCAGTCTTAGATAGGATTCCACAATGCAGGATTACCTACAGAAAGTTCATGCAAGATATTGTATCTCCTATTGTTATATAAAGGTTTTTGTATTTGTAAATATTAAAACACCTAGCCTTCAAACGAATTAGCATAAAAGACGCTGCACATCTTCATGACGCTAATCAGAAGTGTAATTTCAATTATTTTATTTCCAGGATCCTGAAATATCGAGCGCTTTCTATGACGTGTCATCGAACCCGGCCAACTTCATCAAGTACCAAAACAATGCTAAAGTGGCCGCTGCTTTGGAACTGCTGAAGAAGAAATTCGGTGTCGGAGGCACTACTGCTGCACCTGGTATGTCCTTATACGTTCTTTTGTTAGCGCGTGACTGTAGTCTTACCACATTTTTTTATCGTCCTCCTTCAAAAAATAATAATACTCTTTATTGTACACCTTGTGTAACAATGACAAATTATTTATACACAAAACTTATACAAACAGATGTACAAAAGGCGGTCATATCGCTAGTTAGCAATTTCTTCCAGACAACCTTACGCTAAAGGAAATTGTGCAAAAGTTAGGGTTAGATTATAGATACTAATATTAACTAGCTATATCTAAAATAATATTATAATGAGAAAGCATTTGTTTTTATATGTATGTATGTTTGTTACGTTTCCACAAAAAACTACTCGACCGATTAAAAAAAAAACATTATGTTAATTTCTCAAAACAAATAGGGATCCCTAACAAAAATGCAAAAATATAACCCAAGGTGTGAAACAAAACATCTGTTATCACATGATGCGGAAATTATTGAAGATATAACAAGAAAATGTTCTACAGTATTATACATACATACATACATACATAGCATCACACCTCATTCCCGTAGGGGTCTTCTTTCTACTTGCCACTATCCTTGCATATCTCCTTCGCTTCTTTCATTCTCATTAAACCTTTCATACAAGTTTGTCGGTTTAGAGTACTCTTGACTTGGCCCTTAGTTAAAATGTCCTGGATTTGATCCAGGAATGTACGCCTTGGTCTTCCCCTTCCAACTTTCGCATTCACTCTTGACTCATAAATCCTTTTTGTCAGTCTCCTTTCATTCTCTCTACATGCCCAAACCATCTAAGCATACCTTTCTCAATTTTCTTTTATACCACAACATTCTCTTATCACACCATTTCTTACCCTGCCACTTAGTTTTAATCCACACATACTTTTCAACACTCTCATCTCTACCGCATTTATTTTATTTTTGTGATTCTTCTGCCATGCCCAACTTTCACTACCATACATAAGTGTTGGCACCAACACTTCTGCATGCACAGCCAGTCTAGCCCTTTGAGACAACATCTGGCTATTCATATAGGCGCGCAGGGCACCATTTACCATATTCCCTGCATTCACTCTCCTTTCAATATCACTTTCACATTTTCCTTCTTTTGTAAACTTATTATAGTCGTATAGTACGTATTAATATCGACAAAAAGTCCCAAGCACTATATGTTCAACTGCTGTAGTTGGGCCACTATAACTCCTTTATTGCATTATAAAAGTGCAGACAATAGTTAAACCATATTATTGATACCTCTGTATTAAACCTTATTCTATTCAATGATATTTTGTTAAGAACTGTTTCAATACCTCTAAAATAACTTTTATAAAAATTATCCAAAAATCGGATAATTCATTCAAAAGGAAATAATGTATGTCGAGTCAAACTCCAGTGTTATATATAGGGAAGTTCCGAGATAATAAATAATTACAAATAAATCTCTTCTCTAATATTATAGAAGGTTTGGATTTTGAATTTGTGTTGTTTATTTAACAATTTTTTATAATCAAGCTAAATATTAGAATAGAATATACTTTATTGTACACTAAAACATTATACAAGTAATACATTAAACAAAACTTAGCGAGCAGTACAAATAGGCGACCTTATTGCTTATTAGCGATTTCTACCAGGCAACCTTAGGGTTAGAGAGATTATTTAAAGGAAGAAGGGTAGGTGGTGTTTGTTAAAAGTTTTTACACATACATAAAATCCGTAAAATATATAAATCGTAAATCAATACATAATATATACATATTAAATAAATAAAACCAAGTGCAAATAGTCATCGTCACTAAAAATATAGAGAAAGGTAATGATTCTTTACTTGTTTCTTGAATTAAATATAACTGGACAGATTTAAAATATCTTTCAATACATTTAAAGTATTTTTAAATTTACTAATATCGGACATTCTACATCAGCTATTATAATATATAATGTATTTTTTTCCTAGGTTTCGAAGGTGCTAAACCTGGTGCAAATCCTAAAGTAGACGACGATGACGTTGGTCTGGACTAAACCTTCTTTACAATTAAATGTTACTTTTAAATTACGTAAATGTCTATAATCGCATTTTTTTTTTTATATTTTTGTAATTGTTTTTTTCTTCAAATTTAATTGGGTGGTATTTAGCGATTGGTTTATATTAGTAGTTTGATTTTATTTTATAATTTTAATGTCATATAACATATAAATTGATATGTGCTATGTAACTTTTGACAAGGGCCTAAGTTCACGTTATATTTATATGTCAGCTTTCATATCAATACAAACTCCTTATATATTACCGATTATAAAGTCATTTACTTGCAAAATCGGTTTTTAATTGCATTTACGTTAAGACTTATTATTTCGTTATTAAAAGTGAATTTGTAATGTATAACTTTTTGTTGACTGATTTGTAATTATTACAACTACCCACGGATTGGTTCGCCAAAAAATGTACTCTATTATGCTAGTAATAAACATATGAATATTTGAAATCTTATTTTATTTAAATCCTTTTATAAACTAAAACCAACCGACGAATACACCTCAGCCTCAGCAAGTAAGTTTTCGCGGTAGCAAAGGTCCCCGGTTCGATTCCGAGCAGGACAAATCAAGGAAATTGCATTTTCTAATATATCTATGAGCCTGTACTGGTGAGAGGCTTTGGCCGTGGCCAGATTGTACTCTGGTACGATGCCATGTAGACACCATAAAAGGTAGCGTTAAATGAGGTGATTTATAAAATAAGTAAAAATTTTAACAAAAAAAAACCGCCTTCAATACAAACTTACAAATATATTAATATGCGGTAAAAGTAAGAAATAATTGCGTATTCTTTTATAGTGTTTATTTATAGTTTAGGTAGGCGTGTCCCGCGTGTCCACTTGGCAGCTCCCGCGTCTCTCCCACCTATAGCTATATATGTAGGCACCTCAGCTGACACCGAATCCATGTTTCTTATTTGTAAAACAATTTGCGTAAATTACGCACACACGCAGACGAAAGTCGGGAGTTCAGTTTCTAGCTAGCCTTTTTACGAAATTCCACACGGGGTGTTAAATAATTGACTCGTCACGATATCTCTGGAATCATAATGGTTTTGTAGGAATATTTTGCCGAGTAGAGGTCATGTTTCTTATTTGTAAAACATTTTGCCTAAATTAATGAAATTGCTATCCAAAAAAAATTCCAAACAGACGAAGTCCCGAGTTCAGATAGTGCTATAATAAGAGCCTATAGGTTAAAGGTAGAAAAAGATTGTATACATACTACACAAAGTTTAATTGAAACTAAACGTCATTCACTCTTCCCCAACGTAGCCTTATTTTCCTTTCGTGTAACTTCAACCATGATGGCATATTCGTTGGTAGAAACTGGGCGTTGGGAAACTTGAAAGGCGGTGGTGGTGATTGAAATGGATCCTCATTTTTAAGTTTCCTTAACAAATATTCCTTGTTGATTTGCTTCGGGTCTCTGTATTTGTCCATGTACAAGTTAAAGGGCTCTCTTAGTGGGAACCACTCTTGGGGCTTTATATATGGCGATGGAAAATCGTACTCATATACTGTAACAATAAAAATATTACATTATAGATAACCCCATCCCCCCGTTTGGAACCTAGAGGGGGGCGTTAAGGGGCTCAGAAAAATGGGGGGCGTTGATGTGGGATAGGGGGGCGTTGATGTGGGATAGGGGGGCGATGTATAATTTGTAAATTCATTTACTTAATATGTATAGTATTTAAATTTCACTAAAATCAAATCCACCTACTACACAATAACGAATACTTAGTGTATATTTCTACCCTGTGTGATCACTTACGTCCGTACGCAATCAAGTTTCTGCGGATAAAGGAACATGATAGATGATAGTTAAAAAATACGACAATTTTACCTTAGTTATATTGCACCAGAAATTATGTTAAGCATTAGGAAAAAAACCACCATGCAGAGTTTTTAAATATTATACATACGTAAACTGTCATAGTTTTCGTTACTTTCTTTCTTGTTTTTAACATAAGTGCGTATTACAATATTTGCTTAGCATTTTATAAGATATTACTAATGTAAAAATCATCATTTTTATATAAAATGGGAATACACATAATTTTTGTTTAAATCAAATCAAATCAAAATATCTTTATTCAAGTAGGCATATTACAGCACTTTTGAATCGTCAAATTTTGTTTTTTCTTTTCCTTTCCACATTCTAATTCTAATGTACGTCTGATGATGATGCTCCAGAACGACTTAAAATCTAAAGTTACGAGGGTTCCTTCGCGCCCCGATCCGAGAAGAGCCCACAAGAGTATTCTGTTTTTTTTTGTTATCATCATCATTACAATATCATGTTAGTTTAATATATTTCAATTTAAATTAGAGCAGTTCGTTCACTCCCACGCGTTTCTATCGTCTAAGTACTCTTGCAACTTATAATACGATTTTTCTATCAACTTTCTTTTAACAAAGACTTTGAATTTATTAATTGACATTTCTAAAACGTCTTGTGGGAGTTTATTATAGAAACGTATACAGTTACCCTTAAATGAGTTGTTAATTTTATGCAGCCTACTAGAATTTACAACAAGTTTGTTTTTGTTTCGTAAGTTATATGATATACATTCACTCTTTTTATTAAAAGAGTCAATGTTTTTGTGTACGTACAACAAGTTTTCTAATATGTATACGCAGTGAACTGTCATTATGTTAACTGCCTTGAATTTGTTTCTTAGCGACTCTCTTGGACCCATATTGTAAATCGCACGAACGGCCCTTTTCTGCAGCACAAATATTGCATCTATATCAGCAGCATTACCCCAAAGTAGAATACCGTAAGACATAATGCTGTGTAAATAGCTGAAATATACCAGTCTGGCAGTATCAACATCTGTCAGACGACGAATTATTTTAACGGCGTAAGCCGCGGAGCTGATCCTATTCGATAGACCAGTTATATGGGGCCCCCACTTTTAAAAAAAAATTTAAAATGTTATGTATCTGTGAACTTTGTAGTTAGTCTAGGATTAGTCTGCAATAGACCCTATCCCTACCCAATCGCAGCTTCGGCGCGGGGGGGGGGGGTAGACGCTTCAATGGGGTGGTAAAAAACCATGTTAGTAACAATAGTGGATATGTGATAATTAATTGAATAACCGGAATAATAACAACTCTATACCCGACGTGAAAGGACATTACAAAAAAGTTGAATTAGAATTTTTTTTACGATTATCCCATTACCGTCCAGTCAAATAGTATAGTAGGCCTAAACTGTACACTTATTGTAAACATCGTTTAGTAAAAGCCAAAAACAGCGCTGCAGGTCACTGCAGTATCATGACATGGGAGACTTTATTTGATCACGCAAAATAGTTAAGCAAATTGTTTAGGATTATGGTCGAGATGAAATAAAAAAAATTATTTCTTTCTTTCTTTCACTTTCTAAAGTACAAAAATATTCTTCTTTAGAATGTAACTGTATAAGAAATGGAGGGGGGGGTGAAGATAATTGATCTTCAAAGGGGGCGGTAAAAGAAATAAGTTTCATAATCACTGATATAGACACTAGGTGCAAACCACCAATTGGACTAGTCCAGTTGGCAAAAGAATGGTGTGGCATGGTATAAAATAGCTGGGAAAAAATTGCCTAAAATCGGACTCATTGGGAACAACTGAAGGAGGTCTATACCCAAAAAGGGACCCTTATCCGTAAATAAAATACTAACTCGCATACAAAATGTATACACAAATACACTCAAATTTACACCCACATGTATCAACACATGCACACTCAATACACAAACAAAGCAACGCAGAGATATACTCAATGACACTACATACATGCTAACCAGTAAATATATAAAGAAATACATTTTAATAGTTATATTAGGGTAAGTGGCTTATTATTATTTAAAACACAAAGCTGACCCAGCAAACATTATAAAATTTTGTCCAAAGAATAATTACAAAGTACATGTGTCATAAGTGAATATTCTTTGACAAACCAATATTTAAGTCGTGTTTATATTTATACAAATACTAAAACTTTAGATTTCCGAGACTTAGAGGGAGGGAAAAAGTGTTAGGAATTTAATTGTCATTACAATAATAATACAAATAATTTATTAAAATCTAATCAAGAATTGTAAATAAAAATGCCACGTGTTTTTTTGTCAATATTAGAAATTATTAATTAAATTTTGTTTTTGAATAATAAAATTTTTACTATATTTTATAAAAAATAGTATTTAAATTAAAAAATGACATATTAAAATGCCACCTGTTATTTATAAATATTAAAACTACCTAACCTTCAAAACAATGTAGCATAAAAAACGCTGCACGTCTTCGTGGCGGCCTAATCACGCGTATCATTCATTAAAAAAAATCCCTTAAAAAAGTCCACGATGGTATATATTTATCTCTAAAGGATAACACACAGTAACTAGTTTCATCTTTTACAAATTACAAAAGAATGTGTTATTTAGCAAACTATATTTTACAATACAGTTTTATTCCTTATCCAACTAAATACATTACATACGTTATATATTTCATATAGATTAAAAACCGCCCTTGACAGCATTTAATTACTATAGATAGTCTTAGAAGGTATCAGAAATGTAATAAGTGCATGCACAGCAGCTGAAGTGACACATTTAAGTGTATGTAGATGCAGTTACTCGGGTCAGCTAATTTAGTTTAAAAAAAAAAACTTAAAATAATATAACTAGAACTATTTCATATTGAAATTATTTAACTTGAGACAAGCTTAGGTTATAATTAAAATTTTATGTACGAGGTGTGTTCAAAAAGTATCGCGAATTTTTTGTTTTTCCAAAAATTATTTGTTTATTCATGAATATCTATTTTGTCCCCTTTCATGGGCCTCTTCATTTAGGGAACAAGAAAAAGTCACAGAGGGCCAGATCTGGGGAATACGGTGGCTGCGGCATCATTAGTGTGTTGTTTTTGGCCAAAAAGTCGCGCACAAGCAACGATGTGTGAGCAGGGGCGTTATCGTGGTGCAAAAGCCAATTTTTGTTCTTCCACAAATCCGGGCGTTTCTGGCGGATTGCTTCGCGCAAATTGCGCATAACTTGCAGGTAATATTCCTTATTGACCGTTCTTCCCTGTGGCAAGAACTCATGATGCACCACGCCCCTGCAATCAAAGAAAACTGTCAGCAAAACTTTCACATTCGATCGAACTTGGCGCGCTTTTTTCGGTCTTGGTTCGTGCGGCAGCTTCCATTGAGATGATTGAGCTTTGGTTTCCACGTCATAACCATAAACCCACGATTCGTCACCAGTTATGACCCTCTGGAGCAAATTTGGGTCGTCGCGGACAGAGTTTAACATCTCATTAGCAATGTTCATGCGATGCTGTTTTTGGTCACAATTGAGCAATTTTGGTACGAATTTCGCGGCGACCCGTCTCATGCCCAAATCATTGATAAAAATCGAATGGCACGAGCCAATCGATATGTTTAGGTCCTCAGCAACTTCTCTAACGGTGATTCGACGATTGGCCAATACCATTTTCTCCACTTCATTAATTTTTTCGTCTGTTGTTGAAGTGCTCGGGCGTCCGGCACGCTCTTCGTCGTTCACATCTTCTCGGCCTTCTGAGAACATTTTGTACCACCGATAAACGTTGCTTCGGTCCAAGGTAGCTTCTCCGTATGCCACAGTCAACATTCGGAATGCATCCGCGCACTTAATTTCGTTTTTCACACAAAATTTGATACAGGTTCTTTGATCCATTTTTTTGAATAGGTAAAAATCGAAGACGATCCAAAACACGTGCAAGCAAAGCAGCTGTCAACAATTAAATGAACATTCAAAATGGCCGAGCTTGTCGGCATAAGTGAGAGACATGAGTACCAACATAACGCCACAAAAAATTCGAAATTCGAATATACGTAACCCGCGAAAATTCAAAATTCGCGATACTTTTTGAACACACCTCGTATTTTAATATAATAATGTTTATTATTAAGGTTTAAGTTAAAAGGTTATTATTAATAAAAAATTTAGTATTATCAATAATAAAAGTTATTATTAAATATTGATTTAAGTTTTAGGTTATATGCAATGTCAATGGTATATGCCTATCGCTCAGTAAACACTGAGTAGAGAGAGGGGGAATCCTCTATCCAAAATACGATTAGAGTTGATAGCGCTGGGTTAGAGTGAGAGAAGAGGAGCCTTCTTATCGTGTGAGAGAAAGGGAAGCCAAACTGGCTGAGAATCACTGATTACACTTTGTTATTACTTACAACTAAGTAGGCTACAAAGGCATCAATAAAAATTGTTTGTTAAAAATTTACTTATCAATCGTACTTACTTGGCTCCTTTTGGTTTAAAGTTTTATGAAAGAAGTCCTTAACAGTTGCATCCCAATCTGTTTGATAGAATGCAAGTCCAATAGGAGTAATGTTGTCCTGGTATTTTTTGTACCAATCTCTGGTGCTGAATGTCCTGTCATCTAATGATGATGCTGATGTTACTAAAAATTTATTAAATTCAAATTCAAAAATTATTCAAGTAGGCCTTTGCATCATTTTTGAAACGTTAATAATATTTTTTTCACATATTATTTCCAATGTATGACTGATGACGATATTAATGAAGAATTTAGAAACTAAATGACTGACTAAATGAATTTTGTTGAAATTGTCAATTGTTTAGGTATTTTTTTTATTCACTGAAGTTCAAACACATTTTCTTTAACTTGCAGTGGATGATATATCATTGTAATACAATCTTTTCATTAATTAAATTCAATTTCATTGAGGAATAAACTTCTTTTTCTATCTATTAAATATGTAAGGATATAATAATTCTATTTATAGCGGGACAGATTATGATTTTTTTTAAGTGAAACATTTTAGGCAGCACATAACATTGTGAAACATCACCACAGCATGAGTCACCACAAAAGGAAATTATGGGTGTCAGACATTTATGTGATTTTGGGAACTACACTTTGGAATACTAAATATACATATTATGTGTAAAGCTGATCTATAACATCTTTTTACTTTTGTTTAACTAATAAACATACAAAAGATAATTTAATTCTTTTTTCTCTTACTCAACAGTTGAATTTAAAAAATTCAGAAGCTAAAATATCAGTGGTAAAAACTTACTATTAGGTAAATCATATGATAGTCTACCATCCTGTTTATACAGAACAAATACATATCTATGATAACCTGTTCCTTTCAAAGGGAATGGACGCAAGTAATCAGCAATGACGTCCCCTTTCTCTATGGAATTCCCTGGAATATTAGCAATGAGCCAATGCACATATTCCTTATCATTATCTTTCATATGTCCATCCAAATTAGTTAACACCAATGTCCACAATGTATTGCCGTCCGATTCATAGGAGACACTAGGACTTTCTAAAGCCTCTGCAGGTTTTATAACATTGCCATAGTAAACTGGCAGGCTATTACCATCTTTTAAATCATAAAATATGTCTAAATTTAAATGTGGCATGAAAAATCCTTCTCCATACAGATGCTCATATATTGCATAATGCTCAGCTATACGTTTTTTGTGGATTGGCCCTAGACTTGCTAACCAATCTTTCCTGGATTGGTCCAGATTGATTTCTAATTTACCTTTCCGAGCCAATTGTTCCAAGTCTTTGTTATTTTTTACCTTTCTCATTTGCTCTAGGCGATCATCACGAGTTGATTTCCTAGAAATAATTACAAAAATAAAGTTTACAGTAATGCCTACACCACTTAGCAAGACCTTCTTAAACTCATTATATACAAGGAACCATTTAAACACTTAACATATGCTTTCAATAGATGGTGTTGTACAATTTTCAGCAATTAAAAAATGTAATATAAAGTGGGGGATATAATACAAGTTTAAAATATGTAGATCTGAGTGACAATTCCTTATGAAGAGTAAACTGATAGTAGGAATTGAATTATTTTTCTTTACTCAATAATTAATAAAATCTATATAGTGAAATAATAATTTAATGAAATAAGTAAATTAACATCAGGTATCACCCATTAAAAGTTTTTCAATTGTGATCTTGATAGGATGAATATTTAACAGTTTTATTTACAATTGAAAATTTCAACAAAATATATAAGGAGTGTGTGAAGTTATATTAGGAATTTAAAAAATATCAATATCTATGTAGATATCCATCTTCAATTGTATTATTAGGAAATAAAAAAAGTTAAAATTTTTATTAAAATGCTCTAGAAAATTTAATTCATAAATTGAATTGATAACTTTAAAATCTACAAAAGTATTTTAATTGAATAAAGAAAAGATTATGATGCCAGTCAATCTTTTAAATTTTTATAACCCTAATTTCTTATTTTTAAAAAAATTACTTTTTTATTGCTCACAGGTCAGCACTTGACTTTGATCACACCTGATGGTAAGTGTTGCTACAGTCTAAGACAGAAATATGCTAATCTGGTAAGAGCCAATATACCTCCTATGGTTTCTTCACAGCCTCATTCTTAAACACAACTGCTTTGTCCATAGTGGCAAGTATATGCTGGTAAGGTGGTATTGGACACAGACAAAGCCTCACACAAATTCAAACCTAGACAAATGACAAAGTAGAGACAATATTTTTATTATGCTTTGCAGAAAATGAAACCTTAAACCTCTGGCCAGGTTAGAAGTTGACATATGTCTCAACGTACAGTGAGATGGAGCGCACTAATTCTCTATGAGGTAATTTACCTCTTATTGGTTTCTATACTGCATAGTACCGGCGACACATATATCCTGGAAGAATGAAAAGTACTCTTGGCCGAACCCATCATTCAATACGCTTTTCTACTTCTACGCGACTTCTGGTAAATAAATTATGACAGTATGTAAACGCCATAAATAAACTTACTTAGCTGAAGGAAAACCAATATCGATTCTCTCAGTATATAAATCATCTTTGTAATTCAATTCTTCCAATCGTTCTTTTATAGTTCGACAGAATATAGGAGGTTTTCCTCTCATTCTATGACCTAACCTTATTTGCTGAAATTGTTGAATGTTTAATCGCCCTAAACATGTAACCTTGTTCATTTTTCACTACGATTTTCTTTTATTTATATTTTGAAAACAAATGAAATTTCTTTATTTCTTAATACATTTCAAAGATATTTTTAAAATTAATTCAAGTTTAATCCACCTATTAATATTGTTGACTTACTACTCTGTGTAGTGTGTAGTGTAGTCACTGTCTGCGATTACAGAGCAATATATATATGTCACAGAGCAATGTCTACTATATGAAGAGTCTGTATGGTTTCAAATTTTGCAATTTCCATTAAAGAGATAACAATAAATAAAACTTAAAACATTTGTGGGGGATCAAGTTAATTACAAGTGATAGTATAATGTGGAGTGTAATGTATGTGAAGTGGTATAATATACTTAAATTGAGTAATTTAAATATGAAGATATCTTACAATACTTCGATCATCACTAGGAGTAGAACCATTAATTGGTAGTCTCAATAAAATGAGTAAAATAAAATACAAGTTTAATACATTACGTTTATCACAAGGAATCTTAATATTATCGCGGACCTTCTCTGTATTAACATTAAATTATTTATCCTTCATACCTTATTTCTGACAATGTTATTACTACTGCTAAATATACTAGTACATATCACATTTGTTTTAATTTTAGGCTTTATTGTATTATATCTTTAAAATTATCATAAATTGTCTATCTGTGTATTTACGTATATACAAGCAACCTGAGGGTAATCTCGAAAATTTGCAGAAGTTTTCATTGTAGGGGCAGTACTGCTTTTATGTCCTGCTTTTATGCTTATATGCTGTAAGACAAATGGCTCTCTTTTATTATCGAGTACCCCAGAACATATTTTCGTGCCTCTACGACGCTTAATATTATAGGTTCTGATTCATTGAGTTGAGGACAGTCGAGAGCAGTCTGGTATAATGGTATGGTAACTGACGCTTGTATCAAAGGTCCTGAGTTAATTTCCCGGTATGGTAATTTTAAGAAATTCTAATTGTTCAAGTTAGAATAACTGAACCGGCCTTCAACTTCGACCAATGAAAACCTGTCCATTGAAAAATTGCATTCCGGTACGAATGTGGGTGAAACCATTAAAAACTAAATTTCTTCTCTCCAGGTTAGCGCGATACCATCTTAGACTGTATCATGACTTATCACCAGTTGAGATCATAATCAAATCTCTAACCTTGCAATAATAAAACGCATAGTGTAACGTAAATACTTTAAATGTTAGTCGGCTGTAATGTTCCAACGTTATCTACTGGATATTATTTTTACACACCTATATTTATAAACAATTCCCCAGTGCTCATATGTTTTGTTCACATGCCTATGCTATAAATTATTAAGAAAATACTTCAAGTAGGGTAAAAATTTGATCATATATGAACCATGAACTTGGCAAAGAGTATACAAATTGATTCATGTATCATATGTGATTCAGGATAGTAAACCCGTTAAGACTGTCGTCAATAAATCGTTCGTATACAAACCTATCCTTTAAACCAGTCTTGAGGTTTTTGAGACAAAGAAAATAATTTTAACTTAAAAGATCTACAATTCAGTTTACTGGTTATTCATTATGTAAGGTATTGAAAAAATAGGCCCTTTTATTGAAGTTGAGGTGTTCCATTACCTACAACAGGTTTAAAAAATATGGTTATGTATGCATCCATCTAATAATCGATTTACATTAATAACGGAATCTATTAAAAGTTATTTTCATCTAAGATTACACGTTGGCTACTGTTCAATAATGCTAGACAGGAAACGACGGTACAATTATTGATTAGTTTATTGTTACAAAACATTCCCCTTATAAAAGGTAAGCAAGCGGAAGCTACGTCCATATTGAATAGATTCGGCTTAAAGATTTAACATACCAACATGCAGAAAAAATGTTTTAAAGGACGTAATGAAAATTGAAAAATGAATATAACAAATGAAAACGTTTGATGGCAACTATGAATTCCGATATCCCTATATCTGACATTAGTATTTACAATAAAGCCATGCTATATGAAAGAGACTGACAGTTTTCCTTTTCATATATAATGTCATGGTATTAATAAAAAAACTCGTTTCTCACTCGTTTTTAATGTATTGCTCGGCTGCGACTTCCCTGCGACAGTCGCACGCCCGATCAGTAATTAGTTCAGTTGCAGTTTGTTGCTTGTTTAGTTTCAATGCGTTGTAATGAGTGAATTGTATCAACTTATTTATCATTGGGCATTTATATGACGATCATTCACAATTAATAGTAAATCGAGCTGGGAATGATCAAGTGACAAAATGTTATACATTACAAACTCATCAGATGTTAGATCGCCTATAGTGTTTCGATCTTTACAATATTAGGAGCCATTTACACATGGCGAAAAGTCACGTAGGCATAAAGAGATTTTTCGCTGTGCACTATTGAGACGCGTGGTACTTTTTACATCATTGTGAATTAATGCAGGTGAAACGATGGATTGTAAGAATATACAGAAAAATGCCATGCAGAAGAGCGCAGAGTTCACTTTCACTCCGCCGCCCGAAGCTCCGGTGTTCGAGCCTACGCCTGAAGAATTTAATGATCCATTAGGATATATCGCCAAAATTCGTCCCGTAGCAGAGAAAACGGGAATATGTAAAATAAAGCCCCCGGCACGGTGGCAGCCACCTTTCTCCCTAGACGTCGATAAATTAAAATTCACTCCACGAATACAAAAAGTCAACGAGCTGGAAGCCATAACGCGCCTCAAACTATTATTTCTAGAAAAAATATTAAAATTCTGGGAATTACAAGGCTCGCCATTAAAAATACCAATGATAGAGAACAAAACGCTAGATTTGTATTGTTTAAAATTCTGGGTCGACGACGAAGGCGGCTTCGAAAACTGCAACGGTCCAAAGAAATGGCGCAAGATCGCTACTACAATGGGATATAGTCAGAGCACCATTACAATGAATTTTCTCAGAAGTAACTATGAAAAAATTCTTCTCCCATATGAAATATTTGAAAAAAGTAAAGCTGATATACTAAAAACGGTAAAAAAAGCAGACACCAAATCAGAAATTAAGGAAGAGAGTGAAAATACTAAACAAATGTTCAAAGAAATATGCATAGACTCTATCAAAAATGACATTGATAAACCCCATTCAAGTATAAAGAAAATGAAAACAGGTTCTGATATTAAGGTAGATCCAGATAGTTCTAAAACAGATACAGATGAAGTGAAATGTACTAGAGAGTTAAGAAGACTTGCTTGTTATGGGCCAGGTCCAAAGATGCCTGGACTGAATGATGAAGAGTTTGATATAACAAAGTCTCGCAAGAGACCTAGGTATGACTTGGACCCTCTGGCTATCTACATTTGTGCGATTTGTCAGAAAGATAATAGAGATGATTTACTTCTCATTTGCAATGGATGTTCAGATACATACCACACATTTTGTCTAAAGCCTCCATTAAGTGCAGTACCTGATGGAGATTGGCGGTGCCCATGTTGTATTGCCGAAGAAGTCCACAAACCTGCTGAAGCCTTTGGGTTTGCACAAGCAGAAAAAGAGTATACTCTACAACAATTTGGAGAAATGGCAGATAAATTCAAGTCTGACTATTTTGGAATGTCCGGCCATCTAGTACCTACAAATGTAGCAGAGAAAGAGTTCTGGAGAATTATATCGTCAGTTGAAGAGGATGTTACTGTAGAATATGGTGCTGATTTGCACTCTATGGATCATGGGTCAGGATTTCCTACAAAGTCATCTTTAAATCTATACCCTGGTGATCAAGAATATGTAGATTCAGGATGGAATTTAAATAATTTACCAGTATTAGAAGGTTCTGTTTTGAGATTTATAAATGCAGATATATCTGGTATGACTGTACCCTGGATGTATGTAGGCATGTGCTTCTCTGCTTTTTGTTGGCATAATGAAGACCATTGGAGTTATTCAATTAATTATTTGCACTGGGGTGAAGCAAAAACTTGGTATGGTGTACCAGGTAGTGGAGCGGAGCTTCTGGAAAATGCTATGAAAGCAGCAGCACCTGATCTTTTTAAATCACAACCTGACCTGTTGCATCAATTGGTAACAATAATGAATCCAAATATATTAATGGCAGCAGGAGTACCAATTTATAGAACGGATCAACAGGCTGGTGAATTTGTTGTGACATTTCCTAGAGCATATCATGCCGGCTTTAACCAGGGCTATAATTTTGCAGAAGCTGTTAACTTCGCTCCACCTGATTGGCTTAAAATTGGACGAGACTGTATATCACATTATAAATATTTAAAAAGATTTTGTGTTTTTTCACATGATGAGCTTATTTGTAAAATGGCACTGGAAGGTGATCGTTTAGATTTAGAGACAGCATTGGAAACACAGAAAGAGCTTGTGCATGCTACCGAAGAGGAAGGTAGACTAAGGGCTTTGATTGCTAAAAATGGTTTAAAAAATGTACGAAGAACAGCTTTTGAGCTACTCGGTGATGACGAAAGGCTTTGTGAGATATGTAAGACTACATGTTTTCTTTCATCTGTATCTTGTGCTGAATGTAAACATATGGCATGTTTACAGCACTCTGAACAATTTTGTTCTTGTGCTTTAGAGAAGAAAACATTATTTTACCGTTATGATATGGATGAATTGCATATAATGTTGCAAACTATTGATTTCAGAGTAAATAGTTTTGATAAATGGATGACAGAAACTAAAAATATTCTACTGCCAACTGCTCCTGATATTGGTAGGCTTCAAAAGTTGAAAGTTTTAGTAGACGAAGCTGAGGAGCTAAAGATACCAAAGTGCACACTACTGACACAGTTAAAGGAAGAGTATACTAAAGCGTCTCACAATGCGGAAACAATTGTAATTGAGTTGGATGATGATTAAAATATGTATGAAAATAATGCTTATTTTTAAATGCATTAGTACAAAGTATAAAAATTACTTAAATATTAACCTATACATAGTAAAGCACTAGGTTACATACAAAATAATATGGTAAGTTTTGTGTCATCACAATTAAGGCAGCTTTAATTAAGATTCTGTTTATAATTTCCAACAATTGTCATATGTATATATTGAGAAAAATCATTACAGATAACCATTACAATTTTTCTAGATGAAAAGTGTTCTTGTGTACTATTTTTGTATGTTTCAATGTTTTTGGAAAAGGATCCCACCGTTTGTGATAAGATTTTTTTTATAGTTAGAGGAACATATTTTGTTATTATTGAAACTTATTTTGTTGTGTAAAAACACAATATATAGTGACTTTCTTGTAAAATTGATCTCAAAACTAAATGTAGCAAGTTCCCTTTGAAACTCTTTGAACTATTAGTGAATGGCTTAGAAAGTAACCGAAGGGTGTAATAAAGTAACTAATTGCCAAGGATTATATAATAAAAAGCAATATATTTCAACAGTTTCTTTTGCAGCTGTATATTATAAAATGAAAATATATATTTATATAGATTCAATAATGCTTTGTTATAAAGTAAAAAAATATAAAATGGTATCAATATTCAATAATATTGTCTAAATGAATGCACCATAACTGACTTTAATATAAATTAAAAAAAAATAATAGACTGAAATAGTATTTCTTTGTTATAAATAAATAAAACAAAAGAAATTACTGAAAAAAGTGTACTAAATTGAATAATATTAAATGGATATGAATGCATCACAACATTTGCTTTATAATAAATAAAATAATAATAATAGACAGGAATTGCACCTTAACTAATTTTTATTTAGATGAATGCTACCATAACACTTTCTTTATTATGAAAATGCCCCATAACTCTTGCTGTGTTATAAATAAAAGACAGAAATTGGAGATAACTTCAATAATGTTATGTAAATGAATTTACCATAATTCTTGCTTTGTTATAATAAAAAGGATAATAAAAGACAAATTGCATGTTAATTAAATTTTGTTTAGATGAATGCTTTGTTATGGATATAACCTGAAATAGTATCTATAATGCACAATAGTGCACTGGTCAAGTGATAAGTATTACAGCACGTCTGAATTAAATTTTAAATAAAAATAGGTTACTTTTACCTGAAATTTGGTAAACATTAAAATTCCATTATTTGATTTAACAAAGTATCCTATAATTATTTAGGATTGATTACGACATTGATATAGTTATAATTATAAGTTTTATTATAGACAAATTAAACTCAAGATAGATTTATACATGTTGATATAAGTTAGTAAATATTAATTCAGGTATAATTAGTCATGTTAGAGTGAGGTATTTGTAATGGACAATGGAGGCTATGAGATGTATATATTATGGGAATTATCTGTTAGCAACTTAGCCAGTATTCCTATTTATTATTGTAGTTTGTATTGATACATCACAGTTTCTGTATTTGCAGAATTAATATCCACACTCTTCAGGTTACATCTACATTAAATTTTTTCCTTGCTTTCTTGGTAACTTTTTTTTCTAAAATAAAATTACACTAAATTGCTTTTTATAACAGTTTTGGAGATTAGCCGGAACAGATTTAATTGATTTTTATAAATTAGTACTGTATACTTTCATATTTATTTAGTTGAACACAGAAACTCCAATTTTATTCATTTTTATATACTAGCATAAGTTTCGAATTCCGATTTCTTTATTCTGATATATCTATAACATTAAAATTTGCATATATTAACCCTGTATTTTGCAATCGGAGTTGGGGGATATATGTAACTATTTGTGTGTTATATACAGTTTTAAGGAACTGCATAATTGACCTTTATTGACCTTGACAGTCCCGGTTTGTGTGTGTGCGTGTGTGTTTGTTGCTCGTGCGTGTGAGTGTGTGTATTTACATGAGACTATGGTAATTAACATGTTTACCCATCAAGAGTTAAACAATTATCTATATGTGTAATTATGGCTGTAATTGCAAATTACAGAACTTCAAATTTTGCGAAATCGACGACAGTTCTCCAGTTAGGGTGACAATTAGCCACGGCCGAAGCCTTCCCCAATTTGAATATTTTTGAAAATAAATAAAGATTACGAAATCATTAGGTAACTACGTTTTGATTAACAAAATTTGTAACTAGTTTCAACTAGTGTAAAAATATGAATAAAACATTATACAATTGTAATAATGTAACACTTATATAAGACCGCGAGCGCAAGCGGGTCTAACCCTAATTTTATATTTAAAACAATGCATTAACATTTTCATTATAATATTATAGTAGTTGACATTTTTTCTTGAATAAATTTAAAAATTCACACAATTTTCCTAAATATAACTTGGCTATAGCTGTTTTAGTTCAATAATGATACAAAGTATGTTGTGTTGAAAAGACATTTTAACTTAAAACAAAAAAAGCTTATCCAAAAAGAAATTGGTTATAGTCTTATTTAAGTCATAAGAAAACTTTGATGAAATATTTTTATAATACACAATTGAGTTAGGCTAATCGCGCCTCTCTATTGCTTGTACGCTCGGCTCAGGCCTGACAATGAGTCGTGTTACTTCGTACTTGCAACCTGCAAACTTGGATTTATAAAATGTTATCATGACAAAACCTTTCATTTCCAGGGATTGTTTCTTACTATACCTTTCTATACTATACTATGTATATTATCAATTTTGTTTTGTTTTGAAATACTTCATTATTGAAATTTCTTTACATTTCTGAAAGTGTTAATGTCAATTTTGTAATGGATAGTCCGAGGATAGTTACTGACTATTAATGCAGATATAGCCTGAAGAGTAATATGCCGTTATTTGACTGATTGTTTAGTTTGGTTATAAGTTTAATTGGTAACTTTTATCGAGGTTTAAAAGCGCGACATAACGCACAATGTGACGTTAATAAATTAGTTTAATTAAAAACTAATTTCGCCTCCCAAAAAAAGTGACATCTAGGGTCTTGGGCTAAGTTTAGGGCTTTTCAATAATTTTCGATAATACACCAGTGATTTTTTTTATTTTGTAGGATTGTATAACTGTGATTATGGTTTTGACATGTGAAATTTTGTTTAATTTAGGTTTTTCCTCTATTATTTAATTACAATAGTCCCATTTTAGGTATTACAAAATTGTATATGCCTGTTTTAATATTTTTTTTCACCTTTTTAGTGTAACTTTAAGACACTATTCGTAGTTTACGTTTGTGTTCATGTTCTGTGTTAGGGATTAAAATTGATTTTTGTGTAAACAATTCGATGATGAATAAATGTTAAAAAAAAATTAAACTAGAATGTAAACTTTGTTGTTTAATTTTTGTATTTTGCCACCTTTTTACATTCGAATTTGGATAAGGGAAAGTTTACAGGATTTTCTCTCAACCTTAAAGAGGTATTTCACGTACCTTCAAACGAATTCTCATAAAAAATGCTGCACGTCTTTGTGACGCTAATTACGCGTTTTATCCGGTTAAGTTTTACCGTCATGCGCCATTTAAAATTGGTCGCCTATAAATTCGGATTACGTACGATAATTTAACGTGATAACGTCATAAGAACCATTGGTAAAATATTGTTTTGTTATATATAAAACTGTAAATGGAATTGAGCCGATCGCGTCTCTCTATCGCTCGGTTTAGGCAGAAAATGACTGAATCATGCTTTGTTATGACATCAAAAAATAATACCATTTCACGCATATAAAGACACGGAAATAAAAACAACAAGTACAAAAAGCTGTGCATTTTATTAAATAATTATAAACGTGTAAACCTCAACTCTTACAATTAGTGTGCTGTAAACAGTAGCACAGTAATAAATAATATTTGGTTTTATATCTATTGCTATAAAATGTAACAAACGTACGTGTGTACAAAATGTGCCTATGAAAACCTTTTAAGGGCGTAAAATTACGCGTGATCCCAACGGGGGTACCAAAAGACCCCAGTACATTTGTATGGAAACCTGGAACAGTTATCGGAACATCACGTGCATATCGTAGAGCTTTTTATATCCAACATTGCTTTAAAATGTAATGAACGTATGTGCGAATGAGATAAATCTATCGAAGACTCCGTGAATTAACAGTCGACTGTGGCGTATGTCTGCTACTGAGTAAAGAAATCAACAAATTACGCGTCATCCGAACGGGGGTACCAAAAGACCCCAAACACTTGTATTGTAATCTAAAACAAGAAAACTGAACAACATACAAGGCCGTACAAATGGGCGAAAGCGATGACAGTGTCATACATTCGTCTCGCTCTTTCCTTACAGCGGTACTATTTGTTGGAGTGAGAGAAATAACATGTCATTAGCAGACTAAAACAAAACACTAATAAAAGGAGGTCCATGTTGCGTCAACAATTTAGTTTTTGTTATTAAAACAGTATATTTAGACGATTCGCGCTTTTGACAATAAAATACAAGGTTGCTTTATAATGAAGAAAGTAACTCTTCCAATATTCATGTTATTAAATTAAACCTCATACATGGGGCATTTCAAACCCCCGCTTCGGGTCGGCTGATAACCTTTGATATATATATTGTTTTGATAAAAAAAAGAAACATGCCAGAAGTGAAACTTCTTTGTCAAACTAATTTTAGGTCTTGTTTATATTTATACAAATTTAATGAAGTTAGTTATCATTAAAAAATAATGTCAAAAAAATAATTTATTAATGGAATTTTATTATGAATTAAAAATGTAAAGAAGAGAATTTATGAAATGAATATTTTTTATGAAAAATAGTATATTAAATTATTAACAAACGAGTGGCAAATTAAAATGCTACATGTAATTTGTAAATATTGTTACCACCTCACCTTTAAACCAAATAGCATAAAAAACGCTGCACATCTTCGTCACGCTAATCACTCGTTTCATAAATTTACGCAACATATACATTTCTATTATTAGAACGTTTTGTTTTAGTCTGCAATTGATGTATTTCTCTCATTTCGACAAACGGTACCGCCGTAGGGAAAGAGCGAGACAAATATATGACACCGTTTTCGTTTTCACCGATTTGTACGGCCGCGTATATCGCTCAGTCGCCTCATGGAAGCGACGACACTGTTTCGGGTTTTCATTACAAATAAACTGGGGTCTTTTGGTACCCCCGTTCGTATCACGCGAAATTTTTTGAGTAACGACCGGACAGGTTAACTATAGTTATCGAAAGTCTGCACTATTATCTGACGTCTGCGCTTGCCTTTTTCAACCATTAATATAAGGTAAGAGAAGTCGTTACTTTACATTTACGATTTATATATTAGAATATTAAATAAGAGAAATTCTAAAAATGCTAAATCATTCCTTATCAGTGATTAAGTACAGTCTATCACAACCTAACGATTTTAAGCTTATTAATACTGATAAATGAACTATTATCGGACAAGGGATTAGTTGGGAAAACAATTATCTTTATATAGTATGAAATTAATTCGTTTCCGCTGTCTATTACTTTTTTTGCTGCTGATTTTAATGCTGTTTCCAGCAATAGATAAGAGTGATTCAAGAGGAAGGTTTTTATGTACAATACATACATATTATAGTTCAGAAAAGCCAAAAAATCAAAGTCTTATAATGTTATGTCATAACAAACCTTAAGAGATAGATCAAATTAATGTGCTAAAGAATTGTATATCTTAAAAAGATCCATAAAAAGTCTACGAAGTTATATATAGCATAATCCACAGTAACCATATTTAAAAGGTATTTTATACAATACAGTATTATTATTATTCCAATTGAATGCATTAAATATATTGTATATTTAGTGTTGAGCAAATCTGCCATTGAAAGCATTTAATTAAAATAGATACCTTTGGAGATATCAGAGATTTCAGCGGGTCAGCTAACATTGTCATATAAAATACACTTTTAATGTTAAAATGTTAGAATTGTTATCAGGTACAAAAACAATACGTTAAATTCATAAAGAAAGTATTCATTAAATTAAAATACTTATTATAAAAGAAGAGTATTAAATTCTTTCAGGTCACATATATGATTCAGTTTAATATGTATACGAAGGACCAAAAACGTATAAAGACGGGGTAAATGTTATCTTGTTTATATAAACAATTCGGGGTCCATTGAAATTGCTTGACCCATTGAAATTTTGAGGCCAATTGAAATTTCGGAGCTTATTGAAATTTCAGGGCCTATTGAAATTTTGAGGTCAATTGAAATTTCAGGGCCTATTTAAATTTTGAGGCCAGTTGAAATTTCAGGGCCTATTGAAATTTTGAGGCCAAATTGAATTTTGGGGCCCATTGAAATTTTGAGGCCCATTGAATGTTCGGAATCCCATTAGATTTAAATTAGCAAAAAATACTATATAAGAACAAACTAACAGTAATTACACAATTCAATTTCATCGAATTAAGTTAAAATAAAGTCAAAACGTAAATTCTAAAGTAAATGAAATAAAATTCGATATGAATATTATTCACTTAAATGATATGAATACGTTTAACAATGTCTTATTACAGTGAAGTAATAATAGAAAAAAACTAAGAAATAGTATAATACGCATCTAGGGAAGAAAGTAAGACATTGCCGCCAGCGCGATAATTGATAAAAACGTGGGTGGTAATGCCATGCGCCAAAAATCTGAAGCATGCACCAATTAATTTAATCGGGAGGCGATGTGGCACTTTAATCCCTCAAACTAGGGCCGAAAGTACGAACTTTCGATCCAGGTATGATGAAGACATTATTTAAATTTAAAAGAAATGATATTAACCACAGGACTAGTTATGTATTCATATATAAAAAAGTGTTATTTATTATTAAATTGAATGTCAAATGAACTTATATATCTATTACTTTTGTGTGCAAAATGCAATAAAAAAAAAACATATATTAATGACAAATAATACACAGTGTGTGTGTTATAAATCGATTTGGACGCTATATCGTTTTGTTCTTATAATCTACGAAATATCAATTAAATGTTAAATTGTGAAGGTGTTTAGTTTGGTATTGTCACATGTGACTAATAATACGTGAATGTTATAAAGATATCCATACTTATCATTTACAGCGCAAAGTCGATGTAAAGAAACTGAAGAGACTTGCAGAATATTTGTTATACGGAATATGATGAGGTTTTCTTAATTTGGACTAAGATTAGTTACATTTAGCTTTAACTCCTATTTTAACGTAGACCTCGTTAGTATAACGATGCAGAAGACGAGTTATTTGTTATACAGTCTCTTGTCGTCAAAAGTCGTAAAGGTGGCGCTGTAGCAGCAGCAGTTATTTATTCAACATAGACGTCACTAATAACTGGATGTAGACTAAGGACTAGGAGGCAAAAGCTAAATATAATACAATTTGTGATCACAAGTTATAAAGGCTGCGCTGTAGCAGCAGCAGCAGCTGATAAATGTTCAACATAGGCTCCACTAGTAAGTCGATGCAGAAGCCAGTTATTTGTAACTTGGTTTCTTGTCATCACAAATCATAAAGGTGGCGCTGTAGCAGCCACAGTTTTTCGTTGGACATAGAGGTCGCTGGTAAGTTTATGTAGACTAAGTCAGAGGCAGAACCTAAAGATTTATAATACAATATTCATCATAAGTCCTAAATTTCAAGACTATAGACATAAGTCATAGACTTCGTTAGGAAGTCGCTGTAGAAGTTAGCTGTAATACAGTCTATTGTCTTCACAAGTGGTGTAATACAGTCTATTGTCTTCACAAGTGGTAAGGGTGGTGCTGTAGCAGCAGCTGCTATTCGTTCAACATAAGACCACATTAGAAAATTGCTGCAGACCTAGTCGTAGGCTTAAGCTAGTTATCCGTAATAGTCTCTTGTCATCAATAGACATAAAGGTGGCGTTGTAGCAGCAGCTGCTATTAGTTTAACATAGGCCGCATTAGTAAGTCCATGCAGTTGCTAGTTATTTGTATAATAGTCTCTTGTCATCACCAAGTCGTAAAGATGGCGCTGAGGCAGCAGCCTTTCTTCATTTCACATAAGCGTAATTAGGAAATTGATACAGATGAAGTTGCAGGTAGTTATTTATAATCCAGTAGGCGATACAGTCTCCTTCATCTCCCTCCCTTTGGTCTCTATCGGTAGAGAAAGACAAGCGGCAGCCGCCATTAAAGCTGCTACAGAGTAAACAGCCGTTGCTATGGTGATGGAATTTTTTAGGAGTACCTGCAAAAATACCATTAATTATTATTTGTCCTTTGGTAAACTTCTTAGTTATTATTTTTTCATATAAATAATTCTGAAATCTAACACAGTTCAAGTTATGTATGTGTGTCATGTTGTAACAGATGATATTTAAAAAATATTAAAATAATCCCTACTTGGACTTCCGATTATTTTGAAACATTAATTTGTTTGATAAATTTGAAAATCTCAATTTGTACTTATTATTATCAATTTTAATGTTGATAAATATATGAAATTTTATTTATCATTAAAAAAACATTATTTAAAAAATTATTAATATTCTTTTTATTTTGTTAGGAAGTAGTAATATAAATAAGATTAGGATTTCAAAAATTCCTTTATAACTTTATAAGTACACGAATATGTGTAAGTATAACTAAATTAACGTAATTTATAAAATTTATACGGCGTGTTTTAATTGGGACTACAGATTGACCTCTAATATACTATTAAATAGTAATACATTCCCAACTTTCTCAAAAGTGGTTCAAGATATAAAAAAAGTGTTTAAATAAAAGTTGCAAATAATGTAAACCTCTACAATATTCGTAATAATTGCAAAATAGCATCAAAAATAGGATACCATCTTTGCAATGTGGAAGAAATAGATTTTTGACCTTTGCCAAATACGATGTTTCCTTTAGAGAATAATTCAAATAATTCTCACAGTACCGTCGCAATATTTGCATAATATCTTATATATCAGTGATAATATTCACTTACATAGTTAAAAAAATTAAATACACATTTTTAATACAAGAAATAAAACAAACTTGTAATTCCATACTTTAGAGTGAAGAAGGCTCACTAATCATTTGTCGAGTTGAGCATACGCATTTTTAATACATTGCAATCAGTTTTAGATTTTTATTTTACAAAAGACATATTATAACTTTGAAGATTATTTAAACGATAGAAATGTTTAGACTTGATTCCAGTTACTCACAGAAGCATTATATTACACATTGTAACATACAAAACTATCTTTAAAAGAGTAACTTTTGAGTTTCTTGCCGGTTTCATCTCAGCGGATTCAACTTTCTCAACCGTTGGAACGGACAGACTACTGACGATTCAAAAGTGCTTTTTGAGCCTACTTGAATAAAGAATATTTTGATTTTGACCTTGAAATCTCCTTGAAATCTGTGGACGCGTACATGCTATAATAGGTAGGTTTTGAGATCTCCGTTTCATTCCGAGATTCTTACCTTCATTTGACTAATATTCCTGATCTATAAAGCTGACTTTTTGCAGTCAGATACAAAATTATAGACAGCCTATTGGATTATTATAATGTTGCAATTTCTTTTTGATTCATTTATTTCCTTAATATGAAAATGTTACATACAAACACGAATTACCTGTGCCACATAGGGTGTTATCATAGCACCGAGTCTTGCTACCCCACTACAAGCACCAACTGCAGTAGCCCTCAATGCAGTTGGATACACCTGAAAGTTATTGTAATATAACATAATATTATGCAAGCTTTCTAAATACTGTATATCAACCCCTACATATAAAAAGGCAAGTAATTAATTTTCCATGACAGTCCTTCAAAGACAAATCATTAACATTAATGCATGTACCATCTTTTTAACGTCGTGTTCTAATAGTTATATGTTAAAAAAAAACCTTCAAAAATTATTGTTTCAAAATAATGAGATGAAAGTAAAATTTCGGCAAGAGGATAACTGTAGGTTTTAGTAATGATTTAATTTTAAACTACTTCTACTACCACTACCTACCACTACTACTACTACTACTACTGTATTCTTCCTACCTCCTTTGCTTTCTAATCTCCCATGTTCAATCTTATCAATTTATGTATCTGTCTCTTTTTCGTTTCATCGACTTTCAAATCACAACAACGCTAAAGAAATTTTACTTCAACAAAAATAAAAGATGACCTAGGTTAATAACTGGGATGATATAATCATCAAAATTGCAAAAATTTCTAAAATGCAAGTAGACCGTATCTATACAGGGGACTTCGGTTTGGTCTCAAAGTTGATAATTTGGATTAACAGCACTGCTACATTGTTTTTTTAATAAAAAAAAAATACTTGATTATATTTATACAAATCTGAAACTTTAGGTTTCCGAGACTAAAAGGGAGGGAAAAGGACGATATTTCATGAATTTAAATGTCATAAAATATTAAGAGTCGAAAATGGATATACATTCATTATTGAAATCTCAAATGACGAATAAAAATGTCACGTGTTTTTTGTTAATATTAGAAATTATTAATTAAATTTTGTTTAGAATATAAATAAACGTTTTTAATTTATGTTTTATGAAAAATAATATATTAAATTATTACGAGTGGCAAATTAAAATGCAACGTGTTATTTTGTATTAGAACAACCTAACCTTCAAACGAATTAGCATAAAAAACGCTGCACATCTTCGTGTTCTAATCTAATCTAATCACGCGTTTCGTCTGCAAAAAATTTACCCGCAATGTATGAGCATCGATTTTCTTTTTTTATTTTTTCTGCCGTAGTTTCCTATAATTAGAACATTACTCATCTTGTATTAAGGGGACTTCAAAATTTTAGGAGGTTTTTCTCAAAACTGTGTTTTCCAAACTTTCCGACCTTGATCGAATGACTTGAAATTTGCGGGGCACACTCAACACATGTAAACGCAAGGAATGAACTATTTATTATCAATTGTAGATTTCCAAAATTTTAATTTGTATTGCAAAAAAAAAGACGCAAAGTTTTATTTTCATTGTCTACCAAAACTCCATTTTTTTGTATATTCATTTAATAATAGTTCATTCCGTGCATTTAAGGTTGCAGATTAAAACGCCGTTTTTTTTCCTTGAAATAAGCAAATTAGCCCCAATCGCGGAGGAAGCGCGGGAATGTGTTTGAGGGCGGGGGTGTTCGGAATGCTGTAACTTATGTTCTAACACAACATTTTTACCTAAAAATTAATATTTATACCGTTGAAATATATGTTAATAAATGATAATAAGCTTAATTAAAGCTTTATCTATTTACTAGTCGTAGACAAACAATCCTAAAAAATCCCTAAAAAACAGGCCGTCACATGGGACGCCCCCTTAATATAAATATATATATATTGTCCATGTATGTTTATATGTTTTGTACTTACCTCTGGTGTATAAACGTAAGCGGCTTGGAAGAGTCCAGCAATGATACCCCGCGCCAGAAATAAAATGCAGGTCAGGAATGTACGACTGGAAAACAGAATCCCTCATTTAACTATTTGCAATCCGAAATTAAATGCCACATTGGTCTAGTGGTTAGCTTGTTCGACTATAGACGTGAAGTCAAAAATTGATATTGAGTTTTTTGTTAAGAAATTCTCAGTATTTGCCCAAGTGCCTTGGAGAGCATGTCGTCGGTCCTGACCTTGATCTCCCTCCGGTCGTTTCAGATTGACGTCACTTCGGATTATAAGGATGAAGGAATGGAAAGTGCATTTGTGTCCTATGCCTACCAACCCACAACGACATAGCGTGATGGATTTATGCTCTAAAACCTCTCCTGAGTGAGGAGGCTGCTACTAACCTTTTCCTTTATATCGTTTAATTATGATAAAATCTTAAAAAGTACTTTTATCAGGGCAATTAATTAGTAATGTCACGTAAAATACTGACGAAATCACAAAATGATTTTTTGTTGCTGACAGATTAGCATTTGACTGTGATCACACCTAATGGTAATTAAGATGGAAGTGCGCGAACCGTGGAAGAAAAAGTGGAAGTAAAGTACTTACTTTAGCTTTAATAATTGAAATTTTTGCTGAGCGCTATGTCGCCTACCATCAATCCTGACTTCTAAATTTATCCTGCAGGGAATGGACCTTTGCTATCAAAGCGTTTTCTTAATAAAATGATACAAACTTACTTCTTGTTGTGTATTAAAACGCAGACACATATCGCGAATATCACAAACTGCGACGCCATTGTCTTCTTGCGTCCGAACTTCTCTATAATAAATATCGTGGCGAATATACCTGAAAAATACAATCAATACACAATGATAAAACATTGTTTAACGGATATAAACTCGTATTATATTAGGTATATTTTTGAAGAGCAAATTTAAGGAACGGTGGGAACTTTAATTTGTGGGTATTGAACTACACTGAGCCGTCACTCTTAGTTATGTAATGCTCGTTTCAGTAAAGCCAGCTGTGGGTGGGAGCCAAACCAGTATGGGTTTTAATTTAATAACATGAGTATTAGAAGAAGAGGTGTTTTCTATATATTAATTGTAATCATAAAGGAATAATAAAGACACCTTTTCCCATTTCTTTTATTTTCGAAAGGGTAAATCAAATAGTAGATGCGCAATATTTATATTCCTATTATTAGCACGTTTTGTTTTAGTCTTCTAGTGACATATTACATCCTAACCAAAAACAGTTAGTTAAAAGGGATGTTAACTTTACTTGTATGTTAACCTTGCCAGACCGAAGTATCCATGAATTACGGGTGATCCGTTAATGTAAATAAGAAAGTGAAAAGGTCCTACTATAGAACCCTGTGGAACTCCCATTTTCTGTACAGACCCCATGTTACCTGAATCAATTTTGAGATATATGAAACGTGCCGACAATTGCTCCAATATGTGACGAGGCCTATGCCCAGCTGTAGGACATTAATCTCACTAAACTTTAGCAGCAATGTGGACTGAGTTATTTTATTTATTATATTATTAATGTATTCATTTTAATTTTATCATCTGTATAGTCTACTATATCTGATCATTTATATTTACTAATTTATCTTTTTTTTATTGAATTTTTAGTTTATCATGCCGAATCATGATTAGTGAATCAGAATTAAAAAATGTCTATATCTCTTTTTCATTAAGACTGAATTAATTTTAGTATACATTTAATGTTCGTTTTTTAAATATTTTAACACGCTGTAGCGTCATCGGGGTCACAACTGAAAATCAACGTCATGTGTTGCACAACAAATGACAATTGCTGAGCTGTAAACCTATTCATTTGACTGACTCATTGGTCTAGTGGTTAGCCTGTTCGACTACAGACATGAAGTCCTGGGTTCGAGTCCCGGGTCGGGCCAATTCGAAATAGATATTGAGTTTTCTATTAAGATTTGCACGAAGTTGGGAAGTTGGCGGTGTGACCCACCCCCGTGGCCCGTGCACGTTAAGCCCTCGGTCCTGCACCAGATCTCACTCCGGTCGTGTCCGATTCCCGTCACATCGGACTATGAGAGTGAAGGAATAGAGAGTGTGTAGTGGCAACACTACATTTATTCACTTTCATATTGTAAAATAATTTTGTACCTTGTTTTTACTGAGAAATATTGTATTATATAAATAGAATAAATAGACTAGGAAATACATTATGTGATACAACATATAACAAATATTGTAAATAAATTATCAACGGACTGCGGTTGCTACTTATATATTTATAAAGTGTCTCCTCTATCCTTACAAGCAGCATACCGTAACCATCACCCAATCCCTTTCAGTACAATCCTTCTGACTCAAAAATAAAAGTGAAAGTGCTTTATTTGGTGTAGTCTTACTCACATTACCCAAACATCGCACATCGCGTCACTGGTGATCCTACATAATTTTTTTCTTAACTTTTGTTAGTAATATTTGCCTTACCGGGGAACTCAGCCAATGTAGTCCAAAGCAGATCCATGTAGTCAGTGGTTTGTAATGGACGACAGTCGGCAGCGCAAGATTCTTCCCCACCATCTGCGTCAGTCTCGAATAATTCCGTTGTCATAAGCACCAAACCGTAGTAGCAGAAGGCACAGGACATCCTACATGTTTTATTTCACTTAGTTTTTAATTACTTTAGGACACATATACAAATATGTATAAAGAATATTCCAGAAGAACTCTGCTAACGAACAAAAATAGTCATTCTGGATTACGTAAAGTCTTTTCTATTTATATGTGTTTATGATGAGACGTGAAAAAATGGTACACTGTAAACAAAATTAATATAGCCATCGATTTACTATAAAATAGTAGTTCTATAAAATAGTAGTCCATTTTTTTGTTCTATCATCGATAGTAGATATTCTCAGCGCATGCGATGTCAGATTTTTGTGATTAATTTTTTCACACCTTGAGTTACATAATGCATTTTTATTAGGGATTCATATTTTTTTTAGAACGAAATATAGCCTATGAAAATGTAGCTTTCTGAATGTGAAAACATTACAAACATATATATGTCGGAGAATAAGAGAGAATGAGAGCATAAAGCATTGGGGGCGTAGGGTTCACCGCCGACATCGTCCATAATTTAATTTCTTATACTGTGGGCGTTCATGGGTAATGTTGGTGCAATCAAACACTTTATTAATTAACTCGGATTATAATGTTCAATCACTTAATGTTCCCGATATCAATTTACAGAAACTCATTAACAATAATAGCTAGGAGCGCGACAGTTCTAACAGTCGACCGCTCCGGCAGAGCATTACCCCAGAACTCCCGCCGGACACTATTGACTCCGTCCCACGCCGATTAATAGATGGCGCCAGCGTTCGACAGACACCTGCCCTCGAACATATACATACAAAAACACAAAAGTTTCCTCTTTTAAATATTAGTTTAGATATGATATTGTTATCACATACCATATTATCCACAATAGGAGACTGGTATTCCTTAATTGCGGTATCAGAAGATGTTTCAATCGTCCCCGTTGTCCAATACCGACGGAATCGTCACATACTAGACGACCTAGTAACATCGGCCGACCATTATCTTGTGCTATCTTGAGAAATAAAATATAGTTAGAGCAGTGGTTACTATTAACTTTGTCCATTGAACCGCAGGAAGAATAGTATAGATATAGTAACCGCATGTTCTAGACATTTATCAAACAAAATGACAATTATTTTACTTAATGAGAATATTTATAATATACATCATGTAGATAGATTTAATTATTTACACAACAACGGCGAGCAAAGGTAAGCCACGTTTACACATTACTATTCTTTACGGAAGTGAAACTTCTTTAGGCGCATGAGGTTAAAATTTTTACGGATGACACCTGCGATTAGCGTCACGAAGCAATGCAGCGTCTTTTATGCTAATTCGTTTGAAGGTTAGTAATATTAAATTTTTACAAATAACATGTGGCATTTTACTTTGCCACTCGTCATTTAATTATTTAACATTCCATTTTTCATAAAATACAAATTCTCTTTTCTAAATTTTAAATTAAAAAACAAAATTTAATTAACAATTTCTAATATTGACAATTATCATGTGGCATTTTTATTTACTATTCGTCATTTGAGATGTCAATAAATTATTTTTATTAATTTTCGGTATCTTTAGTGTTTAAATGACAAATAAATTAATTAATTTCTTAACATATCTTCCTTTTCCCCTACCTCTTAAGTCTCGGAAATCTAAACATTTAGATTTGTATAAATACAAACAAGACTTAGAATTTAGTTTGCCAAAGAAGTTTCCCTTCTGACATGTGTACTTTGTACGCACGCACTTTTAATTATTTTCTATATTAATACTTGTAAATCTAAATTATAGGATTACCTTTTCAAGTGTTTCCAATGCTTTGTCTGGTTGACCACTAGCTACATGGAACCTGGCGGATTCTGGTAACCACTGGAATAATTATTTTTTTACTTATTTATTCACTCACTTCATTGTACTACACTCTTACATACTAAGTAGAGCAAAACTTATATTAAGAAGCGGTTTGACAAAAGGCGGTCTTATCGCTTTGTAGCGATCTCTTCCAGACAACCTTAAGAACAAAGGAACAGTAAAATAAAGGTAGGCGGTGTACGTTTAAAGCATTTTATAGTATCATATCTACATTCATATATATATTTATAAACGATCCTAAACTATTAATATTATTACCTATCTAAAAAACATATACATAAAACTAAAGCAGTTTAATCATAAAGATCGAAATTTTTTAAAGTAAGGAACGAAAGGAAATTAGCAGCCTACATACATCTCACAGCCAGACATAGTCCTATTTCCTAAAAGAGAGAGATGTTATAGAGCAGCATAGACCCATAATTCTGTTACGCTGTAGGATGGCAGGTTACATAAAAGTATTATATCTTTTTAAAAAAAGTAAGTAGCACCCCATTAACGTCCCACTGCTGGGCACAGGCCTCCTCACTCTGCGGAGCGAGCATAGACCCACCACGCTGCTCCACTGCGGATTGGCAGGCATAGTACACAAGTGCACTCCCAATTCCTTCACTCTCATAGTCCGATGTGACGGGAACCCGACACGAACGGAGAGAGATCAGGTGCGGGACCGACGGCTTAACGTGCTCTCTGAGGCACGAGGGTGGATCATACCCCCAACATCCCAACTTCGGGGGCAAATATTGATAAAATCTTAATAGAAAACTCAATATCGATTTCGAATTGGGCCGACCCGGGACTCGACCAGGACGTCATGTCTGTAGTCGAACATGCTAACCGCTAGACCAATGAGGCAGTAATTATAGTTAATATCTTTTCAATACATATAATTTGACAAATATGTTTATGGAGCCTACAAGAATATCTTCAACCAGTGCGATTTGCATAGACAATATATTTACGGATATTCTGATCACTGTGGCTAGATCGTTCTCTTTCCAACTTTAAATAAAACAGTGAAAGTCGCTCTTCTTCTTTATTGAATTCTCTCAATCCCAATGAAGTATACAACAGTTTTTAATAAATTTAATCAAATTTTTAACATTATCTTTCCAGGCTTTCAATCTGAATTAAATGATTCTGTTTATAACTTATTATTGAAAATTATTTTCTACTTTAAGTTTGGTTTGCTATAAAAGCGTGTTTTTTTTTTACAATTATTTTTGTAACAAGAAACATCTTGTCATGTCAGCAAGAAACATCAACTTCTCAGGACCAGAATTCTACCATACTTCTATGCTATTATGGCTCATATCATAAAATGTCATTTAAAAAATAATCCATCTTTAACCTATATGTAATAAGGCTAAATTTAAATCCCAGTATGAGAAAAATCGTATATTTTTACAAAAATTCGCGGACGAGAATGTCCCATTTTTTTCCCTAGGTGCAGACTTTTATACACATCGGATCGTATTTAGCTAGTATTTTTTAACTTAACATCACTTTTTCAACAAACCTACCTCATACTAATAATCCTTAGTAAAGCTGTAAAAAAACATTTTGAGTTAATTTTGATGCATAAGGGCCATATTTAGTGCAAATGTAAGAAAACACTAAATACTTGGCTATTTAATATGTCAAATTAGCTATTCCCCACAGTGTCACCCGCGTAGTTCTCCATCCAATGGGAAAATGCCAAAACACTTTGGGACCATATGTTTTAATACAAATGTAAAGAAACACTAGAACACTTGGCTATTCAATATGTCGAATTAACTATTTCCCGTGGTGTCACCCACGTATTTCCCCATCCCGTGGGAAAATAAAAAAAAAATACTTTGGCACCAACAATTTTAGTGCAAATGTAAGGTAACACCAGGCACTTGGCTATTTAGTATGTGAAATTAGCTATTCCCCACAGTGTCACCCGCGTAGTTCTCCATCCAGTGGGAAAATGACAAAACACTTTGGGACCATATGTTTTAATACAAATGTAAAGAAACACTAGAACACTTGGCTATTTAATACGTGAAAGTAGCTATTCCCGACAGTGTCACCCGTGTAGTTCCCCATCCAGTGGGAATATGACAAAACACTATGGGACCATACATTATAGTGCAATTGTAAGGAAACACTAGACACTTGGCTCTTTAATATGTCAAATTAGCTATTTCCCGTGGTGTCACCCGCGTAGTTCCTGATCCCATGGGAAAATATACTTCAGTGCAAATGCAAGGAAACACTAAATACTTTAATGTGAAATTAACTCTTCCCCGCGGTGATGCCCGCATAATCCCTGTGGGAATATGCAAACGTCGCTGCGGGTAATAAATATAGTTGTTGGTACTTACAGGACATATAAGAGCAAATATGAGTAGTGGTACTGTCGACAGCGCCAATAGCCAATGGACTCCAAGTGTGGGCATCACCACCAGAGCCAATGCTACCTCCAAGCACGCACCAAGTGCCCAGAAACACTGGAAATGATTAAAAAGTTCATGACTTATAACCACCAAAGCTTTATCTATACAAAACTCTTCATTCAGAATCATTTTTTAAATACATACATACATAGCATCACGCCTTATTCCTATAGGGGTAGGCAGAGACAACGCCCTTCCACTTGCCACGATCCTTACATATCTCCTTCGCTTCTTTCGTTCTCATTAAACCATTCATACAAGTTCGTCGGTTTAGAGTACTCTTGACCAGGCCGTTATTTAAAATGTCCTGGATTTGGTCCAGGAACGTTCGCCTTGGTCAGTCCCCGTTCATTCATTCTCTCTATAGGCCCAAACCATCTAAGCATACCTTTCTCAATTTTAGTCACTACGTCTTCTTTTATACCACAACGCTCTCTTATCACACTATTTCTTACCTTGTCACTCAGTTTTCATCCATTCATACTTCTCAACGCTCTCATCTCTACCGCATTAATTTTACTTTTGTGATTCTTCTGCCATACCCAACTTTCACTACCATACATATGTGTTGGCACCAACACCCCAGCATGCACAGCCAGTCTGGCCCTTTCAGACACCATCTGGCTATTCATATAGGCGTGCAGAGCACCATTTACCATATTCCCCGCATTTACTCTCCTTTCAATATCACTTTCACATGTTCCATCTTTTGTAAATTTAGATCCCAAGTATACAAATTCTTTCACCTCTTGTTCCCCCTCTATCAAAATATTGCCATTCATCATAGATTCATCTCTTTCTAAAAGCATAACTTTCGTTTTGTTTACATTCAATTCCCTTTTCCTTTCAAAGCTTCATTCATAATATTTACCATCTCCTGTAGCTCATTAGCGGATAACGCAAGTATTACTTGATCATCAACGTAAAGTAAACATTTGGCGAGTAATTCCATTCATTCTTAACCCATACATACTTTCTTTTAGCAGCGTAAAGAAAAGCCCTGATCCGTACATCCCATTCCTCTTCTAAATCCAGCTTGCACGTCCCATATTTTCTCATCAGTTTCATTAATTACCCTTTCAATCAATATCTTTGCATACAATTTGCAGACGACACTAAGAAGGCTGATACCGCGGTAATTTAGGCACTCCTGCTGTGACCCTTTTCCTTTATATAGAGGGAAAATTACGGCCTTGCTCCAATCTCTTGGGACTTGACCTTTCTCCCAGCGTATACTGAAAAGGCAGTACAGCTGAGCTGCCACAAAACCGCGGCCAGCCTTCTGCATCTCGACTGATACTCTGTCATACCCAGCAGCCTTACCTGATCTCATACCTTTTATCGCCTTTCTTATCTCATCCATACTTTCTCATCTTTAAATCTTTACAATCAAATCAAAAAAATCTTTACATCATCAAATATCGTTTTTATTTCCAATATACAACTGATAATGATATTTGAGAACAACTAATAATATAAAGTTACAATAACATTCCTAATCTCGTTCAATTTCAAATACTTTTTTTAAACATTAAGTTTTTTTATATATTATAACAGATATTAAATTTCTTTTACAGCTTCATCTATTGATATAGTTTATGTTAAAGGTGTAAAGGTATCTTTCTGTTTTTTGAAGTTTAACAATGAATAAAAAATTATCTTATTAAAGATAGAAAATTTATACAATATATAATGGTAAAGTATGAAGTAATATTAGGAATTGAGTGAAGTTTTTGAGTCAAAATGTATCTTTGTGCTAAATGTACTTACATCTAAAAGGACCACACATTTAGCTCTCTGTTTTGTTGGTAGAAACTCTGCATATAGTGTTACACTGTAGGAATAAGAAACAATCATTAAACAATTCTATTTGTTATTCATGTATGAACATCATGTATTAAACTCCTTCAAGATGTGGAGAATAATAATGTGGAGTAGAGCATTTTTGTGTTCTACAGGAATCAAGTAGAGTAAATTGTAATTAAGTTAATAAGTTTATATACTGGTACATATAGATGTTATTGGTCATGGCTTTATTTTAAGCATGAAATGAAATGTAAAAAATAATCTCAAAATTGTACATTGGTTACAAAGAAAAAACAACTAAATAATAAATACTATATTAAAATAGGAATTTAAAAATAACAGATATAACTTAACTGTAATTCATTAGGTCACACACATACACAATTCATGCTGCACATTACAGACACACACTCTCTCTTATTGAGATTCTCATTTTTTATAAGAAAAATAAATAGATGTAAAATCCATAATTGGCTTATAGGACATAAATTTAAACAATATATTACTTTTAAGGAATTACATTTTGTAGATATATAATTAAAGAAATCAATGAATGTGAACTTACGACTGCGGTACACATCCTATTGCAAATCCAACTAGTCCACGCAGGAACAATAGCCAAAGGAAATTAGGAGCAATAGCACTTAGCAGTCCGTAATAAAATAATAATACTCCGCACATAGATAATGCCTGGAAAAAGTCATATAGCATTCTGAAAATGTTTTACCATAAGAGTTTGATATTTTAATTAATTCTTACTATTTCTATAGATACATATAAATTTTATTTCTTTTCCAAAACCAGACGGTCATTCAGATAGCATATAAATATTGGTGTCCAAAGAGGTAACGCTGTTAAACTTTTGAATTGCTTTGCTTTAACCTTTTGGGTACTTATTAATATGTGTGCCAAAATTAAAAGTCCAATGGTGGTCCAATATATATGTCACAGTGTATAGTCAAACTAAAGATTTATTGATAATAGTATGATATATGAATTTGAACATATAATTTTTTTGTTTTCTTTTAAATATTTGTTTTAAAATACAACTTCATAAATCCCACTTACAGTTTTCCTGCCATATCTATCACTGATATTGCCCCAAAATGTAGAGCTCAACATCATTCCCATAAATACAACTGTAGTGGTAAGAGCTTGTTGATACCTGAAAAATTTGTTCATGGAATTTTAATGACTATATCATTCCATTTCTTAAAAACATGATGTTTAAAAATCATATTACAACAAGAATTACGATTCTAAAGTACTGTTTATCGTAGTAAACAATACATAATAATTTGACTTTTGTAAGTGATTTAAATTTTATTATCAAAATATAAATACGCTCCAAGTGATCAGATCCCCTTGCTACACATTTCTCTCTTATTGTTTGTTTTTATCTCTTTTAATATTTTGCATGTTTTATTTTGTGTGTAGTAATAAAAAAATATATAGTTTTATAGTACATAACATACTTGCTAATATTCCATTCACAATGAAGAGCTGGTGATAATATACTAAGAATTGTCATTTCCATTGAATCAGCCATCCAACATAAGCCTGTATATAGAGAGAGTTTAACTTGGAACCATCCAAACCCTAGTGCATTAACAGCCTGAGTTACAGTAAATGTATCTGAAAATATATTTAGGTAAATGAAAAAAAACTTATGAAAAAAAAATAAATTATTTATTAAATCCAGCTGATCAGCACAACTTTGACCACATTAAATAAGAGAGTAAGAAAATTTAACTGTAATTTTGTTATATTAGTACAGTAAGGCATTCTTAAAATATATTACTTTGGAAAAGTGATATAATTTGAAAATTAAATTAACATTTGAAACAAACACATAACATAATAACATGTTGTAGTGCCCCAGCATTTATTTTTCAAAGCTTGATATAGTCTGTGATAGGACTTTATACAGGATAAATAAATTTTCCCCAAAATTTTTCAGCATTTTTAATTTTTACTGCATTTTTATTGGTTGTTACATGATTTTATAAAGTTAATAGCTTCCCTCAGGGTATGAGTGGGAATTCTGGTGTTATCATCATCGGCCGAATAGAAGTTTCTACTTTACTACGTTCATAAAGGCATTCAGAGAAAACGTCAACTCATACATTCCATGGAAAGTTATTACATACCGTCAGGAACTACCGATACGGAGGCCATTTCAATCTCTTGAGGTAGAGGCATCGGAGATGCAGCAGGACGCGTATCACCGACATTTTCATCTAAATCTTGATATCCTTTAGCTCTACGCATGGCTAAATTTGTGTAAGTATATTCTGACGTGGATGTGTTCGAGTAACGGGAAACTTTGCCTACGATTTCTTATTAACTGTACTTTTCAATAATCAAACCATTTTCTTGTGATATAAATATGTTTTATGCTTAAATTATTGTATGGTATACTTAAATTAATCTAGCACTGAAATACCACGTTACATTTCAAAGAATAGTGTGTACAACATTGTTTTATTTTGAAAACTTTAACCGCGACTGTAAACAGTTGTGAAGTTTGTCATTTTTTGTCAGTGTCAATGTCAACGTCAGATTTTTTTTAAATTTTTTCCTTTTGCTGGACAGGCCTTTACAATAAATTAAAATTGTAAACAATGTATCACACATTCTAAATAATAAAAATGTGTTCCAAAAGTATTGGTCTCTATAATTGTAGTATATTTAATCATATTTATTTCAACGCCATCGTGCCATTATAGGTTGATTTTTTTAAATAGAGTCATCTAGGGGAAGATCTTAACATTACGTCATGATTAACTTTATTGTACAAAGACAAAATAATGGCAAACTTTTGTTTTTAATTTTCATATACATAACCTCTTAATTGAGTATTGAAAACGTTTTTTGGCGGGAATTGCAAAGAGGGAAACACGTACGAGTTATTTGGTTTTTCGTTTATTTTGGAATTTATTTGAGTTTTTCCTTAAAATTAGTCGGTTTGTATTTATATTAGATTGTTCTAATTGGTAAGTGATATAACACCTTATTAGTTTGTAGATTAGTTTATAATGGAATGTGATGTATCTTCGAAGCCTCCTGATCCTGGAGATACAGGTTCTTCAAAGTTATCCAGAAAACGTCACGTAGAGAGTGATGTTAATGTTTTACCTAAAAAAATTATTATCAATTCCAATGAAGCTAATGCATCAGTTCAATCTGTGTATATTAGCCCTTCGTTTACTGAAGGCCCTAAGAGTTACTTATCTGATGACAAAGGACCTTTCCTTGTTCAGGTATCGCGAGAGATAGTTGATCCATCTGCTGGTGTTACCATACGAGCAATAAAATTTGGTCAATTCTTACACCATAACAAAATTAATAATATAATAAAAGACGGTATTAAAAATGTTGGCCGCAATAAAATTTGCGTAGAGTTCATTTCATCAAATGATGCCAATGAATTCTTAACTAATCCGGTGTTAAAATTGGCTAAATACACGGCGATTATCCCTACATACAATATATCTAGAATGGGCTTAGTTAGGGGTGTGCCAGTTGATTGGTCTATGACAGATTTCGTAGAGTCCATTGATTTACCAATAGGGTGTGGTGAAGTGTTAAAAGCTAGGAGGCTTAATAGAAAAATAATTAATGATGGAATTATAACTTGGGTTCCTACACAATCAGTCGTATTAACATTTAGAGGTCAAATGTTACCTAACAAAATTTATTCATTTCACACATCATTGCCCGTTGAAAATTATATATATCCAACAATACAGTGCCTAAATTGTTGCAGATATGGTCATATTAAAACACAATGTAGGTCAAATCCTAGGTGCTTCAAATGTGCCCAACCTCACACTGGTGATTCATGTTCAGTAGCCAAAGAAAACTCGAGTTGTATCCATTGTTCTGGTAATCACTTTACTACTGATAAAGATTGTCAAGAATTTTCAAGACAACAGTCTATCAAAATGATAATGGCTCAGGAAAGCATCTCATACCTGGATGCAGCCTCACGTTTTCCTACAGTCCGAAGATCCTATGCAGAGGTTGCAAAGGAAATGTTTTCAGCTTCCTCCTTTTCCCAACTTGAAACAGCTTCCATAAGCAATCCTCTCCCTACAAAATCTTATCGTAAAAGTATCTTGCGTACACCTCGTGCCCGAATCTCAGCAGGTAAAGGATATGATAAAAAAGGTCATGAAGAAATAATTCAAAATCCTTCCTCCACTCTTCCTAATGGCTCCGCATTTCCACATATCAATTCTCCACCCTCCAATAAATTGCTCGAAACTCTATCTGCTTTTCTGGTAAGCATTATATCACCATGTAGTGATTTACCATTACCGCCCTCCGTTGCCTCTAACCTTTCCCAACTTTTTAATATTCTTAACAATGGACCCAATGCTTTTACTGCAATGGAACAGTAAAAGTATTGGTAATAAAAAATATGAACTGATTTCCCTCATTAATCTGTATAATCCAATCATTATTGCCATCTCGGAGTCATGGTTGAAGCCTGGGAACAAATTTCGAATTCCAGGTTTTTTCTGTCTTCGGGATGACAGGATTGATGGATATGCAGGTTGTGCTATATTTATCCGCCATAATACTAAGTTTTCATCTATATCACTCCCTACTCATAGTTCACAGTTTAACGCAGTGGCTATGAGAGCATTTAATATCTCTTTTCTTTCTATATACATTCCATATCCCAATCCCTCTTTATGTTCTGAAATTAAAACTATCCTTACAGCCCTCCCCGGTCCGATTATAGTTATGGGGGACTTTAATGCTCATCACTGTATGTGGGGATCTTACTTTTGCGATAGTTTTGGTACACAGTTAGTGGACATCTTTGAAGACATTAACCTATGCATATTGAATGATGGCTCCCCCACCCGTAGAGTGTTACCTAGTCAAAATCCCAAATCTGCAGTCGACCTATCACTCTCCTCTCCTTGTGTCTCCTCCCAAATATCTTGGAATGTCCTTTCAAGCACTTTTGGAAGTGACCATTTCCCTATTGTTATGAAGTTAAATCAAAGGTTCACTTCTTTACAAAGACCTATTCCCATTTTAAAATATAAACTAATAAAAGCTGATTGGACAAGTTACTCCCNCCGTCACATCGGACTATGAGAGTGAAGGAATAGAGAGTGCACTTGTGTACTATGCCTGCCAATCCGCAGTGGAGCAGCGTGGTGGGTCTATGCTCTAAAAACCCTCTCTCATATGAGCGAGGAGGCCTGTGCCCAGCAGTGGGACGTTAATGGGCTGCTACTTACTTACTTACTTACTTATATATCCACAGTCTAACTCAAAGGTTGTCTTCTAGATAAGTCTATGCACATAGCAATACGGCCCACTTTTTGTGCTATCATTTATTTTGAGTTTTGCCTTCTTCTATTTTACAATTGTTGTGTAAAATAAAATATATACTTACTATCGAAATAAGTTTCCTATTTAAAATCAACGAAATAAGTTCAGTGGTTCAGGCATGAAATGGCAATGTACAGATATAAAATCAGTTTCGCATTTATAATATTAGTGTAGACTTAAAAGAATGTTTTCAACCTTCAGCAGCCTTTACATCATATTGACTTAAGTAAAAAGGACTAACGGCACGACGGCGCGTAGGCGTCCAGTATTATCAAATTGCCTTTCTCTGGAAAGGTTAAAGGTGAATTGTATTCTTTTGCGAGGGAATAATAAATATTTACAATATTCCAGAATAAACGGTGCCTATTTTTTCAAGCTAAAATAAGCCCAGGTACTCACGGAGGTGACACGACTTGCGGTCAAATATCAACTGTAAAAATGGAAAGTCTTAAATAATACTAGTAAAATCTGGCGGTTTCACTCTCGTAGTTTCCAATCGCGTGTGAATATCCGTAGTTACGGACCTACAATACGAACCGAGTCATTCTGCTAAATTTCAAGTCAAACGCAAATCGTTTTAAATCTTGTGATAAGTAAGTGAATAAGTTCATTGGTTTTATATATGTTGCAGAATAAGATAGAAGGAGCATAAAGCATAGGGGCGTACGGTTCTCCGCCGACATCGTCATTAATGGCATCCATAATTCAATTTCCATACTGTGGGCGTTGGTGGGTAATATTGGTGCAATCGAACACTTTATTAATTAACTCAGATTATAATGTTCAATCACTTAATGTTCCCGATATCAATTTTCACAAACTCATTCACAATAGCTAGGAACGCGACAGTTTCAATAGTGGACCGCTCTGACGGACCGTCACCCGAGAACTGGAGACACACGCGCCAGATTGTCACTATTGACTCTGCCCCACGCCGATAGATAGATAACACCAGCGTTCCTCAGCCTATTGCAATCCGATATATATATATATATATATAGTATATTTGAATATAGTTAGTTGTATTGCATACGAGTATATTAGTCGCAACACTGACTTCTTTCTCTATTAGCAATCTCTCTAAACGAAAGGTTGCCTGAAAGAAATGGCTCTATAGTGATAAGACCGCCTTACTGTACCGTTTTGTCTTGTTTAAAATGTTATCTCTGTCTATCAGTTGGATGGTTTCTAAGTCTTTATCGGACATAAGTAGAAAGAATTTTTGTGTTTTAAAAATACAATGTGTTGGTAGACCGCTCCCGAAAACGAAGATAGGTGATAGTACTAATGACATCTTTGATGTTGGGACAGAAAAAAGTCGATACTGATTGAAAAAAACATATCTTTAAAACGCTTTATTAGAATTATTTACACTTCATCCTGTTAGTACACCTAAATGAATCGATAGTTTCATAAAAAAATCATAACGATACTAAAGATAATCGGCACTGAATCATAAAGCTGACGTCTAGCCCAGGTCAACGACCTCTAGCTGCCCGCGCGCTTAGACGAGAGCTCGTTGACCCGGGCTGAATTTCTGTTGTTTTAATTTTGTTTCAGTGTTTATTTTCATTTAACTGTACTAACATGATGGAGTGTAAATAATGCTAATAAAACATTTTAAAAATATGTTTTTTTTAATCAGGAACGATTTCTTATAGTCCCATCATGAAAGGTGTCATTAGTACTATCATCTGACTTCGTTTTCGGGAGCGGTCTCCTAACACCTTGTATAGATTAGCTATGCCCAGTAGCTTTACACGCTTAGTTCGAGGTGTGAATTTGGGGAAATCACTAAGAACGGACTTCCCCATAATTACACATAGCACACCTCTGGGATCAGCTGGCATATAGAGACATATAGAGAGAGTGTGCACTTGTGTACTATGCCTGCCAATCCGCAGTGAAGCAGCGTGGTGGGTTCCTACTTAAAAACCTCTCTCCTATTAGTCAGGAGCCCTGTGCCCAGCAGTGGGACGTTAGTCGACTGCTACTAACCTTTTTCTGTTTCTCTCTCTCTATATATACAGACACAGATGAAAGGGGTAAGCTTAAAATAACTTTTGTTATATTCACACCCACATCTAATTAATTCTTCAGTCACATTGTCGACACGTTTGTTTTGTTCCAAAGTAAACATATTCAAATTATAATGAGTTGACATTCATAAACATAATACTATATGGAGGAGGAAAATAAATCGATGGCCCATACGTACAATCCTTTTCCAAGAGGCATGTTTTAAACATATTATTACACACAAAACATTACATATTGTAACCTACAAAACTATATTTCAAATAAGTAACCGCTGAGTTTCTTGTCCGTTTCTTCTCGGTGGCAGAAGTATTACCAACGGACAGACTGCTAACGATTCAAGAGTGCTTTTTGAGCTTAATTAATAAAGAATATTTTGATTTTGAAAGAGTTAAGTATAAAATCTTAATATTGTAAGATAGAGATTGTGGAGGCCAACAGTGGGACTTTAACAGGCAGTTACTTATCTCGTGTACAGTATTATTGTTAGGGGCCTACTATTTCGTATAAGTAAGTTCCCTTTAACGTTCCACTGCTGGGCACAGGCCTCCTCACTCCGAGGAGCGAGGTTTTTAGAGCATAGACCCACCACGTGTTTCACTCTGGATTGGCAGGCGTAGTACACAAATGTACTCACTATTCCTTCACTCCCATAGTCCGGCGTGACGGCAATCCGACACGACCGGAGAGAGATCAAGCGCAGAACCGACGACTTAACGTGCTCTCCGAGACACGGCGGTTGGATCACACCGCCAAATTTTTCCCAACTTCGGGCAAATATTGAGAAAATCTTTATAGAAAACTCAATATCGATTTCGAATTGGCCCGACCCAGGACTCGAACCCAGGACCTCATGTCTGTAGTCGAACATGCTAATCACTAGACCAATGAGGCAGCCATACTTACATACAGACACACAAATGTTTCCTCCTCATAACATTAGTTTAGATGAAATGCAGAGTAAAGAAATGAGTAAGTAGCGGCCGGCCCATTAACGTCCCACTGCTGGGCAGAGGCCTCCTCACTCCGAATGTGACGGGAATCCGATACGATCGGAGAGAGATCAGGCGCAGGACCGACGGCTTAACGTGCTCTCCGAGGCACGGGGGTGGAGCACATTGCCAATTTTCCAACTAAATGTAGCGTATTTTAGTGAAATTCTAATAAGTGGCGATATTTATCCACTATACAGTAGTTCACGAAACTTTTGTGATTAAATATCTGCAACTTAAATCCTTAAAAAGCATGGAGATTAATTTATAGTTATCAGATGGGCAGTAAAACACAAGTTGTAAATTGAATATATTTTTTTAATTTTTTGGACATATCATAACTGTCCTCTAGTAGTTCGAATTGTATCCATTAATCGATACATATTTAAGTTCCAAATAAAAACGAAGTAGTACTAATACATCCTCTATAAAATATATACCTATGTAAATTGATATTTTGAACATAAGAAAAATTCCTGCAACAATCGTCTAAATATTAGGCTTGTATAGATTACATTAGCGAAGTTTTGATATCCGCTGTCTATATAGCAACTATCTATCATATTTTATCTATTAACAAACATAATCTGTATGATCTATAGATATACAAAGATAGACCTGGAAAGTGGTTGTTATATTCCACAGTCACGAGTGTAGGTTAGTGATAAGCTGATGTTATATAGATTGAATTTTAATCGTAGTCTTTAGCTTATATTTCGGTAAATAGAAGTACCGAAATTAAGCATTTTGCTAGATTACAATTCAATGTTATATTCCTGTGTCGTCAAGATGGGAAGACTTCTCACACTTTTTTCGTTCCATCTTTATATATATCTATGGTTCATCCTATAAAAAAGACAATACTAAAAGAAAGGGGAACTTTTCACATTTATAGAAACGATTATCACCATCTAATAATACTTTTAAAGGTCACACACTAACATTGTATTATATTATTACAAACTAACAATTAGGAATTGGATCAATTTTTATACTAAACTTGGAAACTTAATTTGACTTTATTATAAACAGATATGTACTTTAGAATAACAATTTTAAATTACTTTTAAAATGAATATAATTTTAAAAGTATTATAAAAGGATTCTATGACAAATGTTACAATGAATTATTTAATTAGGAAATATGAAATATATTAGGGAATATGAAAAGAAGAGACAAATGAATTTCTATCACGAAATGGGTAATCAATGGGATTTCATTTTTATAAAAGGTCTCAGAGACCGGCTGTTATACAAACTTTAGTTACGAAGCTGTAAAGCTAAAATATCACCTAATCCTCCGCTTCTCGAGAGAATCATATAATTCTTACAGTATAAAAGTATACTATATTCATAAATTTTGCTTTGCAAAATGATTATCTTGTATTGTCTGCTTAGACCGTAGAAAAACAAAAAAAAAACTAGCACCCGATAAGAATATATGCAAGAAGTAGATAGGTAGGGAGTTGTTACAGCTAAGTTTAGAAGAAACTTACTGTTTGCTAACAATGACAATATTTTTTAGGCTTTTAGACATTAATAATTTTGCCATTTTGCGATATCCTTTACATAAAACCTGCCTACCCTATATTTCCGTATACTTATCATATAAACGCATCGTATGGGGTTGTATCGGAATGGACGCGACTTATATTATCCAATTACAAAAGTACATTATACAAATAGATCAAAGATTTGCGAAGAAAACATCAAGTCTTTTACAGATTCAAAGAAAACTTATTAACATTAGCAAATAGTTTACAAAAAATAACAATTTGATGTAATATTTTCTATCTAAGTCTTAGAAGAATCATATCTAATTTATTTACAAATGCACAGACATTTGTGCGACTCATTAGCTGCCAGACGAAGGGAATCTTAATATTTAGTGTACTACCTTCCTCGAAATAAACAATTTTTAATATGATTGTGATTATAGTCACATTTTGTACGTTCATTGACTTCCGTAACTACTACGATATTTATCAAAACTAGTAAAGAATCGAAAAGATCCGAAATCTGATATATGTACGTATTAAAAACATTATTTAATAGAGATTTATCTGCATTAAATATTCTAAAATTGTACATCGCAAATTTAAATTAATGCTAACATTGCACATAAAAAGAGCTGCGAATATTATGAGATGTTATAAGTAGGACGAATGCAGATAAAAATTTAGAAAATAATAATACTACTGTACTTTTTTTGGATTTTGATTGCCTGCTACTTGTTTATTTATCAGGTCGCTGCTGTTAGTATTTACTATTCTAAAATAATACTCAGTCTCATTTTTAGTTGGCGGTAATCAAGATGCGATAGTTTAAGTTGCGATGCGATGTTTTAATCCTCGAAGTTCAACGACAAGATCGTTGTCACTGGCGACAAAACGTTTATCGATTCTTCGGCCTTTCGTGGTATCCTGTGAACAAACAAAAACATGTTTAATCTTACTGCTAATCTATGTTTAATGTATTAGTAGATATTGCACGAGATCTTTTTAATAAACTAGCAAACAATTGAATCTGTCCCCTGTTAATATTTGCAGGATCATTGTAATTGTTAATATATCGACGGTGCTCTTTCCGACCCTAAGCTTATTAGGTTCAGAATCGCTTATTCGCTTAATGAACAAGAACATTGCTAAATCATCATGGGACTCTACATCGATCAATGACGAAAGCTGGATTCTACCAAAGTTAAAAGAATTAAACTGATAGTTAATTAGTAATAGAACTTAAAATACATTGAAGGTTTTATTCAATTTGAACTTCTAAAACTGTTTGATGAAACCTTAGTCAAACTTCATTCATACAAAAGCGTTTTATGTAGGTTAGGTAGGTTGGTGATTTTAGCTGATATCGGTCCTCCGCATCCCGCCCTACCGCGATTGACCCGGCCTCAGAGCGCGTGTCACCCACCACCCCCCTACCCGGCCAAGCTATTTTTAGACATCGGGGTTCTACAATCTATACTTATGCATGAGAGCCTCTATTCTATAGATGTTACAGTTAAAAAAATATATTAAACTTACATGTCCTTGTTTCTCTAATAATTTTGTGATGGTGTTGTAAAATGGCGTGTTCTTCTTATCTTGAGCTGATTCGTGATGGTTTGATTGGTGTACGTGGAGAATCGGAGCTGGTCGTGGCATTACCACTTCCTTTTGACCAGCCTTGGGTTGCTCTGTACTAGGTGCTGCAGTAGTGATACTTCTTTTACTCCCATTCCAATTTATAAAAGAATCTGTATCATCATCGGAATAGTCGTCTTCTTCAATTCTAGGAACTGTTTTTGGAACATGATATAGTGGTTTCCCAGCTAAAGCTTTCAGCTCTCTAACATCTTCGTCTTCGTTATCCTTTTCTTCGTAATCGATGTTTGAAAACGCAGCACGTGCATTTTCTCGCCGCCTTTGTGCGTCTTGAGCCATTTGCGTAAGGATCAAATTGTCGAGGAAAGCTGCATTGACGTCATCGATATCGTTAGACCTCCAACGGGGGGACGACTCGTTTTCAAACCACGTCTCTTGTCCAATAGGTAGAGCGGCAAGCCTTTCTTCTTGTCTCTTTGGTGCTTCATTAGCAAAATGTCCATAGGGATCATAAAAATATGTGTAAGGAACTTGACCGTAAACTTCAGGTACATTAATGGCTGGTGCATCATAATAATATTGTACCTTTGGAGCGTAATAGTAATCGTCTTCAGGATATTCCCTTGGTGCTTGAGCATATACTGGCCATCCTTGAAGCGGGTAGGTTTTAGCTTGTGCTAATAAATAGCAGAATAAAACGACCCACATCCTATAAAAAGAAGGGATATTTTTTATTTATCAAGGCTATAAATTAATTATTTTACTACATTAGACAATATAATTTATGATAAGTATATAGATTTTAGATGATTTGCAGAATTAAGTTGAAAAATCTTAATAAATGCCTGTATAAATTTTTATTTTTAGCTTGAATTAAATAAATTATGTTGTCTTACCTTAATCCAGAAAACACGATACACATTTTTTACACAACGACTTTCGCATCCAGGGTATAGGGTACGACTATGACGACAGGGCGGGCCGCGGAGCTTTATAAGCTAGTCGCCCACGCGCCGCCTACACGTTCTCAATGAACGGTCTCCCTACGCTCACCCGCCGGGGGTGGCCTCCACTCCCCCTGTAGCTCAACCCCCTCAGCTATTGATCGCACCCACAGATTATTCATCTTACTAAATCGTCCCACTATTATTCTGGATGTATTATTACTAGGCACAAATTCATATGCAGCGTCTTGCAATTTATGGCGGATTGAGGGAAATTAAAACGTTGGAGTAATTCAAGTATGCAAAAAATAGGACAAATGTCCGTGCCTGTGAAATTGGAAAAGTAATGAAATGTAAAACTTATGGTTTATTTTATTGCTCAAGTTGCTCTTTTGGTAATATACATATAGTATATCCGAATTTAGCAGTGAGTCATTACTTTTTTATGTCATATATTACTTTGGGGTAATGCTGCCGATATAGATGCAATATTTGTGCTGCAGAAAAGGGCTGTTCGTGTTTTACAATATGGATCCAATATAGTCGCTAAGAAACAAATTCGGAACAGTGAAAATATTGACGGTTCACGGTGTATATATATTAGAAAACTTGTTGTACGTCCATAAAATATTGACTCTTTTACGAAAAAAAGTAAATGCACCTCATATAGCTTAAGAAATAAAAATTAAATTGATGTAAATTGTAGTAGGCTACATAAAATTGACAAGTGGTTCAAGCGTAACTGTATACGTTTCTATAACAAGCTCCCAGTCTTTGGGAGCCAGTTCTTTTGTTACAAAGATGTCTCTGAGTAAATTTAAATCTTTTGTTAAAAGAAAGTTAATTGGGAAATATATAATTTGATGGAATACTTAGAAGACAAAAAAAAAACGTAGAACCGACTAAATTTGTTGTCGGCTCTTCTCAGATAAGGGCGCCAAGGAACTCGTAACTTTAGATTTTAAGTCGTTGTTTTAATGTCATCATCAGTCATTCCGTTAAATAATATATGGAAAAAACATTTGTCGATTCAAAAGTGATGTAATAGGCTTACTTGAATATTTTGACTTTGACTTTGAAATTAACTAATAGTCCAAAAATTTTTACTCTAAAATGTCGATAAATTTATTTAATGAAGTAAGTAATGAAATCGTCATCAGAATGAATTTAGTATTACAGATGATGTAGGAAGACTGTGCTCGAAGCTTTTGATGAAATAGAGAATACGGAGATCTTTTGAACAAAGAATTAAGGCCCTCATATAGCCCAATATATTGGGAAAGTGAAGAGGTAATGGGCAGGGAATATATGTAGTTCAAAGGATTGACGGATTCCGGTGTCAAAAGATTCTGGAGTGGCTTTGCATTGAATGATGCAAAGTTGGTACACCTCCATTCTATTCTGTAAATAGATGGGACTTACCAGAACACTGGTATTCTAGTAGATCCAGCGTTAAAAGTACTAATTGCTCCAACTCAAAATACAGGGGAAGATACAAGGGAAAAGAATACCAGGGAAAAATATCTGGACGTGGTTTAATTTAAGCACCAAATCCATTTTCTGTGCAGCTGTATCGAAAATTCAAATGGGCCTCATGATAGCCGACTTCCAGAAGGAGACGGCACATTAAGAAGAAAAAGAAGATCTGCGTCCATAGGTTGGGAAAACGACTGTTACAAAAATGTGAACTAATTACCCCCAAATGGTAATAATTATATTTATATTTAGATCAGATGATTGCACAACCGATTGGACTGGAACTGAGTTTTTTAGGAAACTGGTGTGTGCATTTTCTTTTCTATTGCAGACATACAAAGTCGGGATATAACATTATGTATGAATAGCCTCTGGTAATATACTGAGAACAAGTTAATTTGATTAGACCTCATAAACCAAACTTTAGTACAAGGCTAGCAACTCCCACGCTTCTAAAACATTTCTTGTATACAATTTCTACTTTCCATTACATTCATTAAAAAGATTAATTTCTAATAATAATTTTAAAAAGCATAGCACTACATGTAATTTTTCTGTGAATTAGTAGCAGTTACTTGAATTGTGGTACGTAGGCGTGTCGCATGTTTCATTAAATATTTCTAAAGGTTGTATATCACATAACTCTAGCAAGTAAAATATTTGAGGTATTATTAACAAGAATAATACGAATGTAGTTCTGCTACTGTTTCTCCTTTAGTAAAATCTCAACAAAACCCAGTTCTAATTACAGTATGGTTGGAAAAATAGTTATAGTCTGCAAATATTTGTATAATGACAAGAAAGTAACTGAAATAGAAATATCTGTGACTTCTAACAGTAACATATAAAGGCATTTAGTCAAAGATACAGTTATCAAAACTTATATTCAAGTGTATGTTTCAATCAACATGTTTTTTTATAGAATTAAACTGTCAAAGAAGCAGTACGCCTGATGATAGATGACTTCCAATGTTTTTGCAAAAACGATTGCATTGTTTAAAAAAAGCTGTGATATTGTTAAATCTTCCAGGTATTCTGTTAGGGTGCCGTAAATCTCCGTTCCATTCAATAATATTACTAAATAAATTCAATAACTGGATTCTCTCTTACTTGAATATGTATGTTTAATAATAAAAAAATATTTTGTTTAATAAAATCATTATAATTATGAGTCAATATGTCACTAAATTACGTAGGCTAGGCTCTGTAAAGTGGGCGAGGATCATAATTACATATTCAAATGGTAAACTGAAACAATGTACTCTACGCCGAAACGTTATCTTTAGGGGAAAGAAAGTTTATGAAGGCAAATATATTATTCAATACATTTTTCCAGTGGAAAATGAACTAATTTTACCTAGAAAAACATTAATAATATTTCTTTTTTAACACAAGGAGCATATTAAATGAATGTATAAAGTATAAACCTTTGAAAAACTTACACTATTACATGAAATGATATGCAGATCAGTTACGCTGTAACAAAAATAACAAGTTTTTATTCAAGGCAACATTTGAACCAAATTGTTAGTATACAAATAACTTGTCCCTAACAAGAAATATAATATAATAATACAGAAAAGAAATGAAATTGAACTAAATTAAATTAACTTAAATTAAATCAAACTAAATAAAATTAAAATTAGAATCAAAATCACGACTATCAATTAAAATCACAAATGTGAAAATACAATAAATTTAAAGACATCATCCTGTTCTATAAGCATTGAATCACCCTGTAAGCATTCGGTAAGAATATGGCCTAGGTACTTGAATTTGGTTACAATCTGAACTGCTGTGTACCTCTGGTGCCCTTTCCGGTCCCTTACCTGCCCGAAATACCATCATTTCTGATTTGTTTACATTAAATGAGTAAAAGCATAACTCTCACAGACTGAAATTAGTTTTCTCAGCCCCTTGATGGATGGGCGGAGTACTAACATGTCGTCAGCATAGCCCAAACTATTAAAGCATGTGTTGCCAATATGACATCCGACTTTTGTAGTTCTCAGCTTTGCGATGAAATCATTGACATAGATATTAAAGAGATCTGGAGAGGTAATACCTCCCTGACGTACGCCGCATTCTAATTTATAGCAATTAGACGTTGTGTTTCCCTTTATTTATTTGATTACTTTCCCATTTCACTTTATTTATTTGATTACTGTGCCATTATTTCAACAATAATCTACCAACTCATTGGGGACCTGAGATCGATACAATTTCGACCACAAAATTTCATAACCTACGAGGTCGAATGCTTTACTTAGGTCTAGAAAACACGGATACACTGATGTTTGACGACTTGTATAATATTGAACCAAGTGTTTCAAAGCTGTGTATCAGCGGCGACTCTTAACCATATTGTTTACGTAATTAAAAAATATACAGGTATATTGGGCAATAAAAGGCAAAGAAAACATACAATCTCTATACAAAAAGTACTCAACTTTTAATACAAATGAAAGCCGCAAAAGTTAAACAGAAATTGTATTCTGTTATAAGAATCTTGTAAATGTAAATGTAAAGGGGCAGTTATTTTAACAATATAATAAAATAATTCAATTATTAGCTGAAAAATGTGATAAAAACCACATTAAGTATTGAAATTTTAAAAAGGAATTGTTTTTCCAATAGTATTTATAGTATAAATAAAAATTTCATGTCAATTGGCTAGACTGATTTTAATGAATTTTTTTGTCTAACTTTGGTAAGAATATGTATAATAACTATTACTATAAATATTAATGTTATATATAAGTGACAAAGATAGTTGGAATCATTATAAATTAAATAAATATGTACATAACTAATACTATAATAACACAGTGAAAGAGTAGACTTTTCTAAAAGGGACATGTAAGGCGTTTATACTCACTGTGTTTGTATAATTTTGTACTAATAAGGACTTACAAAGGGTAGGAGGGTTGTTAACATTATCACTTTTCTATTTTTAAGAGAGTTTGTAAAATATAGTGCTTTGTTTGTAAGGGGGCTATAAACCCGTTCGCATTTTCCCGAAATTTCTTTAAAAAATACGACCTTCTGTAATAAATTTATTCACTGACTTCATTTGATGCAACAAAAAAAGTAAAATACCTTACTCCTCCATTTGCCACCATCTATATATGTATAAAATACATAAGAAAGGCGATCAAATAATTACATTTACAATACATTTGTGTATAAATAATTTTCAATAATATTAAATAATGAAATATCAGGTGTCTCGAGAGAAATTTTATATTTATTTAGCTTACTGCGTAAACGCAACGTATCAGAGGGGCGCGAGGGTTATGTCAATCGGTCGGTAGCCTGGCTCTTGGGAATTCAGTCGCTATGAATACATATACACCAGAAACCGCTACATTCGCCTAAAGTGACTGTATGGGCTGCGATGTCAGGACGAGGAATTATAGGCCCTTACTTTTTTAAAGTCGAAAGGGGGTATGCAGTTACAGTGAATTCAGAGCGTTATGTGGAGATGTTAGACAATTTCCTGGTATCTGAACTGCAAGACTTTCCTGGCTGTAACCAAAGAACATGGGTTCTAACAGGACGGAGTAACATCACACACGTCTAATATGTCTTCTGCCATGTGTTCGTGAAATTTTCTCAGGCTAATTGGCTTTCACGCAGTCCAGATTTAACCCCTATGGACTTTTTCTTAAGGGGTTATCTTAAATCCAAAGTTTACGCCAATACACCGACTTCACTGGCGCATTTGAAAGAAAATATCATTCACGAAATGGCAGCAATCTCTGAGTCCACTTACCGAGTCGTCGTAAGTAATTTTACTGTTCGATTAAATTAGTGCCGAGAACGCGAGGGTCTACATTTAGACGACAATTATGTTTAAGAAATAAATCCCCAAAAAGTTTATTTTAATAATTAATAAACATTTTTTCTAAGTAAGGCTTACTTTTTTTATAAAATTTCTTTTGAGACAACCGTTACATAGCAGTGAAGCGTTGACTAAACCTTTAACACTGGAAAAACCAACTTTACTCGTTCCAGCGTTACAAAACGGAGTGTTTCAGCTCACGGCCATTCACTACCCACAAAATAAAGTACACAGATTGGTTTTCATATCAAAGTTGTTTTAATATTAATGTAATGGCTTTCATCTTTTCAGTTATGTACGCAATATACGTAATATGATAACAAGCCCTGTTATTATAACTTTGTTATTAGATAATCGTAGGTCGCCCACTGGCTATATTTATTAACTGACAAGACCAGATATTTGAGTATTCAAAGACGTAATACAAATACCTTTAATAAAATGCCATTCGAGATGTTCTCTGAACATAATTTTTCATTTAATAATTTTGGTTATAACCATTGGAATCCTTATTTGACTAATAATACTAGTATTTGCTTCGTTTGCTGAAGTTCCAAGTTCATTTCTTAACAGGGCAAACTTAAGAAACTGTATTTTTTAATTTTTGAGGAGACTTCAGCTGCGGCTAGTAACCACTGTCCTGGTACTGCGTAGAAACTATTTAGAAGTAATTTTCTGTTACCATATTATTAAGGTACAATCCAAGACTGTATCTAATATTTTAAAAACTTTCAAAGACTTTAAAAAATGATGAAATTTTTATGGTGAAATTGGTAGGACTTAAATACACAATTAAACATGATAACATTATATCGAACCTTAACATTAATACAGACAAAATAAAAGTAACTAAAATGCGCCGTCAGAAGCAAATGGATGGGTGCCCAAAAGGCTGGCGGCGTTACCTCTTTGGACAGCGATACTTATACGCTGTCCGAAGTACCACCCGGCCTTAGGGTCACGGGTGACATCAACTAAGTGACATGAAATTTCTTTCAAAAAGCTTTTAGCCTCAGCACCCCACGGTCCCAATGTCTCCACGCCAAAAGGCACAAATGTGTATTCTAAAGCAAGGTAGCGTCAATGTGAGATGGTGCCAGCGTATCAACACATGTAGCATCCCACACCAACGACCTTCCTTTTTTCCAAGGCATCAACGACATACCATCAGGTCTCTTACCATCATCACGTGCAATTCCATTCGGCTCGAGATTAGCCGCCACGTTAATGGTGACAAGGGTCCTTCTGATGATGTCGTTGATGCCGGCGTGTCTCGGAAGACGACCAGCACTACGAAGACAAGACAGACCGTGGTGACCGAGTTGATTCACCCACTCACCACATTCACGACGACGCAGACACGTAGATAAAGATAACGTAGTCTTGTCTAACAAGGTACCTACGGATACAGATGGAAACGCGTGTAGCGAGAAACCTGACTCGCGTTCAGAAACAGCAAGAAGGCGAGCCCTCTCTGTTCGATTTTTAGATGTTTGTAATAGATTAAAAGAAACATTTTTACAGAGGGGTTCGTCCCATGATTTTTGAGAAGATAAAATATTTGGTAAATTTTGACTTGAACATGCTAAAAACCAAGCATTTTTGGCATCTTCTAAATAAATGTTATTAATTCTATTATATAAATCATTGCCAACGATATTTACTACTATTACGATTATTACAAAATTTTGAGTACTGAAAAGAACAAGCCAAAAGAGCCGGTAATGCAACACTTGAAATTTTGCGGAATATGTATCTTAACTTACAATCAGGTGAGATCATAGAAGCATCCCCTATTACATTTTGAGTGTATATAAACTCAGAATCCTTCTTTATTTCTTAAAATCTTTGATTATATTGAGACAGATGAGAGTACTAATGATATCTTAGTTGATGGGACGGAAAACTTTCCTAGTTAAAAAAAACAAATTTTAAAACGATTTATTAGCATTGTTTACGCTCCATCATATTAGTACAGCAAAATGAAACTATGGTTTCATAAAAATACATTAGTTTACTAAAAAAACGAGCAATGCAACGCGAAATTAATATCAGCTGTTGCTCGAACACACGGGTCAATGTTTTGATCAATGGAGGTACGGGCGCGGCGCTCGTTGTCCAGTTCATTGACCCGTGCGTTCAAGCACTAGTGGATTTTAATTTTGCGTTTTATTGCTTGTTTTTTTTAGTAAGATAATATATTTTTTATGAAAATATCGTTTCATTTAGCTATTCTAATATCGTCGATCGAAGATCGAAGGATCGATTCTTTTTTGGCCCATCATGAAAGTCCCAAATCATATCCTAACACCTTGGATAAACTTAATTAGTCTACTAGATGAAGGGCATGAATTCTTGTTAAGAGTGACGGTTTCAAATCCTTGGCAGTTTCCACTAAATTGTCTTTGTAAAAGTTATTGCAAGCGCTAATTATTGTTTAAAATTCATTGCGCTTTTCGGTGAAAAGCAATATTGTAAAGAAATCTGTTAATAAGAATGTATGTCAGTGTTAATGATGTAAAAGTCTGTATTCTAATGCACAGCAATTATGCCTAGCTGCATACTTTTCTGCATTATATCTAGCTTTTAAGTCGTCGTCGTCGTCTCAACTGATGGGCGTCCACTGCTGGACAAAGGTCTCTCATAATGAATTTCAATGGGCCCGATCTTGCGCCGCTTGTATCCAACGGCTGCCATCGTCACTTCAGGTTTGCAATTCGGTAGGCTACGTCAGTGACTTTGGTTTCCTACGGATCTCTTCACATCTGATTTGATCACGTAGGGAAACCCCCAGCACAGCCCTCACCGTTGCCCGCTGAGAGGCTCTGAGTCTTCTTAGGAGCCCCATAGTCAACGGCCATGTCTCAGAACCATATGTAATCGCTGGCAACACGCTGTGTTCGAAGACCTTAGTCTTCAGAACCTGAGGAATTGTGGATGAAAAGATGTCCCGTAGTTTTCCGAACGCTGCCCATCAGAGTTGGATTCTGCGGTTGACGTCGTTTTCGAAGTTGTACTTACCTAATTGGATTGTGTGTCCCAGATAGATGTACTCTACAACTTCGAGTGCTGAGTTTTCAATAGTTAGCTTTTAAGTATGTTTTGTTATTTCTTCTTACCAGCAGTGGATCAATATATATATAAGTATAGTGGACGTTAAAAGGCTGCATCTATTATTTATGTAACACTATTTCAACCTATTACATCCTGACTATTTTTACACCAAAATTCATTAAAAATGTGAGTAATTAAAAAAGTGAAAAGTGCGTTCGCACGAGTACACATGTCAGAAGTCAAACTTTTTTGGCATACAAATTTTTAAGTCATACTTTTCATACAAATCTAAAACTTTAGATTTCCCAGACTTAGAGGGAGGGAAAAGGAAGATATGTTAGGAATTTAATTGTCATTAAAAAGTGTAGAAAATTAATACAAACAAACAAAAAATACTTTATTAAGTTTAACATATTATACAAAGAAAAAAAAGAAACAATTATTAACATTAATGTGCATGGGCGGCCTTATCACTTCAAGTGATCTCTTACAGGCTACCTTACAAACTAGGACTTAAAGATAACATATGGGTTGGTGCAAAAAGTATTAATAGATAGACATACATGTACCTACATACTAATATATACTTGAATAATACAAATAATTTATTGAAATCTCAAATCACAAGTTGGAAATAAATGGCACGTGTTTTTTGTCAATTTTAGAAATAATTAATAAAATTCTGTGAAAATTATATTAAATGACGAGTGGGAAATGCCACATGTTATTTGTAAATATTAAAACTAACCTAACCTTCAAACGGATGACGTGACGCGTTTAAAGAAGTTTCGCTTAAAAAAATCATCTGTAAAACACATTTATATGTAACATAAAATTACAATCTCGTATCTTTAAATGGTCGTGTAGTAAGGGGTCCGGTATCGCGAATTCAACGTCATAAGGTAGGTCGGGAATACGAAATCTGAATTTCAGTATTGCAGAATTGCAACGATTTCGATAGCGGAAGTTACAAATAAGGAGTCATTGACCGACTGGCGCCTGTATGTCGTCGGTTCACGTCAATACCTAGAGAGACTTGGTACCTAGAACCTGGAATTAGGATGCTAACATTTTCTACGATATTATATAAGCTTACCTCTTTTATAGTTGCTCTAAAATGTAGAGAGATAGATAATATGATTTATTGAACACCACGTACAAAGTGATATAGAATTACTCGGTATTGAGTCGTTTTATTAGACAATTTCTAAATAACTGCCTCATTGGTATAGTGGTTAGCATGTTCGAATACAGACACGAGGTCCTGGGTTGGAGTCCCAAGTCGGGCCAATTAAAAAGTCGATATTCAGGTTTCTATTAAGATTTCATCAATATTTGCCCGAAGTTGGGAAGTTGGCAGTGTGATCCGTCGGTCCTGCGCCTGATCTCTCTGCGGTCGTCTCGGATTTCCGTTACATCGGACTATGAGAGTGAAGGAATAGAGAGTGCACCTGTGTATGCACTATGTCTGCCAATCCGCAGTGGAGGAGCAGCGCGGAGGGTCTATGTTCTAAAAACCCTCTCTTCAATGATTGAGAAGGCCTCTGCGCAGCAGTGGGACGCTAATGGGCTGCTACTTACGTTTTACCTTTACCTCTCGGTGCTTTTCGCATAGTTAATCTTCTGGGGACATTAGGGACATCTATGCTTAGTGACTGATATAGCGAAGGAGGTCTGCTAAATTTCTAGTCGGTCGAGAATAACTAAGCGAGAAAGTGAGTGAGTTTAATTGTCTATCATTATCCATGCAGTCATCATAGGGTAATCGGTCTAATGTGCCCGGTTTGGGAGACATCAGTTTTGACTTCTAATTATAGAATATTAGAAGCAAAGTTACCGTAAAGGCAAGCAATTCCTAATGATTCTGTGTAGAAATGCTTAGGAAGTCCTTACTCCTCACCATTTTAACCTGGGTCATAACTTATTCTATAGAAATACACCTTTAGTTCTATTACGTAAGCTTTCAATAGATGACGATGTAATCCTTTGTTATATAAATTTAGTTAACGATTTACAAGTTCAGTGGACTAGAAAAGAGTATAACGATTGAAAATTTGTTAGAAACTAATAGAATAATGTCCAAGTCAATAATTTCATTAATAGATAACAGGAATTGAAAGACGCAATAATTATACCTTCTGAAAAAAAATTCCATTGAACGTAAAATAAGAATGCTTGATTTATAAATAGAAAATCCATTCTACTCGGTGATATTGTTGCAGACGCGAAATAATTGCTTTTTCCCGGAGCTTTTTCCATTATAGGTATTCGATGCACGTCTGCTCTTTGTATAAAGGCAATAGAACCTACCAGAAGCCTTTGTTTTTCTCTCCGCCGGCATCGTATATACTAGCTATGCTCTGAATTGTGTGGGTGGAAGCGATTTCTATTTATAGAAACGGCATTCAGACTCCCGATGTCGATTTTCAGAAGAACGTAATAAATTACAACTCACAGCTACCCGTTTGTCTGAAACGTTCATTCAACAAAGAATGAATACTGCTCTAGGAATAGGATATATATACTAAAAGTTAAAGGGTTAAAATGTAATATTGCAGTGATTATTGGAATGATTGTATCTTCGTCAAAGATGGTTGTATTTGACTGGAAAAAAACAATGGAAACTTTGATGTTTCTAGTTTTGACATTTTGGAATTTAAAAAACTCAAAGCCACGTGTATCATTCAATTCTAAAGAATATCGTGAACAATGAAACTTCTTTAACACCATGAGGGTAATAATTTTTATTTACAATTCGTCATTTGATATTTCAATAAACTATTTGTAATGATTTTCGACACTTTTAATATTTTAATGACAATTATATTCCATACACATGTCTTCCTTTTTCCCTCACTTTTTTTTCACGGCCTTTACCATTATACCCACTAATCGAGTCCCGGGTCGGACCAATTCAAAAATCAATATTGAGTTTTCTATTAAGCTTTTGGGAAGTAGGCGGTGTGATCCACCCCTGTGCCTCGGAGAGCACGTTAAGCCGTCGGTCCTGCGCCTGATCTCTCTTCGGTCGTGTCGGATTCCCGTCACATCGGACTATGAGAGTGAAGGAATTCAGAGTACACTTGTGTACTATGCCTGCCAATCCGCAGTGGAGCAGCGTGGTGGGTCCATGCTCTAAAAACCCTCGCTCCTCGGAGTGAGGAGACCTATGCACAGCAGTGGAACGTTAATGGGCTGCTACTTACTTTACTTATACCCACTAAAACCCCCTTCGGTGGCCCTCCTCTGCACTTGTAAGGCGACACCAGGCTCTCCAAGGAACTTTCATCTGCTGCCCTTGTGCAATGTCTTACGCATCCCATGATCATTTTTACTACAATGAAGCCTAAGGCCACGTTAAGCTACATTCTTCTCGGGGTTGTATACTAAAGAATGGTGGGAGCCTCCTCTTTCACCGCTTGCAACCCCTCAGATTGAAGGCTGGAGCATTCCACGACTGCAAGGCGGCTGTGTCACCCCTGCGTCTCCGTCTCCGCGTTGGATCGGCCCACTCTCGTGCTCGCTCGGAGGTCTCCTTTTTAACCAAGACGGTTTCGAAAAAGGACACCATCGCCCTCTATCCTTATTTCCTTCCTACAGGTCTCGGAAATCTAGTTTTAAATATGTATAAATAAAAATCACTTCTGACACGTGTACTTTGTACGCCTGCACTTTTAACTTTTTTCATTTCTCACATTTTTTTGTCGTAAATAAACTGCACTAGGTAGACGCTATTGTAGTGTATGTATTTAATTGTTGCATATATTGGAAAACTTTTTAACATAAAATATATGTGCTGTTGAAGTACTTCATTAAATAAGTTCAAAATACATTAAAAAACTCCTTTTTGGTTCTAGATTGCTCATAATCTTGAATAAGAAAATTCTCGCCATTTTCACTTGACAAAAATATTCCTAAAAGCCTATGTATGTGCAAACTATCAGCTTTAGTTAAGTGCGGCGTGGTGGGTCTTAGCGCTAAACACCCAACACGTATATATTGGGAGGTCTCTGACTGTTAGTGGGACGGTATTAGGTTGTTACTTAATATATATAAAAGTCAACATTTTCATTATTAAAGTAGGCTCAAAAAGCACCTTTGAATCATCAGTAGTCTGTCAGTTGGTAACACATCTACCACCGGTTCAGAAAGTTAAATCCGCTGAGAAGAAACAGGCAAGAAACTCAACGGTTACTCTTTTAAAGATAGTTCTGTAAATTACAATGATTTTATCGCTAAAATAATCTTTAGTATTTTAATATGCTTTTCCAAAGAGAATGTTTTTGACATATTATTTAAAAATATGCGGAGTATTAAATAAAATTGCGCATGCTCAACCCGACAAATGATTTCTGAGCTTTCTTCTCTGCAAAATATGGGATTACAAGTTTGTTTTTATTTCTTGTTATAAATTGTGTATTTCACTTTTTTAAATTAAAAATTCTTTATTGCAATTCAATGCCTAATGTGCCGTGCAATACAATACAGTGTATTAAAACCAAAATTTAAATCTATACACATTAAAATAAATTTACAACGTAAATGTATATAAAACTCAATAGTATAATGAATTAGTATATACAAGTTAAAATTATAATTAGAATAGTTAAAATAATGTCGAAAATATATTGTATTTGTATATAAAACTTAATTGGAAAAAAATGTCTTAAAAATTAAAAAGTCATTTAATTTTTTTTAAATATGTTGATGTTATGGCATTTTCGTACATTTTGAGGTAACTTATTATATATTTTTATAGCCATAACATAGATGCTTTTATTAAAAAATGTGGTTTTATGGATTGGAATCTGAAATTTATCCCTAAAACGATCTGGATTTGCCCGAGCAAAGAGGTTATCGTTATTTCTTAAAAAAAAGACATAATTCTAAAATATATAAAGATGATACCGTGATATAGTTTTTTTTTGCTGTATAAGTGAACATTACCATGGATATATAAGACATTATTTAATATATATTGCAATGATACTGTGAGAATTTATCTTTCTTTAAATTCATCTCTTAGAGAAAAAAAGTAAAATCCTACTTAAGATTGTATTAACATCAAGTATTGTCCATGTATCACCAATAATACTATTATGAAAATTGATTGAATCAAAATCAACATATTCTTTATTTAAATAGGCTCAAAAAGTACTTTTGAATCGTCAGAAGTCTGTCCGTTGATAACAAATCTACCACCGGCTCGGAAAGTTGATTCCGCTGAGAAGAAACCAGCAAGAAACTCAACGGTTACTCGTTTAAATATAGCTTTTGTAGGTTACAAAGCGTTAATCTTTCATGTGCCACTGGAATCATGTCCAAACATCTTTGTCACTTAATAGGACGTTTTTCACATTTATCTTAAAAGTTTGTGGTGATTCGGGTATCTTATTAAAAATACGTATTCCCAACCCGACAAACGATTTCTGAATCTTCTTCACTCTAAAATATGTCATTACAAGTTTGTTTTTATTTCTTTTATTAAAATTGTTTGTTTCGCTCCTTTTGTTGTATAAATGAATAAAACTACGGATATATAAAATGTTATTCAATGAAACTATGAAAAAGTGAATTGATTGAAAAAAATTGACAACATATATATAGGGGTTGTGAACTAATAGTAGGAATGTAATGAGGCTTTCATATTGTTGTAAAATTGATGTCCAAATAAATGTGTATTACAATTTCAAAGGTTTTTGAGCGTGGGCGTGTACTTACGTAGGTGAACATCGTTGATTAATTATTCCACTTGTTACTGTTTAGCTTCATGTTAATTTCGGAAAGACTTCACAAAAATAAATTAAACAATTCCAACAACTGAATACAAAGGAGAACAGTGAAACGTGGGTAGATATAAAATATTTAATTTTATGTATAATTCAGCTGTACCAGTGTCACCTACGTATTTTATTATCCAGTGAGAATATTGGGAAAATGTATGTTAAAATGAATTTTATTATTATAATATAATCAAGCAATGTAGGCTGCATTTTCGCCTTGTTTATTTCAAAGGCATCCTGGTATGGTAGCTTCATAGCCTTTCTGATACAAATATTGTTACCAAGTCATGTATGAGCTCTCCTTCTAGGAATCTGACTGGTTTCAGAGTCAACAATGGATCTAAAAGGTATGTAGTAGGGTCTGCAAGAGCAGTCACTATGCATTTGATAGCATCCTCTCTTGCATACGATGCATTTTCGTCTGTATATGTACGAAGCAGCTCTATCATTACCTTAGCTGCTAGTTCACTATTCTGTTCCTTTAGTCCTTGATGCAACAATCTATATAATTTTTGCATCTGCTCATTGGACGGTGGACAGCTGGCAAACTCTCTCGTTAACTGGTCCATTCCCATACACACTTCTCCAAGAGAACCAACACGGGCTGCCAGTTCAATAACATGATAGTAGACATGGTGTCGGAGGGGAGAATTTGTCTCTAAATTGTTGTACAGGGGCCATAACGATTGCAGTGCTACCATGCCAAGTTTAGGACCAGGTGCTTTAGTTAGCCTTCGACTGAATACTAATATGAGGTTTTCCCCTCGCTCCAACGATGGAAACTATACTGTTAAGTATAACTTCAATATCTGCTTCAAATATAAACAAAAATATTGTATCAATTGGTGTGTTGCAGCACATACCGGGTATTGTATGAGGTAATCAACAAAATGAAGCATAGCTAGCAAATGTAAATTATAGTGGAAATGTTATAATGATGACCTGTTTTATCACCCTCCTTCTTCTATGACTATATCTTTTATTATATACTATATTTGTGACCGCGTCGCTGGCGCAGTGGTGCGAGTATTCGTTTTGCTAGCGGAGGTCCTGGTTTACATCCCCGGTAGGACTGGTAGGCTTCGATCGTGGCTAGTTACCACCCTACCAGCAAAAGACGTACCGCCATACAAAGAGATTTTTGTGTTCCGGTACGATGCTGTGTAAAAACCATAAGGGTTTATCGCCTCTTACAAGATTAGCGTGCTTCCATCTTAGACTGTATCATCACTTACCATCAGGTGACATCACAGTCAAGCGCTAAACTTTCAGCAATAAGAAAACAATTACTATTATATGCTCTTTGCGATAACCTCGAAAAATATTAAATGAATTCAGATGCGGTTTACATTAAAAAATAAAACGGTTCACAAGGAAGATTTAAGTATATAATTTCTCAAGGTTTTGTGTAAATTGGTTGATATACGACAATAATCGTTGGAAGTGTTGGAATTAAATCAAGCTATCTTTAAGAAATGTAACAAAGCAATAAGTGGTCTATCGAACAGTAAGTTTCACCTCTGCGGCTTACACCGTTAAAAGAATTCGTCGTCTGACAGATGTTGATACTGCTAGATTAGTATATTTCAGCTATTTTCACAGCATTATGTCATACGGTATTCTACTTTGGGGTAATGCTGCTGATATAGATGCAATATTTGTGCTGCAGAAAAGGGCCGTTAGTGCGATTTACAATATGGGTCCAAAAGAGTCGCTAAGAAACAAATTCAACGCAGTTAACATAATGACAGTTCACTGCGTATATATATTAGAAAAGTTGTTGTACGTACATAGAAACATTGACTCTATTGTTAATGTCTTAGGTTAAGTTTTGTGTTCGTCCCGGGTTGCCGCTGAAAACCAGCGTTGGGTTAGTCCCCAACAATAGTTGAGCGGTATTCCCATTTTCGGCATCACATTCTTCTGCAACGACTATTTGTACATAGTAAATTCGTACTATTGTGTAGGTTAAATATGCAGAAAACTGTACTTTCAGAAAATAAAAAGTTTTTATTTTATTTATTTATTAATAAAAAGAGTGAATGTGCATCATATAACTTACGAAACCAAAACAAATTTGTTATAAATTCTAGTAGGCTGCATAAGATTAACAACTCATTTAAGGGTAATTGTATACGTTTCTATAATAAACTACCACAAGACGTTCTAGTCTAGAAAGTCTTTGTTAAAAGAAAGTTGATAGAAAAACCGTAGCCTAAGTTGCAAGATTACTTAGACAATGGAAATGCGTGGGAGTGAACAAACTGCTCTAATTTGAATTGAAATATATTAAACTAATATGATATTATAATGATGATGGTAACAAAAATAATACAAAACACCTGACTGAGTTTGTTGTGGGTTCTTCTCGGATCAGGGCGCGAAGGAACCCTCGTAACTTTAGATTTTAAGTCATTCTTGAGTACCACCATCAGACGTGGATTGTGTATAAGGGAGAGTCATGAAAGGTTTAACTGTCATTCGGTTTTAAGATGCAGATAGTTTTTGTGATCGAAATGTTAATACTGGAAAAAACTACATGAAATGTTAGTAAAATATTAAATAGAGCGACAAAGAAATGCTTGACAAAATGACGTAATACGTTAAACTGTGCTATATGGCTGTAAGAATCCAGTCAGCCAAGTTTAGGACTCTTTCCATTCATGATTGTAGGTCCTTACGTCAGCACATCCCACTGGGAGGCGCGGTCTCCCCCTAGGTGAATCCACCGAGGCATTGGTAGGGGGAGTGACGTCAAACCATTTAAGCAACAAGTGATTCAATATAAAATATAGTAAGTACGAATGCTAAGTTATTTTTAACCAACGAAAAGGGGCTCGTGTATAGAACTGCTATTTTTGTATTCGTTGTGTAACAGCTAGCCCATTTTATGTTTAACAAAGGATTCTTATTTCATTTCTGTACACATAAAAGAAATTACAACTAATCAAGCTTGCTATATACTAAGTAATACATAATTACAGCATTTATTTTATTATATAAGACCATCTGTGTGCTATAAAAGCAATAATAGAAGCTTAGTAACGAAATCTTCTCACCTATAATTGAAGAGGTCTATTTCCAGCAGTAATTAACTATTACCTTAATATTATACTTTAAAAACCTGTACATAAGTATATGAAGATTTTTGAAACAAGCTAAGCATCTCCTTATAAGCTGTTCGTATTGATTTCCTTATATTGTAACATTATAACATTCATTGGAAATCAATTTACTATTTTTCCGGTACTTAATTAAATAATATGCAATTTTGTCCGTATAATTAAGGTTTATTTTATGTAAATGTACTTTAATTTTCTTCAAAATTCAAGTAATTGTTTCTGTTAACAACGCTATCTGCTGTAAAACCGTTTAACTACAACAAAGTTGGTTATAAAGCTCGGGAGCTTTATAGTGGTTCGCGTGTAATGTTAGACCAAAGCTTTAACTGGCTTTAGCATAGATAGAGCTTACTTTACAACATTTTTAAGCTTCATATCTATATTCATGTTGCTCTTGATACAATTTTTCTTTAGATAAGATAATTGCTTTATACAAACAGTAAACACAAAACGATATGTATATTTTTGTAAACTTGGTCACTTGGTTTGTAAATTTGCAGACGTTTTCTGTTTAAAATATTAGTTGCCACAACTTCATATAATAATAATATTAAAAATAAAAATATCTGAATCTGGCGCATGAGATTACCGCCAAGTGGGGAGTGGGATCCACTGAAACCATCCCAATCGTAATATCTGCGAATGGTCTGATCCCAGTCAGTCTCGCTCACCATCTGAGACGACTGGGGTTACGTGGCAGTTCGCTTGCAGCAAGGATGCAAAAGGTGGTGTTGCTGGACTCAGCTAGGATAGGCCAGTGGTTTCTCAGCCTGTAGCCCTGACCCCCGGCCGTTTGGTCTCCCTGCCGGGGTTTGCCCTCCGCCCGTTATATTTATTTATGTAATTGTTTATGTATGTCCATGTATTATTTGATATTTCTGTATTTAAGTACTTATTATAAATTTAATTGTATATAATAAAAAATATGTATATTCTTTCGTAAAAGGGCGTGAGTGTAAAAGTGGAATAATAATAATAAAAAACTTTATTTCTACCATTGGTGATCATAATGTGTTAGTAGGTTACATGTCTTAAAAAACTAATGTTAGTGCTTTAAACAAAAAAAACTATAACCTAACCTATCCCGGCTCGATTTGTCAGCCCGTGAATCATGTAACAATGATTCAAGTACTGACAATGGAACCTGTTACTAAATACCCCTAGAATGCCATTGGAGCTTGCCTGTACTCTCCGCGCCAGGGTTGTACACCTTTTCCGCATGGTAGTGTAGAAACAGTCCACAAGGGCATCGGCAAACATTCCCGAAGCGCTGTAGCATCTGGGCAGCTCCATTAGTGTTATGTCCATATGTGTTCTTCTTGTATTTTTGGGTAAATTATCTTTATTTACTAAACATGTAACTATAAAATTAGTTAAAATGTTTCATAATAGGATAAAGGTGTTTTTATTCTTACTGGGTGTAGTATTCAAAATTTCTTCTTTATTACTCAGTAGATCTAATCCCAGTAGACTATCTATAGTTTATTAAGGTTATATCTTAAAAACCTGTACATACATATATGAATATCGTTGGAAATAGCTAAGTATCTTCCTATAAACTGTTCGTATTGATTTTCATATATTGTAACATTAAAACATTAATTGGAAATCGAGTTACTATTATTCCGGTACTTAATTAAATAATATACGATTTTGTCAGTAAAACTTAAGTTTATTTTATGTAAATTTACTTTAATTTTCTTCAAAATCAGGTAATTGTTTCTGGTAACAACGCTATCTGTTGGAAAACGGTTAAACTACAACAAAGTTGGTTGTAAAGTTCGGGAGCTTTATAATGGTTCACGTTAAATGTTAGACGAAAGCTTTAACTGGCTTTAGTATAGATGGAGCTTATATTACAAGATTTTTAAGCTTCATATCTATATTCATGTTGCTCTTCTTACCATTTTTCTTTATATAAGGTAATAGCTTAACACGAATACTAAATACAAAATGTTATGTTTAGTTTTGTTACCTTTCGTCACTTGGTTTGTAATCTTGAAGACGTTTTCTGTTGAAATATTAATTGCCACACCTTATATTTATTATTTTTGTGTAAATTATCTTTACTTTCTTTATATGTAACCATAAAATCATTTAAAATGATTCATAATGGAATAAAAAATGTATTTATTTTAAATAGATCTTTTATTATACTGCTGTTGACTGTAGAGTGTGACTTTATAAATATACTACGAACGGATTCGAGTCCTATTGTATCTATATATTTTTGACTTTCTTTTTTGAAGTGAAACTTCTTTAGGCGCATGAGAGTAAAATTTTTATGGATGGAACGCGTGATTAGACGTTTAGACGCATCATGAAGATGTGCAGCGTAATAGTTTAATATTTACAATAATTGTATTAATTTTCGACATTTTTGATATTTTAATGACAATCAAAGTAGTAAAAGTAAGTAGCAGCCCATTAACGTTCCACTGCTGGGCACAGGCCTCCTCACTCATATGAGAGAGGGTTTTTAGAGCATAGACCCACCACGCTGCTCCACTGCGGATTGGCAGGCATAGTACACAAGTGCACTCTCTATTCCTTCACTCTCATAGTCCGATGTGACGGGAATCCGACACGACCGGAGAGAGATCAGGCGCAGGACCGACGGCTTAACGTGCTCTCCGAGGCACGGGGGTGGATCACACCGCCAACTTCCCAACTTCGGGCAAATATTGAGAAAATCTTAATAGAAAACTCAATATCTATTTCGAATTGGCCCGACCTGGGACTCGAACCCAGGACCTCGTGTCTGTTGTCGAACATGCCAACCACTAGATCAATGAGGCAGTTTGAAACAAAAAATTTGAGAGCACCCATTTGAAATGACAATCAAATTCATGAAATTCCTAATAAATCTTCCTTTTCCCCTTTTTTAGATTTGTATAAATATACACAAGACTTAAAAATTACTTTACCAAAGCAGTTTCAATTCTGACATGTGTACTTTGTACGCACGCACTTTTAACTTTTTTTAGTAAATAAAATCTATTATAGTTTATAGATAATATTTAAGGAATAAATTTAAGTTTAATGCACGCCTTCGGCTGCGAAAAACCTTAAAGCTGTTTGCCCTTTTATTTGTTGAATACAAAATTGAAATGAGTTGAACCAGATGAATATAAAGCCATCATCAAAACCGATGGAAGAAGTTTGACGTCATACTTTATGATAATGGCTTAACATATAAAAATGTCGAATTAAATGTCCAGTGCTTGACGAATGTTATCGACATATGGTACTGATACTAGTCCAGACTCAGGCAAATTAGAACATACAATTTTCTGAATTCTCATATCGGGGATTGAATTTGGGATCTATGCTAGTATAGGAAGTACCCTCACCACAGCACCAGCGATGCCGTCAAATCTTACCAGCAAATATGTGTTATCAAATATAATTTGCATTCCGGTACATTGCTGATAGAAGAGGTAAATTATCTCTTACCAGACTAGTGTGCTACCATCACTTATAATTAGGTGATACAGCCATGCACTAATCGGCCAGGAAATATAAGGTAATTAACAGGCATAGTCACCAATGCTGTCAAGTGAGAGATGTTGGGCAGGAGTGGCCCTCTTCTGCGAGACTAATTTCGCTAAAGGAGGTCCACGAGCGAGGTAGAGAGAATGCAGTAGATGCTCCCTCTCACCGCCGAAGGAGGCGGGATACCAGGCGGCGCTTATTTGTGCACCAGCTCCATGAATCCTCAGTCGGATTCATCTGGGACACCAAGGAACTATGTGCAAGCTGAACCTCTGGTGTCTTACTTACGGATGAAGAGGGTTAAGTTGGGATTTAATGGGTACTACGAAGTCTCCTCCCTCACTGAGTCCCGCAATCCTGACGCACTCAGTCAGGTCGGGGTAAGTACTTTAAAGTATTTCCCAGCGCAATAAAAGGCATAGTCCCCAACAGGCGTGACTCTGACACTTTAAATTATAGCATAACAATAAAATTTTACTCTTATGCGCCTAAAGAAGTTTCACTTCAAAAAAGAAAGTCAAAAATATATAGATACAATAGGACTCGAATCCGTTCGTAGTATATTTATAAAATCACACTCTACAGGCAACGCAGTATAATAAAAGATCTATTTAAAATAAATACATTTTTTATTCCACTATGAATCATTTTACATGATTTTATGGTTACATGTATAGTAACTAAAGACAATTTACACAAAACTGTAAATATTTGTTTTCAAGGTAAAGAATCTAAGTCGTTTCCGTTCTTTATTGATTTTTTATTTCATTTACTTTCTTGCTTTGTTTCAGTCTATATCTTATATTATTTATTAATTGTTCTGCACATCATCCTACGACTTCCATAAGGTTGACTGATAAAACGTTATAGTGTCAAGCACGCCTTTTTGCAATTTGTGCAATAAAGTATATAAATGAATAAGTTCAAAAGAAAAATTCCTTACGCATGTAAGTTATATGTAGTATAAATGTTGTTTAAGAACATGTCATTGAAAAAGTGAGTAAAGAAAAAAAAGTTTTGGAACAAAACACAATTATAAATAGATTTAATAATTTTTAATATAATATTTGGCTCATTTCGTAATGAAATACATACGTGTGGCGTAAATTTATTATATTTTATAATTTATCTCAAATATATATATTAAATATCTTTATAATTTCGTCTACGATTCGTAGGCGGAAGTTTTACATATAAAAGATATCAACGCGCTTACAATGTTTAAGCAAAGTCTAGATGTTACATATATATAATAATTAACTAAACCCGCGACTTCGTCTGCGTGGAATGTTTTTTAGGTAGCATTTTCATTAATTTATCTGTTTTTAGCTGACCTCTACTCGGCAAAAGGAATATTCCTTCAAATTTCAAGTTTCTACGTCTTATGGTTCCAGAGATATCGTGATTAGTCAATAGATCTATATATAGACTTGGATATCTCATATTAATATAACTTATTTTATGAAATACTTTGATTGATAAATGCCAAATCTTAATTTATAATTATGTCTATGAATATTTATTTTTTTATAACTTGTGGGCATATTTTTAAACATATATCAATCAAATATGTAACATCAATTCAAATATTATTCTATAAAGATAATAAATATTTTCAAGTAGATGCTGTTAATTTTATTTTAATATTTGTTATAACCGTAATAATCGCTGGATAACAATTAAGTAAGTATATATATAATTCAAATGTATTGTTTTGGTTGCAAATTACAATCAATTCATTATATTCACTGCAGTATTTCAAAATTATATCCAATGTTAAACATTATTTTTTTCTACATCGATAGTAAGTGTCCTTTGAGCAATAAATAGTAAAATCCTTGGGCAGCCATTATCTCGGCTTTATCATCCCGCAGCTACGGTCCGAGCTTTTAAAGCTGCGGGGAGGGCCGAGGCGCAAGGAGGGTCGCGGGGCGGCGAGAAAGCCTCCGCCTGCCAGTACAGTGCCGAGCGCGACGCAACCTGCATGCCGGACCCGTTGCGTTATTTACGCCACAAAGTGACAAAAACTTAACAGGATTGTGCTATTAAACTGTGATAACTAAACCAATACAAAAGTTAAACCGACGTATTCATAAAGTGCATATCGATTTAGTCATAAAAACCCGATATAGTGACCTGTAACTGGTGTAAATAGTGAGTGTCACGTGTGTTTACGAATGAATGTGACGGCGTAGGCGCAACGGCGGGTCGCACTCTCTGTGAGATATTCGTGCTTGCGCAGGTCGTCGCGGCCATGTTGCATACTTAAAGTGAGCGAGCGCGCGGCATTGCGCGAACGGGACACAGAGTTTTAGTGGATTACTTTCGCTGATGGGGAAAAATTGTGCGATGTTATCAACAGTGTCATGACCGGGATGGGGCGGTGGCACGTGGTGCTGGTCGCGCTGGCGCTGCTCACCGGCGCGGGCGCTAGCGCCGCCGCCGAGCAGATGCAGTCGCGCGCAGTAGATACTGGTGTCGACCTTCGCGTGCCTGAAGCTCAACCTATAGGAACGTTCGTTGGAAGGATCCCTATTAAACCGGGTTTTTCGTATCGTTTCAATGAACCTCCAAAAGAGTTCACCCTCGATCCGTTAAATGGGGAAATAAAAACTAATGTGATACTCGATCGGGAAAGTGTAGACCGATATGCGTTTGTCGTTTTGTCTAGCCAGCCTACATATCCTATTGAGGTTAGACTTCGTGTGACGGATGTGAATGATAACTTTCCAGAGTTTCCTGAACCGATTATAGCGGTCGCATTCTCTGAAAGTGCAGCCCCGGGGACAAAGTTGCTACTTGACGCAGCGACTGATATGGATTTAGGAGAAAACGGAATTACCAATGATTACAGAATCGTAGATGGTGATAATGAAGGAAAATTTCGTTTAAACGTTACTGTCAATCCTAGTGGGCAAACTTCCTATTTACATTTAGAAACTACGGGCAAGTTGGATAGAGAAACTAATGATTTTTATATTTTAAATATCTCAGCCAGAGATGGTGGGAGTCCACCAAAATACGGGTATTTGCAAGTAAATGTTTCTATTTTAGATGTAAATGACAACCCGCCGATTTTCGATCAAAGCGATTTTTCCGTTTCCCTTAATGAAAGTGTACCACCTGGAACTACAGTTCTTAAAGTAACTGCAACAGATAGTGACTTGGGTGACAATAGTAAAATAACATACGAGGTGACTGACACAGAGAAACAATTTGCAGTTGATCCTGAATCGGGTGTGATAACTACTTCAAAAAAATTAAATTGTCCAAAATATTGTAGTAATACTACGTGTAATATGACCTGTGTATTAACTGTCATTGCAAAAGATCATGGAGTACCACGACAGGATGCACGGACGTACGTCACTGTTAATCTTATTGATGCTAATGACCATGATCCAGTCATTACTTTTACGTATGTACCTCCGACAGCAAATTTTGCTACTGTTGATGAAAATGCCAAAAATGGATCTTTAGTGGCAGCTATAACAGTTACTGATTTAGATGCAGGTTTAAATGGTATCACGAGTGTAAAAATTCTAGCAGGAAACGAGTTAAGTCATTTTCGTCTAGAAAATTCTAGCAGTGTGTATATTGTTCACGTCAATGGTATTTTAGACAGAGAAGAGATCAGCAAATATAATTTAACTGTGGTAGCTACTGATCAAGGCGTTCCTCCGCGTACTGCTACTGCATTTCTTGTTATTCACGTGAATGACGTAAACGACCATGAACCAGTGTTTGAAAAGTCAGAGTATTCAACAGTTTTAAGTGAGCTTGCTCCCGCTGGTACCTATGTGGCTGGCATAACTGCATCTGATGAAGATTCAGGCGTTAATGCTGAAATTTTCTACGATTTCTATGATGGAAATCAACAGCAATGGTTTTCAATAGATCATTTAACAGGCCTAGTAACCACAAGATCTGTTTTGGATAGAGAAATTCAAGGAACAGTTGAATTAAACGTATCAGCTAGAGACGGTGGCCCAAACCCTAAGTGGGCTTACACTAGACTGAAAATCACAATACTAGACGAAAATGACGAAGCGCCATCATTTCCACAAACTGAAATCAACGCTACACTTCCTGAAAATGTGAAACCTATGAAAGAAATACTTATACTAACGGCATCTGATTATGATCAAGGAACAAATGGTTCTGTGTCATATTATTTGTCTTCTCAAATCGAAAGAAAGCATCCAAATACTTTCATATTGGACGCCATTACAGGACAACTAAGTGCTGCCGTGGAATTGGATAGAGAAAGAATACCGTTATATGAAATTAAAGTTATTGCGAAAGATCAAGGGTATCCACCGCAGTCATCAACTGCTACAGTGTTTCTCAAAGTTCTTGATGTGAACGATAATGATCCACAATTTTATCCAAAAAGATATTTTGAAAGTATAAGGGAGGATATGACACCTGGATCAAAGATAATGCCATTAACGGCAAAGGATTTAGATGAAGGAGAAAATGCGAAAATTATATACAAACTTGAAAGTGGAGGAGATGGTTATTTTGATGTTGAAGCTGACACTGGAAATATAATCCTACAAAAAGACTTTCGCAAAGCACCTAAACCGCTTTATTCATTAAAAGTATCTTGTAAAGATAAGGGTAATAGACGTTCTATTGAAGATGCTATTGTTGAAGTAATAAAGTCTTCGCACCGCAAAAATTTAGAATTCGAGGGTTATAACGGTTATAATTTTAAAATAGTCGAAGATGAAAGTCTATTAAAGTCACAATTAGGGCGTTTTGTTGGTAAAATAAATACTAGAACATCTAGTGATTCTATATCATATTACATAATAGATGGTGATCCCAAACACGTATTTAAAATAGACGAAAAAAGTGGTGTTATTACGACAGAATCAAATATAGATCGCGAAGACAAAATGACTTACCATCTTAAAATTATGGCTAAGAGTGGACAAGCGTTTGGATTTACAACTGTTAATATTTCCGTATTAGACGTTAATGATAATTATCCAATTTTTATAGAAGGAAAGGATGAGATATATATACCTGAAAATATGGCTGTTGGTCAAGAAGTTTATTTTGCTAGAGCCACAGATCGTGATTCGGGATCTAATCGAACTGTTTCGTACAGCTTATCCTATAATATAGATAACAGTTTCCGTATATCAGAGACAACAGGTGTTATATATTTAAATAAAGCCATAACAAGTGAGCCAGGATCTGTAATATCTATTGAAGTGACTGCTGCAGATAATGGGAGACCACCTCTTAGCACTAAACACACAATAACCGCAATTGTCAAAGATGTTAACGACCATACTCCTGTGTTTGATCATACTTCCTATGAAACTTCTCTGTTAGAATCAACTGTTGTTAATACTAGATTCTTTGCTATATCAGCATCAGATGCAGATTTAGGATTGAATGGTAGAATTTCTTATGACATTATTGAAGGAAACTTGGATGGAAAATTTGGCGTTTTTCCGGATGGTTATCTTTACGTGCGTAGCCCTCTTGATCGTGAAGAAAGAGATTACTATTCTCTAACAATAACTGCATCTGATCATGGTAAACCTCCTCGGTCATCACAAGTTCCAGTTGTAATTCATGTTTTAGATGAAAATGATAACAGCCCACAATTTACAAATACAACATTTATATTTAAGATAAAGGAAAATGAACCTTCTGATACTTTCGTAGGAAAATTGACTGCTATAGATAAAGATATCGGACGCAATGCTGAATTGACTTTTAGCTTACCTATAGCACAAAATGATTTTAGAATTGATTCAAGAAATGGATTTATCAGAACATTAAAGTCATTTGATAGAGAAAACTTAGCACAAACTACTGGACAAAATTATATTACGTTGACTGTTACAGTTAGCGATAATGGTAAAGTGAAATTATCAGATTCAGTTCGCGTTACGATATACATAACTGATGTAAACGATAATGCCCCTATTTTTACTCGAACACCATACTCAGTAGAAGTTTCAGAAGGTGCTGCTGTTGGTGCTTCAATTATGAGAGTATACTCCGCAGATGCCGATGAAGGTCTCAACGGCGATATTTACTATAAACTTATAGGTGGTGATGAGTTAGGAAAATTCATGCTGGATGAGGCTACTGGTCAGTTATTCATTAATAAGCCTTTGGATCGGGAGACAGTGGAACGATATATGCTTACAATAATGGCACATGACTCGGGACAGACAGTACGTCTTTCTTCTACGACGTCAATAATTGTTGATGTATTAGATGAAAACGACAATTCGCCTATTTTTACGCACACGCAAATGAAAGTAGCCGTTTTGGAAACGGAACCTGTAAACAAAAAAATTATTCAATTTCACGCGAGTGACGCAGATTTGGGTATAAATAACGAGCTTCAATTTGCGATTGCATCAGGGAATAGGAAAGATACATTTTTCATAGACAGTTATTCTGGAGAGCTCTTTCTTCATAAACATTTAGATTATGAAGATTTAACATCTTATACTTTAAATATAACCGCTACAGACAATGGAAGTCCAAGTCTTTCTTCTAGTATTTCATTTATAGTAAACGTGATTGATGCAAATGATAATGCACCTGTTTTCACTAATACTGCGATTGTGCGACAAATAAGAGAAGGTATTCCAATGCATACACCCATAGTTACAGTAACAGCAGAAGATCCGGACTCTGGATTAAATGGTAAAGTTTATTACTCTATCACACATCAAGATCCCAATGATAGTAAACGGCATTTTGCAATAAATAACATAACAGGAGTTATACATACGCTTTTACCTATTGATAGAGAAAGTATTGATACTTTTAGGATAACCGTGGTAGCATATGACAGAGCTGAACCAGCATCATCGCGACTGTCTGCTGAGAAATTAGTAACAGTGATTGTAGAAGATATAAATGACAATGCACCAGTTTTCGTATCCATGAATGCAGCTGTTATAAACTCGGAACGATTAGGCAGAAGTATGAATCATGGAATCTTCATCATGAATGTTTTAGCTCGTGATATGGATTCTGGAACGAATGGTCTAGTCACATATAAACTAATTCATGGTGGCAACGATATGTTCGATTTGCATAGAAGTAATGGTGCTTTGGCATTGCGGTATCCTCCAGCTATACCGGAAGCGCGATGGAATCTTGTCATAAAAGCTACTGACGAGGCGGTATTAAGTGAACAAAGAAGTACAGAAGCATATTTGACTGTTATAATGGGTGGGACAGAATTAGAGGGTATAACATGGACAAATATTGGGTCTATTTCGGTAGCTGAAAATGAGCCAGCGGGTACAGCTGTGTTAAATATGACTAATAACTACAAAGGTGGCTTAGAGTATTACATAGTGAATGTGACTGGTGATAGCAAACAAGTGGACAGATTATTTGATATAGATTCGTCTTTAGGGATATTATCTACAGCCGTGCCTTTAGATCGAGAAGCAGGTGTTGATCGGTATGAAGTGGAAATCTGTGCTGTTTCAACAGGGACTCCTCTACAGTCCACTACTACAAAGGTAATGTGTCAAATATTTCATTATAAAATTATAATTTGTTGTATGTAAATGTGACAAATATCTCAGATAAGTATATGCGATTGAATATGGTTAGGTTTTGTTCATTTTAATGTGAACGATCCAATTAACTTTGCATAACCGCCGGTAGAAGACAAAACATCGGCACCATACTGTTGTTGAAATAAAAATAAATTTAAAAACGAATGCTCGTTAGCGTACGTCGGCTGGCAGACTCTAATCGGAGACTCTAAATTAACGATAAGCCGCGTCTCGCGACGATATCTCAACGTTCGTTCTGAAACCTTCTAAAGATTAAATGAAACATGGATTTTGTTTGTAATTTGTTTCATGTTATTCACGCAATTAATGGTACCACATTGTAACACTTTGTATAAGGAAACAATTAAAATAGACGATGTATCAAATATATTTATTGCAAGATCAAGTATACAACACATTATCTACCATACAATGGCGTGCAACATCTATAATAGGATAAAATAATATAATTTGAAATAATTGCTTCATCCTTATGGCAGGTATTTACATTTTTAAAATAATATTCACATGATTAAATACAATTACAGTTTTATATGCAACTTATCAAAACAGTATGCGAGCTTAAAAATAGTGTGTCGTATGAATTATATTATTTATTTTGACTTTAATTTAAGTAGTCCCTAATATAGTAATGGCATTTAGTTACTAGCCATTTTCTCAATTTGTGTTTATTTGTATTAATATCGTGACGTGACAGTTTCTATCATAAAGCTATGTTCTTGTACAGGGTCTATCTAAATAATTTTGAAATTTAAATCGTTTTAATTGTGTCCCATCATACCGTTTTTCAAACTGGTCTAAATGTGTTTTATAGATGAAAGTTTTCTTTCACTCAGTGTTATAACAGTGTGCTGGTGTAGAAGTCTATATACAGTAGTTCATAATCAAAAATATCTTTATTCAAGTAGGCATATTACAGCACTTTTGAATCGTCAAATTATTTTTTTTTTTCCACACTCTGATTCTAATATACGTCTGATGACGGTACTCAAGATCGGCTTAAAATCTAAAGTTACGAGGGTTCCTTCGCGCCCTGATCCGAGAAGAACCCACAACAAACTCAGTCGGGTTTTTTTTTTTACCATCATCATTACAATAACAAATTAGTTTACTATATTTTAATTAAAATTAGAGCAATTTGTTCACTCCCAAGCGTTTCTATCGTCTAGGTAATCTTGCAACTTATAATACGATTTTTCTATCAACTTTCTTTTAACAAAGACTTTGAATTTATTAATTGACATCTTTAGAACGTCTTGTGGGAGTTTATTATAGAAACGTATACAGTTACCCTTAAATGAGTTGTTAATCTTATGCAGCCTACTAGAATTTATAACAAGTTTGTTTTGGTTTCGTAAGTTATATGATGTACATTCACTCTTTTTGTTAAAAGAGTCAATGTTTTTATGTACATACAACAAGTTTTCTAATATTCATTCATAATATAAATCTATTACTTCAGACTTATCCTAGACTCATAAACAACATATTTCCACTTGACGTTTTTAAATATAACACATCTTATTACAACCCTTTAGAAAGAATGTGTCGGTCATGTAATAAGTTTGCTAAAGATATTGACATTTTTAACGTTAGAATTTCAGTAATTCAATATATATAATTAAGTTTAAGATATGTACCAACAAACTAACACTTATATACTGAAATACTAAGAAAATTTGATCGCAGCTTGTGTTGTGTTATATAGGGTCACTATAAGATTTTTATATTAAATATTGTAACCTGCTTTGAATGCCTTATTAATAAAAAAATGGCATTAATATTTTGTCACTTTGTAGAGTAGATTTTGCAGATTATTATATACATTACATAAAATACTAATTGGCGTTCAAATATATAAATAACAATGAAAACCGAATAGACTTTTCTTATCATTTCCCAATACGGTGCGGTACGGTAAGAAAAGTGAAATACACAATTTTAATACAAGAAATAAAAACAAACTTGTAATATATATATAGATATTATTTGTCGGGTTGAGCATACGCATTTTTAATAAGATACCACAATCAGTTTTAGATTTGCCTCCATATATTTTTGAGAAATATGTCAAAGACATTCTTTTACAAAAAGCCTATTATAATGTTGAAGATTATTTAAGGGATAGAAATGTTTGGGCTCGATTCCAGTTGCTCACAGAAGCAATATATTTATTACACATTGTAGCATACAAGACTATCTTTAAAGGAGTAACCGTTGAGTTTCTTGCCGGTTTCTTTTCAGCGGATTCAACTTTCCGAACCGGTGGTAGATTTGTTACCAACGGACAGATTACTGTCGACTCAAAAGTGATTTTTGGTATAAAGTTAATGTAATTATCACTCAATACGTTTGTTTTTTTAATTTTCATCGAATACAACTACAAAAATGATGATGAAATCAATAGTCAGTGTTATCTTGTTAAACTAAATCTTTACAACTTATGTATACGATTTTCACGGAATGTCATAAAAAGCAAAATCGTTATAAAGAATGCTCGTAAACCTCTCTTTGGATTACGATTGCTTTGCCTTCTTCTTTGTCACATAAAAGTTGAATCCGAGCTGAAAATATTTAGTAGATTTGGATTGAATATTTTTAAAGCCCTACAATTCTTTTTCATGATTACACTTTCCTAAAATACGAGTATATATTTTTATCACTTTGACGTCCATGATACTAGATGTTAATAGTTCTATTTAAGAAACAACTGAATTTTTATTATTCAAATTTCTTCAAATTTGAAATAGAAAAAGTAGAATTTAGAATATACTTGTTTATCTGCAATACCTTTTTGAAATAGTGGCAGGTTAAACTAAAATTATAAGTGCTTGCGTATAAAGTATCCATATCAGGAGTGAATCATCTTTGGCAAACTAATTTTTAAGTGTCGTTTATATTTATACAAATCTAAAACTCCAGATTTTAAAAACTTGAGGAAATTTAATGAATTTGATTGTCATAAAAAAATTTAAAACAGTCGAAAATTAATACAAATAATTTATTGAAATCTCAAATGACGAATTGTAAATAAAAATGCCACATGTTTTTTGTCAATATGAATAACAATAATAAATTTATATTTTATGAACAATAGTCATATTGTTAAATGTCGAGTGGCAAATAAAAATGCCAGATGTTAATTGTAAATATTAAACTATCCAACTTTCAAACGAAATAGACTAAAAAACGCTGCACATCATCGTGACGCTAATCATCCGTTCCATCCGTGAAAAATATACATTTATGCGCCTAATGAAGTCTCACTTAAAAATTATTCTAAATATACAAACTTTGCGATATATAACATAAGTAAAAATTAAGTAATTAATTTCCTACTTAATGTCCTACTGCTGGGCACAGGCCTCCTCACTCCGAGGAGCAAGGATTTTTGAGTATATGCTCCACTGCGGATTGCCAAGCATAGTACACAAGTGCACTCTCCATTCCTTCACGCTCATAGTCCGATTTGATGGGAATCCGACACGACCAGAGAGAGATCAGGCGCAGGACCGACGGCTTAACGTGCTCTCTGAGGCACGGGGGTGGATCACACCGCTAACTTCCCAACTTCGGTCAAATATTGAGAAAATCTTAATAGAAAACTCAATATTAATTTTTGAATTGGCCCGACCCGGGAGTCGAACCCAGGACCCATCTCTGTAGTCGAACATGCTAACCACCAGACATAAAATTTTGTTATTCATAAAAAATAAACAAGACTTTTCTGCGCTTCTCATTTGAACTTGAGTTGGATATAAGTGAATTTTATTAGAACTGAACTTTTTAACAAGGTTTACTTCAGGGGATTGTGAGAAAAGTGTAGCTAAAGCTTAAAAAGAATGTTAGTAATATATCCATAGCAGGAATTTTATTTAATACCAAATTAAAATTGTTACTACCTTAAATGATCACCTTTACTGGAACCCTTATAAGGGCAACGTGTTTAATTTGAAATATCAAGCAAATAATAAGCACCGTAACAACATTCGGGATCAAGTTCGTAAGTTAATATGTTGCAAATATCTTATTTAATCGAACGAAGGCTATTGACCGTAAAGTGCTAAGTGTCACTCTTAAAATCCTGTTTTTTTTTGATATAGTGATGTTTTTTAGCACATTTGCACACAAAAGTGTTATAAGAAAGGCATTTTTATGTTTATCGATTCCGATTTCATGTTTAGGTGGCGGAGTTCTTTATAATACACGTTTCGGTAATATTACGGTTTTTAACGGTTTAGAAAAAGAAATATATTGGCACGAAGTTCAACGACCCAAATTGAATGCATTATATACTTTATTTTTATTTATATAAGGCGACTTACAAAACACTTTGGAGAATCAATTGTTAAATTTTCACTATTTTAAATAAAAAATTGAATATAAAACTGTGACAGTTTTTGCTTATTCCAACCAGAGATTGATTATACTACAATTATTGTTGGTACAGAAAAAAAATACAATACCTTTTCATATCAGGACTGTATACTTTAAAAATATTTCTGTATTTTAAATGTCTTTGCCTTTTAACAATACAATATAAACAATAGTTTTAGGTTAGTTAGTATGATTTTATTATGAAAACATAATCACACTCTGAATTTTGTCTTCTACCATTTTTAGCAAGGGTCTTCTTCTTTCTGGAGGAATTAGAGAGGAAGAAGACCCCGAGTAGGATGCGTAGATTTGATTTCCTTTCTCCTCTTTGAATCAATAGGCTTTGAGGTGACTACCTGTGGTTTAATGGAATGTATTGCATATGCGAGTCTCTGGTTCCTTACCTGATAAAGATCTAGCTTTCCGGTAGGCTTTAACGGGTATTCTGACATAGGGAGTACCATAGAGTAGAATCTAACGTTCCAGCGAAGATGACAAGTGATTCTTTGATGTCTCACTTGCGAAAGAAAAGGGTTATGATGGGTGGGATGGGGATGGGGATCTGGGTGTGTACTTTACTAGTATATTAATAGATAGCATGTCAGAAGTATTTCATGCCACTGGATTGGAGGAAGTTAAAGGAAGGAGTCCTGGTTCATCACCGAATATGGAAAGGAGCTTAGTGTAGTCCACTACTGGTCCACGATCAGAGAGGCCAATTCATTCAATGTTTTTAAAAACCTCGTCAAGGTTCACTACTTCTCCTTATGCACTTAGACGACGACTATATTTATATATATTAGTTTATTATAATATGTATTTTTGGGTTCGTATGTAAATATATATTTATTAGTATGTATTTTTGTATGTATCTGTTTATGTACTCTTATATGTTTTATATGTATCTTAAAACTACACCTTCTATACACCACCTACCCATTTCCGTAATAAATTTGTCTAACCCTAAGGTTGCCTAGCAGAAATCGCTACTTAGCGATAAGGCCGCCTTTTTGTACCCTATGATTAAGTTATGGTGTATATTGTAAGTATTATTTATGGTGTACAATAAAGTGTATTCTCTCTATCTCTCTCTCTCTCTCTCTCTCTACGGGACATAGGTCTCTAATGATACCCACAAGACTCCAGGGGGTTACCGACCAACCCCTTTACGGCTATGGTCCACCTTGTAAGATTTCTGGCAACACTGGCCATCCACTGTAGAATCACCATTCCAGTGACTTCAGAACCGAAAGTATATCGGCTCGTCGGATTATGTGCCCCACCCATAGCCACTTCAGTTACGCGATTCTTAGGGCTATATTGGTTCTAGTACGGATATATTCCTTCCTGATTGGAACACATAGAGAGTTAGTAAATTATATCTGGTAGCAAATATGGTCGGGTTTAAGCTGCAATAATAGATCATAATAGTCCAGATAGATAGGTCCAATTTGGACAAGGAGGTCAACCGCCAAATCCAACTCGGATGGGCAGTGTTCGGGAAACTACGGCAAATATTATCATCCGATATTCCTCAGTGCCTGAAGACCAAAATCCGTGTTGCCAGTGATGACCTACGGTTCTGAGACAAAATCAATGTCACCGACCTAGTCCTATGAATCAGGAACTTGAATTGGCAATGGGTGGGGCAACGTTAGGACCCGAAGGTGCTGGTGTGGCAGAAACCCCACAAAGTGCACTGATGAAATCAAGAGGGTCACCGGTAGCCGCTGGAACCAGGCCAGCATGTCCAGCAGTGGACATCCAATGGTTGAGAAGTCGACGACGACAAATAGATCATAACTCGTAATGTCTTCATGTCACGAGGAAACAGGGTTCCCCCAACGATAAAAATGTACAAGTATTGCATTATATTTAGTTTAGAGGAGAACATTGTGTGTATATTTGAATTTGCGATATTATCTGTAATGCGATTGTGTGAAAGAAGATCGATTTAAGTTAGCTGGAGAAGAAGGGTGACTATCAACTGACATCGAAAGCGCATTAGGGCGCCAGCCTGCATTCCCCAGTCTGATTTATTCAACGTGCTCCCGGCGCGGGCATCGACACTCTTAATGAACGTACAGGTTACGTTATACTGTGAAATAGCTTTCATTATTTCACGCCAATACTAATAGTCTTGTGTCTACGCATTGCGTTTAAGATTATACAAAAGACTCTTTCGCATTGCGTCTGTTTCCTGTGGATAAAGTTACGAGGTCTATTTCAAAACGGCATTATCATTTGCAAAACTATCTTTCTCAAAGAATTTCCAATAGCATGTTCTCTTCAATAGAATCAGAGAAATTATGCTCAATAAGTTAGCAAAAGGTTTTTTGCACATTTAGGAAAATTAGCAAATTAATGCCTAACAAAAACCGAGTTACTGTTACAGCTATTGTTAAAACATAAAGTATAACTACAAAAAACTAGCATGCGAAGGGTATTTATTTGCAAAACAATCTACACTAAAATATTTAAAAAGAAGAATGTTTATTAAGTATTCATATTTGCAAGATTGAACGTATATAGTGTTTTTTGTATAATTATCTACATATACAAGTCTAAAACGATTTTATGCAGACAATAGATATATATATACTTATACGTATTCTGACTAACATCTCCTTTTAAATGAAGTGCAAGAAGCATTGTATTGTGTAAGAGGGTTCATTATTTCATGTCAGTGCTAATAGCATACGTTCATTTAACCCATTCATTTAAATTTATAACACATCTCTTAAATGTGAAGCAAATATAATTATCAATATTAGATATTGATATCTTGTTTGTTAAATTTATGTACGTGCAAATTTCGGTTGTTGTATATTTATTTGTTTTAATAATAACTTGATAAATTGTATTATAAGTTGAAAAACGATTATCTTTACGATAAAATTTGCAAGTATAAAATCTACTTAGACCGGTATCTAAGATCCTTTGATTTCTAGACATTCTTTAATATCATTGTTGTACATTGAAATAACGAAAGAAAAAGTTGATTTGATTTAATTTGTATCGAAATGTGTCTGTCAGTGAATTTAGATAACTATTTGTTCTTGCGTAGTCTATATACTTTAGCTATAAACAGAACGGTCGTTTTTGGCTGATTTATCATTAGGAATTTTTAAAGAATTAGCATGTTTTAATTTTTATGAGGCCAGAACCGTGTATTACTTAGCAACATATTAACACATTTGTCTTTACGTGCTCTTTATACATTAAGTAAGAAACAAACCGGTCATTTTTGTTGATTTAGCATTATGCATCTCGATGGTATTAGCATTATTCTTTATCAATAAATTTATTGGACCGGACGAATGTGCTCATTGGGAGAGATTGAATGTTAAATCAGCATTTCAACCAGTTACGTTGTCTAATGCTTTCTGAGGCACACTTGATAACAAATTTGGGTGGCGCGTCCCCTTAAAAGCCTTATCGTCAGAAAAAAAGTCACTTAGGTACCTCCGTACCATTGGATAAGAGTTTTAGGTGCGTTCAAAAGGGAGTTATGGTTTAAAAGGGCTTGATTTGTGATCTTTTAACAACGAAAAGTTCCCATTAACGTCTCGGTAATGTTGTCTCAATTCAGTATAATTTGTTATCAGTAGGTTTTAGTTGTAAAGAGTTATTGTTTTAAAAGTGTATTATTTTATTTGGTACAATGATAACATATGTTATATGAAGTGTGATATAGAAAAGACGCTTTTATCTGAGACATTATTCAATTGAAATATAGGGAACAAAGACATTATGTTAAATTTCAAGACAATTTAGCATAGTTTTTGAGATCTCGTGAAATATTAGTGTAAAAATCATTATTTGCCATAAAATTGTCGAAGTGTATAAGATAGTTTTTAAATACATACAATAAATAAGTTCCTTGTTTTTATTTAATAAAATCTAAAGGGCTTTCTATCAATTTTTCTTTTGTCATGTATCTCATTTCTTCACATAATGTTAATGTTTTCTTCAATAATTGGGAGTACATTAAGTTTTAAGTAAAAAAAAGTAAAGTAAGTAGCAGCCCTTTAACGTCCCACTGCTGGGCACAGACCTCCTTATTCCGAGGAGCGAGGGTTTTTAGAGCATAAACTCACCACGCTGCTCCACTGGAGATTGGTAGGCATAGTGGCACAAGTACACTCTCTATTCCTTCACTCTCATAGTACGATGGTTCGGGAATCCGACACGACCGGAGAGAGATCAGGCGCAGGATCGACGGCTTAACGTGCTCTCCAAGGTACGTGGGTGGATCACACCGCCAACTTCGCAACGAGCAAATATTGAGAAAATCTTAATAGAAAACTCAATATTGATATTTGAATTGGCCCGACCTGGGACTCGAACCCAGTACATCATAGTCGAACATGCTAATCACTAGACCAATGAGGCAGTTAAGATTTGATTATAACCTTATATTTTGTTTATTTATTTATACAAGCATACCAATTAGAAATTAGGCCAATACTGTACTGCTTAACTACAATACATAAATTTTTGTACAAAGAAGAACTTATACTATATTTTATTTACATTTACTATAGTATATTTAAATAAGAGGAAATATACCTTTAATTAAACAATCATATTAAATAAATTTTGGGTTAAATTTGATCATTTTTATGAAATTAAATAGTAGTTCGAAATTATCTTTTTAAAATATTTCATGTCATTTGAAAATTGGTCAACTTTTTGCTCATCTGTTCTTTGCATTTCTGTTGGAGATCCATAAATTAATAATTCTCTAGCTTTATGATACCATTTGGAAATATTATCTCATTCGCATACTCTTTTTTTAGGATATATTAAACTATATAAATTTCAAAGGCAAATAAAAAAAAGCCAATTGACGACTCGACTTTATTTGGATTATCTTAATTGCTTTAAAATTGTAAGCAATATAAAACTAGAGTAATGTTATTGGAACCGGTTAAACGAAACTAAATAGTAAAATACAACTTAGGTTATTATTTTAATACTGGCAAGTTAGCGTTATATTATCGCACCTGATGGTAAGTGATGACTGTCTAAAGTTAAAGCGTGCTAACCTGGTAAGTGGGAAATTATATTTTATGGTTTCTATACAATTATAATGTGTTTTTGCTTGGTTTTCTTGGTGCGAACTACTTTAACTTGCTACTGTCGAAACCTCCAATAAGTCCAGACAAATTAGGAAATGCAATTTTCCAAATTTCCCCTTCTGCGTATCAAATCCAGGAGCTATGTAATGGAGGAGGTAGAGGAGATAGATAGATACCTGAATACTTTATTGCAGACACATTATGAAAAATTACAGGAAAACTTAAATGTTACTTCAGGAACCACAGCCTGCAAAGGCGGTCTTGCATAGACAATCTCTTAACAGACAACCTTTGGGTAAAGGGAACTGTAAGTGCAAGAAAGCAGGGGGCGCGACAGAAAACAAGGAAACCACTTAGACAGTATTTAATATGACTATATAAAATACATGAATAAAAAGAAATGTATGTATATAATATACTAGCAATGCCCCGCGGTTTCACCCGAGTAGATATCGATCTCGTGGCGGTGGAAAGTTATATTGATTTTCGTTAATAATAGTTTTTTAATCACTTCCTTTCAGATTATTAGATACACACATACATTCATAATCTAATCAATAGCCAGATTTTACTTTAAGGTAAGGTAAGTAGCAGCTCATTAATGTCCCACTGCTGGGCACAGGTCTGCTCAGAGAGAGGGTTGTTAGAGCATAGACCCACCACTCTGCTCCACTGCGGATTGGCAGGCATAGTACACAAGTGCACTCTCTATTCCTTCACTCTCATAGTTCGATGTGACGGTATTCCGACACAACCGGAGAGAGATTAGGGACAGGACCGACAGCTTAACGTGCTCTCCGAGGCACGGGGTTGGATCACACCACCAACTTCCCAACTTCGGGCTAATATTGAGAAAATCTTAGTAGAAAACTTAAAATCGATTTAGAATTGGCCCGACTCGGGACTTCAACCCAGCACCTCATGTCTGTAGTCGAACATGCTAGTCACTAGACCAATGAGGCAGTCAATTTACAACGATTTTACTTTACAACGAAAATATGTCTAATACATTTTAATTTCATAACATAATTTACATAGAATGTCCTTGATTAGTAAATTATAAAATAACTTTATTTGTTTAACTTTAATTATTGTCGCAGAACTTTTGTTACGACATTTGATATTCTGGAGTACGAGATATCGAGATTTTAATTCGTTACATTAATAGGATATGGATTAATACAGAGGTGTGAATAATACGCTTTGATTATTGCCGGCACTTTTATTAACTTTTAAAATGCAAAAAAAGTAGTAATAGCGGCAAGACTACAGTAGTTAGATATATGGCATCGCAGACTTTACAATATTATAGAAGGTATTACATACCTTCTAAAATATTGTAGAACATTTTTTGGATAGATTTTATGGGACCAGTTTTTCACACCTTGGGTTATATTAATGCATTTTTATTAGGGATCCCTATTTTTTTTTGAGAAAGTAATATAGCCTATGTCGCTCAGTGAAAATGTAGCATTCGAATTGTGAAAAACTTGTCGAAATCGGTCCAATGGTTTTGTGTGGAAACGTAACAAATATACATACATAGATAGAAAATACTTTATTGTACACCACACAAGAAACATAGAACAGAAACAAGGTAAAAGAGAAAAGAAAATAATGTACAAGAAGGGGACCTTATCGCTACGCAGCGATTTCTACCAGGCAACTTTTGAGTTGGAAATATTACTTAAATGGAAAGTGGTAGGTGGCTTAACATAAATTAATATAATAATCTTACTCATATATATAAATATATATATGTATATATATATACATATATATAAGTACATTTTAAGTATTATTACATACTAACATACAAAAACACAAATCTTTCCTCTTTATAATATTAGTTTAGATATACACATACATTGCTAATAAAATCAATATTATGATTTATTACGAATGATTTGATAAATAGTGGGAGTGCGATTTTAAAAGTATGTAAAGAGAGAGAGAGAGAAAACACTTTATTGCACGCAAAATAAAAATATAAAGACATATAAACTAAGATACTTATTACTATAATTATAGCGTGCAAAGACTTTGTCGGGTTGTAAGGAGTTCCATAGTCCTACTGCTTTGACTGTGAAGGAATTGCTGTAGTATTATATAGGATAGGCAGGGAACTTAAGTAAAGTATTTCTACTAACCCACAGCTCAAAATGACATTCAGCCTCATCACCAAGAAACGAAAACCATCCTTTTAAATAATTCGACGCAAGCAAAAAGGGTAGAGCAAATGAGGGAAAGGATATTTAGTTGTGTAGAAACCATAAAGGGTATTTACTAGCTTTTACCAGGTTAGCACAATGCCACCTCTTTTTTCGCTGGGAAATACTTTTACGCACCCCGGAAGAAGAATTCCTTGGATGAGATCACTAGAGGATCCCATTTCGTATTCCACTCTAGTGACCTGGATGATGATGACTATAACAGTCTACAGTTTAGTGAGGGGAATATAGGAGCGCATACCTGTGTCTATTGCCACCTAGCTTCCTTCGACTGAGAGGGAAGGCATCAGCAGCATCCTCCCTTTGCCTCTCATTAGCTTCCATTCGCGAGATGACGGTCTCGCAAAAGAAGGCAATCACCCTCCATCCAAACTCGCTGGTGAGCATCACATCAATTATGCTCTCCAAAGAGAGGTCTCCACAGACCAACGACAACGAGACATGCCGCTGAGGCGCCCACGCCGGACACTCTGCCCATATATAATGTGTCTACAGTGGCACCACACTCATGACAGACAGACGTTTCCTCACGACCTATCTGGTGTAGATACTTGCCGAAGCAACGATGCCCGGTCAGCACCTGCACCAGACGGTAGGAGAGAGATCTATGCCTCCTAGTTATCTAATTCTCCAGGTGTGGACGGATCGCTGCCACCGTGTTCACGTGCAGTTGTGGACCCAAGGTCTTGGCTCCAATTTTCTATCAGTGCTCTGTCGGTGAGAGCCCTGATCCTCTGGTCGTTGTTCGGCTCATGGCTAACGGATGCACTCACAGCTATTCTATTCTGTTGGAGATCGCGAGGACCTCCGCCCGTAGTTCCCACTGGGGATCGCCTGCCATACAGCACAATTCCACCTTAGATTGTATTAAAACTTAGCTACAGGTAAGATTACAATCCAAAAAATATATAACTTGCAGCTATACCAAACCGGTAGCGTGTATACCGTTGCTTTCCTAATGAATCCTGATACAACACTCCCCAGTATGTAATTACAATTAAGAGACGCTGTAACTTTCCTTGACCTCAGTTCTTGTTGGATACTATAGTAAATTAGAGCACGCTGTATCGCATTAGATCGCGACGATCAACTCTCCGAGACGAACGATTTTCTAATTTGATCGCACGACTGAGCTGAAGTAATAGAGTTAATTTGAAAACCTTTCAATTAACTAAATTACTAAATTTGATAAAGCAGTGATAGCCTCCCACTTTGGATGGAGATTTATCATAGCGTAATGCTTTTCCCAGTAAAAAAAAGTGGTGATATGTACGTCTGAACTAATTCGGAGGTATTTGTTGCCTGCAAGTCGGCAATGGAGCAGCGTGGCGGGTCTATGCTCCGATTACCGTCTCTCTAATGAGTTGACAGACTGCTACTTACCTTTATTCTTAGCAAATATGAATAATCTCTTTTTTATTGCTGACAGTTAAGCGCTTGACTGTGATCTCATCGGATGGTAAGTGATGATACAGTCTAAGATGGAAGCGCGCTAATCTGGGTAAGAAGCGATATACCCCTTACGGTTTCTAAACAGCATCATACCGGAACACAAATCTATTTGTTTTGGCGGTACGTCTTTGCTGGATAGGTGGTAACTAGCCACGGCCGAAACCTTCCACCAGACCAAACTCAGACAAATTAGAAAATACGATTTTCTAAATTCGCCCTATCAGGGATCGTACCCGGGGCCTCTGCTAGCAAGGCGAGTACTTGCACCACTGCGCCAGCGAGGCCTTGCTATGAATCAAAATCAAAATATTCTTTATTCAAGTAAGCTAAAACACACTTTTGAATCGTCAGTAGTCTGTCCGTTGATAAATAAATCTACCACCGGTTCGAAAAGTTGATTCCGCTGAGAAGAAACCGGTGAGACACTCAACGGTTACTCTTTAAACACAGTTTTTGTACGTTACATTGTGTTTAGGTTTCATGTACAACTGTAATCATTTCCAAACGTCTTTGTCATTTAAATAATGTTTAATATTATAACAGGATTTTTGTAATAGGACGTTTTTAATATATTTCTTAAAACTATGTGGAGGCAAACGTGATTCGGGTATCTCATTAAAAATTCGTTTGCTAAGCCCGACAAATTATTTTTGAACCTTCTTCACTCTAAAATATGGCATTACAAGTTTGTTTTTATTTCTTGTATTAAAATTGTGTGTTTGGCACCTTTTGCTGTATAAATTAATATACATATATTGCAATGGTACTGTGAAAATTGCTGTTTCTTTGAACTTTTCTCTTACGGAAACGCGAGATCCCAATTGATATATTGCACGTATTGCTCTTTTTTACAATGTTTTTGTTACGCCGTAAAACAAAATGCTACAAAAATAAGCGAAATACACCATTTACCCACTGTAATTTACGTTTACATTCTTTTTTTTTCAATTCATTATTTAATACAATTAACCATGATAACATTATATCGAACCTTAACATTGATACAGACAAAATAAAAGTAACTAAAATGCGCCATCAGAAACAAATGGAAGGGTGCCCATAAGGCTGGCAGCGTTACCTCTTTGGACAGCGATACTTATACGCTGTCCGAAGTACCACCCGGCCTTAGGGTCACGGGTGACATCAACTAAGTGAGATGAGATTTCTTTCAAAAAGCTTTTAGCCTCAGGACCCCACGGTCCCAATGTCTCCACGCCAAAAGGCACAAATATGTATTCTAAAGCAAGGCTCTCATATTTGCGCCTCTTGGCGTTTTCAGCTAATGACGCCGCCGCTCCCGCTGATTTGGAGGTAGCGTCAATGTGAGATGGTGCAAGCGTATCAACACATGTAGCATCCCACACCAACGACCTTCCTTTTTTCCAAGGCATCAACGACATACCATCAGGTCTCTTACCATCATCACGTGCAATTCCATTCGGCTCGAGAATAGCCGGCACGTTAATGGTGACAAGGGTCCTTCTGATGATGTCGTTGATGCCGGCGTGTCTCGGAAGGCGACCAGCACTACGAAGACAAGACAGACCATGGTGACCGAGTTGATTTACCCACTCACCACATTACATATACGTATAAAGCACAAAATTTGTTTCTACTTTTATCTGTTATATACTGAAACGGGCACATTAGATAGGCAATCACTAAACTCACTCGTCAGAAAATCTTTAAACAATCTATGATAGACTTGAAATTTAGTAATGTCCTAATCTAATTCTCATAATCAGGAACTACGCGTGATACCGGGTGGTTTAAAATGTTCCAATAACGCGTTTTTACACATATTTGTTTCAATTTTGAAACAATCTTTTTTCATCCACTTTAGTTTAAATAATAAGCTTGCAGTTATAGCACTTAATGTTAAGACATCTTTTCCAATAATGGTTTACTTAGTTTTGCGAATTGAAACCCCTCGTAAAATGTTTCTTTCTAAATAATAACACTGTGCTAGAATGCATAGAAATTAATCATATTTTTTAGTGTTATGTACCACTATGTTTCAAGTCCTCAAGAGACGATTTTTTACTTATATTTCAAATTTTTTAATGAAATAGCGTTCATTGCATTGCTTTCTCTTTAGTCACACGAGAAAATTAATATGTCTATATACGTATGGTTCCGCTCTTGCGTATCCGGTTTTTGCTTGAATTAATTTTTTACGCATAATCTTTGATATAGAAGATCAAAGCGATAATTAATTACAGTCTAAATGTTAGGTTCATGTTACTTTGTTACTATTAACTTATTTAACTGCCTTGGATTCTGGCACATTACAACTCAAATATATTAAATAAACTTTTACATATAAAGTAATGTTAAGATTTCTTCGTTAGAACGTTTTATAAAATAACACATGATAATTAGAAATAAGAAAACAAAAATAATATAATAGCATTAAAATATCTAATAAAAATTATGATTTTTTATCTGTATTATTTTCTTCCGTCTTTTGTGGGAAAAAGATGGCGGTTAAAAGAATTTGTCGAAAGTTAAAATGATTATTTTATATAAAGGATTTATGGAGTAAATTGTATTTGTATACCAATATGTATATTGCAGGATTGTTAAGAAAATATAGAACTTATTTTAGCAATAATCTCCGATTCTAACAAAAAAGTAACCAATAACAGTAACTGATATTTTATAACAGTAACCGATATCAGTTTATGAAAATACTTCCTTCCTGTTAAAATTACTTTATTTGCAAAGCAAATTAGATAAAAGATATTGCTTTACTCACAAATAAACATATATTAAAATCAAAACCCGTTTTATTGTTATAACATCTATTTTCTCACATAAAAAGGAAATCAAGACATACATTCACCGAACGCGTCTAACTTTTCTCGTGTCCATTTTTAAATAACCGGTCCATTGGCATTTCAACCTTTTAAAAAAATTGCTAGTAACACAGTCGTTATACCGAAAAAAATAAACCGAGTCGATTTCTAGTATAATCGATATAATATATGTAAATTAAATAACAATTCGCATTGAAAATGACAGAGGTAATAATTCTTTTGTGTACTCATTTTGTATTAATTGAATTGCCGTGTAGATAATATTATAAAACAAATTACTTATATAAATTTTAATGACCAATTCGCTGAAGGCTCATTTGTCTAAAATTTGCATGGAGATATATAATTTTCCAATATCAAGAGCAATCACAATATTATAATAGATTGTTCCCCGACAGTCTGCTGTAGCCGCTTTCTTATCACTGTGTATAAGTTGCCAGTTTATTGTGAGCTGCCTCGCCTCTGGGCGCACTTCACCATAATTCGAGAGGGGATTTTTATAACTGACTGTCACAGATCAAGTTTAATTGGTCAATTGTATGTGGAGCCTGAACCGGTTTCTGTGGGCTTGATGCTCTTCTACGTCATACATTGGTGTTTATATATATCTAGTTATGAGCGTGTAGTCCGTACGTTTGAACTTGTATGAAGTTTATTATGATTTGTGTATCATTGGCGAAGGCGTGATGGGAGTTTAGTTAGAACGGGCATGTAACTGTCGTTTTTATGGTCTGGTACTATTATATTACGGTTTTGTTTAGGATATGGTACGTGTAACTGAACAAGGCATTGCGGAGATGAAATTAACTTTAACATTACCAAAAGTTATGCATACTTTAATGAAATAGTCTTAATATGTGCTTCCGAATTGTTGAAAAAGCTATTTCTAGTGGTTAATAAAGAAATTCAACTTTTAATTTCAATACAAGTACAAGGAAGTGCATGTATGCACACGTCCCCCGGTGTTCGGATACTTCAGATACTTCATCAGTCGGCCTCATCCGGGACGAAAGCGAAAATCGAACCCCTAGTGCCTCACTCATGAATAGGGTTCCACTGGGTTTTATAGGGTATTGCGAGGTTTAATTCCTCACCAAGTCCCACACTCCTGACCCATGGGTCGGAGTTTGTACCTAAAAGTCTCAGTCATTACTCTTTTGGTAACAGCTTTCACCTTTACGAGATTCAAGGTCTTTAAAAATGCCTACTTGCAGGATGTTAAGGATTTTATGTTTATTTATTTAAAATGATAGATAGGGGAAAAGAGTGATTAGAGTATTTCTGTGTGCTTTAAGAGTGTTTAGAGTTGTGTGTGTGTTTCAAATACCAGTTAGCTATATAAGAAAATAAAGAGATACCTTATTATTAAAGGTAAGACATAATATATTCCAATTCTTCAAAATTACATCTTACACTTTGTTTTTCTCGTGCCATAAATAGAATGTAATCTGTTTTCCTGCGTTACCATCAATTATAACCTCTTGTAAAACTCCCCACTCGAAAAAAAAAACTCCACCAATCACAGTCGACGTTAAAGTTACTAAGACCGCAAGTATCTTTGAAAATTTACATTTTAAAGATGAAAATGACGGAGATTAGAAGTTTTTATGAAACTTTTCATCTTCGAAGTCGCGTGTGAAAGCTATATATAATATCCTTAGAGCTTCGTTTGCATCGGTATTAATGACGTTGTTAAATACTGCGGGTTTTAGATAAAGGATCTATGAATTGCGTGAGAGTGGAGAGGCGTCGCTTCACTAGTGTATAGGATACGTTAATTTACTAAGCCTGCGATTCATGGCAGGAGGCGACAGTAGACGCTTTATCAATGTTGTGATAAAGCTCTCAGAATACGAAAGCCCAAGGCGTAATAGGACATTTATCAGAGTGTTTTCCTTCTTTTATTGGTCTGGCCTGTAATCTCACCTGATGGTTAGTGATGACTCGATCGTCTTTGACAGTGGACCATTAACACAATTAACCGGTAAGAAGTAAGTTACCTCTTAATCGTTTCTACATAATGACGTACCGGAACGCAAATCTTTTACTTTTCTAACTTATTAACCTAGACTAAAGCCTCCTCGCACTGGACAAATAAATACATATATAAATATATATAAATTCTCTATTGTAAGCAATTATATAAATTTTAGTGAATTAGAGCTCTGACTTCTGAACTAATGTTAATCGTTCGGCTCGTAAAATCTTCGGTGTTTCCCATATTTCTGTACGCCGCTGAAACATGGACCCTCCGACAAACCGAAAGCCACAAGATAGACGCCCTGAAGATGTGGTTTTGGAGGAAGATGCTCGGAATGTCTTGGACTGAGTTTCGGACAAACGTCTCCATCCTGGATGAGCAAGGCATTAAAAAGCGCCTATCCACTCAAGTGCGCAGTCGGATCTTAAATTTTTTTGGGCATGTTAGTCGCCGTAGAAATGACTCTATAGAACGTCTTGTCGTTCAAGGGAAGGTAGAAGGCACAAGACTATGAGGGAAATTCCCTATAAGATGGACAGACTAAGTATAGGCTGCGGTGGGAGTTCCCGTGTACAAATAACGACAAATAGGCAGAGGTGGCGCGGCGTCGTGAAGCCAGTATTGTCTGCATCTGGAACGTGATAACCACGACCACTCTGACAAGAGTGAAGTGACTTAGAAGAAGAAGAATACGTGGGCTTTTAGTTCTTTCATAGACCACAACGATTACCAATTAATCGTCTAAAATACAAAATAACTTACTATATTTGAGAGTAATTAATAAGTAGCTATATAAAATAGGAAAAGTTTGGACAAAAACTTCAGTTGATAACACTGAAATATTTCCCCTAAAATACGAGTTAAGACACCAGAACAGTTTTGTTTAATTAGATAATTTATGGCATAGAAATTAACTGTTATGCAGTCTTTCTCACTGACGCCTAATTAAAATTCCAAGCATATATAATAGACACGATTTATTCATAAAAACAAAGCGGTAAGATGAATTGTATGGAGTTACACGTTTTATTTGTTTGTATTACATGGAATTAATCTGCTTACGTGTGTTATTAATATTTAATATATTAAGTAGCTTATGCCTTGCATATTTCTTTATTACGGATAGGTTAACGCTTAACTGTGATTACTCCTAATGGTAAGTGATGATGGTAAACGTTTCAGTAACTGCATATAATTTTAACGTAAAATACCTTTCCTTACATACATGACTTGGAGAGTAAACTGGTGAATGCGTAACGAAGGCGTTACCTAGAGTGTTATCTGGCGAGGCAATCGGGTGTTGAGAAGGTGATATAAGTGAGAGAAGATAGGAAGAGAGTTCCGTTTTAATTCAATAGTGTGATTTAAAGAACACTCTTTTTTATAAGTAAAACTTATTTACGCTCTCTTGATTTGAATAGTAAGTTGGTGAATATGTGACGAGAGCGTTACGAAAAGTTTGATCAAGGCGAATGAAAGTTGAGAGGGAGTTATAAATGAGAGAAGATAGAAAGAGAGCTACGTTTTAGTGCAATAATGTGGTTTAAAAAACACTCATTTTTTTAAGTAACACTTTTTTAGGCACGCTAGACTTGGGGATTAAGCTGGTGAATGCGTGACTAAGGCATAACGAAAAGTGTTATCTGGCGAGGCAAACCGAAATTTAAAGAGCGATATAAGTGAGGGAAGATTGAAAGAAAAAGAGTTACCTTTTACTTCAGTGGTGTGGATTAAAGAACACTCGTTTTTTTAAGTAAAACTTCTTTACGCTCTCTTGACTTGGGGAGTAAGCTGGTGCATGCGTGACAAAGACATTGCGAAGAGTGTGTTATGGGGCAAGGCAAACGGAAGTTGACAGGACGATATTAGTGAGAGAAGATAGAAAGAGAGAGAGAGTTACGTTTTAGTGCTGTAGTATGGATTAAAGAGCACTCGTATTTTTGAAGTAAAACTTCATTACGCACTTTTGACTTGGGAAGTAAAATGGTGAATGTGTGATCGAGGCGAACGAAAGTTGAAAGGGAGATATAAGTTAGTGAAGATGGAACCAGAGAATTGTTTACTGTAGGGGCAAGAAAAGTGCGAGTACACATTTCTCTCCCTTTCTCTCTCTCTCTCTCTCTCTCTCATATAGCCAGTTACGTTTCGTATATCTCAAAGACAAAGTCAGTACTTCCTTTGCATTTCTAGCGTTTAAATCTATTCGTTCATGTGCATATCCGTGTCCATCTATCTCATGTCGTATTACAACAGGAGTAAGGTGAATGGGGCACGTTTTACTTGCGTCATGGTTTCATAAAACCGCACAATGTTTTCTATATCACAATGTGGGCATGTAATCCCACATTATTTTCGGTTGCCAATAGCTATTAAACGGACATTACTGCCACCTGTAACTTTGAGATCGCAAACCTTACGCCTCCGCGACGTTTCACCGCAAAATTGATTCCCTGATGCTATCTCACCTCCCGGGGGAATGGATAAATAAATACTTTACGATAATCTCAGGAGATCTGAGACAGGCCAGAATTACAGCTCGCTGGATATATTATTGCATTTTAATACCGTGGCCGGCACTCCTCCGTCGCATTATGATTGTATGATTTAAAGTACTGTGGCGTATAAAACAGTGCGATCTCGATTTGCTTGAAACAAAATCAGCGAGGCGATCTTTATTTTACGCCTTTAAAAAACTATACTACTAAATTATAATGGAGTCAATAATATTAAGAACAGACTAAGACATTTAGTGAAAGAATCTGCAATAACGTTTATAAAATCCCTTGTTTACTTTTACTCTACCTATATATTTCTTTTTCATTTATTATTTAAATCAAAATAAGTGTATATACATTAAAGCATTGTACATTTTAGTTAATTGAAAGCTCACGTTCAGAAGCTTTAAAGGTTCCCTCTCTTTAAGGTCATTCTATGGTGTACGAATTAACTTAATTTTTTATATCTTATTAAACTTGTAAGTTAAGGTAAGTAGAAGTATATAAGCGTCTCACTGCTGGGTATAAACCGCCTTATTCATAGAAGCGTCGATTATAACATTTGGGGCCCGCAACAATATCATAATAACATTTGTGGCCCAAGCCAATATCCCCATAACATTTGTGGCTTGCACCAAGACACTCATAATATATGTGCCCTGTATCGATATCCTCATAATATTTCTGGTCTGAACCGATATCCTCATAACATTTATAAGCTGCAAATATATCTTCATAACATTTATAATCCGCACAGATATCTTCATAACAATTGTGACCTGCACCGATATCCCTATAATATTTGTGTCCTGCACCAATATTCTCATAATATTTATAATCTGCACAGATATCTTCATATCATTTTTGGTCTGCACCGACATCCTCATAACATTAGCTGCAAAGATATCTTCATAACAATTGTGACCTGCACCGATATCCTCATAACATTTATAATCCGCACAGATATCTTCATAAAATTTTTGGCCTGCACCGACATCCTCATGACATTTATAAGCTGCAAAGATATCTTCATAACAATTGTGACCTGCACCGATATCCTCATAATATTTGTGTCCTGCACCAATATTCTCATAATATTTATAATCCGCACAGATATCTTCATATCGTTTTTGGCCTGCACCGACATACTCATAACATTAGCTGCAAATATATCTTCATAACAATTGTGACCTGCACCGATATCCTCATAACATTTATAACCCGCACAGATATCTTCATAACATTTGTGGCCCGCCTCGATATCATCATAATATTTGTGACCTGCACCGATATCGCCACAACATTTGTGGGCTATTCTATAAGGGAAGGTTGCTGATCCACGTGTTATGAAAAAGAGATTTTCTGAACTTATAATTAAGGATTCATTGAGTCATATATAAACGCGTTTGAGGTGGCTCATACTATGTAAATATAAATGATTTCAATTAACATTTTAAGATAAAAATACTTCGTTAATTAATAAACAAGAAGTCTCTTCATTTGCGTTCAGACACCTTATATAAAATGTAAGCAATATGGCGACTTGTCGATTCTCGCCTTACTCAGCAAAACCTCGTTTAGTCGCATCGATAAAAGCTGTAAAATGTAAATGGGACTAGGGAAATGTTAGGAATCTTGCACCCACGTAAAGTATTTCCCGTTATCTTTTTCAAAATACATAATTGCCACATATAATGTCTATTCTAATTGCCTTCGACAATTGCAGCCGAATATTTTAGGTTGATATCTAACTTTGACGACATAAAATCAATTTATTTAACTCCTACTATTAGTTTATAAACTCGTATACTTTTTGAACAAAACTCCATTAACATAAACACATAAAACTTGGGGAGTAAGCTGGTGTAAGCGTCACAAAAGCGTTACGAAGAGTGGAATCGTGGTGATATAAATCCATGAAGAAAAAAAAGAGAAAGTTACGTTTTACGTCTTTAGGGTGGCCTTAAAAAACACTCGCTTTTTTTAAGTAAAACTATATCATTACGTATGCATGACTTGAGTAAGCTGGAAAATGCGTGACGAGAGCGTTACGAAAAGTGTAATCGGGTAAGGCAAATAGAAGTGGAGTGGGAGATATAAGTTAGAGAAGATAGAAAGAGAGAGTTACGTTTCAGTTCAACAGTATGGTCTAAAAGACAATTGTTTATTTTCTTGAAGTAAAACTTCTTTATGCAACTTGATTTGGGGAATATTACGAAACGTGTGATTTTGCGACGTAAACAGAAATTGAGAATTAGAGAAGATAAAAATAGAGACTGGTACATTTTAGTTCATAATTGTGGTGTAACATGTGAACATTCGGTTTTTTTAAAGTAGAATTTCCTTACGAAGCTTGGAAATTAAACTGGTAAATGCGTAACGAGAGCGTTACGAATAGTGTGAGGTGAGGGAAATGAAAGTTGAGAAAAAGATATAAGTTAGTGAAGATGAAAGAGAGAAAGTTACGCGTTACTTCAGTAGAGTGGTAAAAGGACACTCGTTTTTTAAAATATATTCTTTGTTTTTATACAAGTAATTATAGCTATCATGATGTTAAATATACAGGTTTCCGTAGTGAATTAGGAACCTTGATAATTATATCACGTTTTTCTTACTCTCTACAGTTTTGATTGCAAAAATGTTGGTACTAGAAAGTATAAGTATATTAATCATGCATAATAAATGGTGAAAAAATAGAAAAGCATGTTAATGTATCTAATATTAAAATGTGAATTTGAAAAGAGAGAAAAATATTGCATTGCTTTTTAATTATTTATCAGTTATTTTAATCTTAAATAGATATTATTTTTACATATGCTTCAATCTGTAAAAATATCCTATGTGATTTGAATTTATTTTCTTATAAGGATATGTTACAAAATTATCTGAAGGTCATGTAAAATATGAGTTTGTAGCTTTAACATTAAAATCGCAATTAATTTTAAAAAATATTAAATATTGTACTCAAATAAACTAAAAATATATTTGTCACAGGTATAAATAGAAATATTTCAAACAAAGATAAACTACCAAAGGATTCCCGCCTTTTTTTCAACTGTCAAGCATTAAATACAAAGACTGTCATCAATAATGTAGATAACAGAATCTGTGACACATACCCACTGTTTTACCGACAAGTATAAAAAAGAATGGCTCGATTTTTTTTATTTATCCCTTCATTGGGAAAGGTTTTAGACTATACAGCCATTGAGTTCAAAAAAGTTTTTATAACAGGTAGTTTATGACTCATTTATAGTTATGTAATCACGTAAATACATAAAAAAATATTACTATATATTCACATTACATATTTACGTTTTGTAAAATGGTTTTATTATTACAATGTCATTTATTTAATACGTTTCAATTACCACTATAAGTTTATACTCTTCCTATATACATACTTTAAAAAATCTCAATCGTTCATTAAATTATATTTAATGTTAATTTTTTTTTTTAAATTATTTTGTGATAAATTGTGCAACGCCATCTATTGAAGGCTCAACTAAAAGATTTAAAGTCGCTTTCTATGTAATGAGTTTAATAGTTGCGCAAGATGGTGTATGAATTAGCTTTTTTTAATTATACGTCTTTTATTTGAATACACATATGTATATAAACATTCACAAAGGTGAAACAGTTTCCAGAAAGGAATGGGAGCAATTTATTTTTCGCATTAATTTCATTATGATTTCAGTATTATAAAACGGTTTTATCTAAGTGGGTATAATTTCATGGGTATCAAATTTAGTCGATAAATTTTGGGCCAACATTGTAATCAAAGGGTTTATACATATTTATGAGCAGTTGTTCCATTTTGTTCGTATTTTATCTGGGTACTTTTATTTTGTTAAAGTAGATATGCTAAGACATGACATGTGTTTATAGAAGAAATCCTATGATACAGCTTATGTATCTCTATACTCATCAAAAATATGCAGGTGTCTTTAAACATTTCTTATGAAGGGTAATGTGTTAACTTAATCTTCAAACGAATTACCATAAAAACGCTGCACATCTTCGTGACACTAGTCACGCGATTCATCCGTAAAAATTTTACCCTCATGCACCCAAAGAAGTTTCACTTCAAAAAAAAACAATAAAAAACTTCCTTCATACACGGGATTTTGCACACACAGTTACACCCTCTCACAGACACCCATACACACACTCAAGTTAATTTTGTATTATTTTTAAGTTTTATATCTCACCTTATTATGTAGGTTAGACTTTCAATATACTTTAAAACTGGGAACAAACTGACCCCCTAAAACACGGGTTTACCTAATTTAGTACATCAATTGTCAAAATTCAATTTAAAAAAATAACTGTGGAAGACTGGTTTCACACACAAACATACCATGACTGTGAAAGACTACTGTTAATATTAAAGTAACTAAATAAATGCATTTATTTAGTTACAATTTATAAAATATACGTACACACGTAGTCATACACGCATAGCCACACGTACTTTTACACACCCACCCACAAATACACATCCCCACACCCACCCACACACACATATACACAAACACACTCATATTCACCAACTCATTTTTATACGGTATTTCTCTTCCGATTCCTTTTTAGTTTAATTTAATTTTTAATATTAGCTTTTGGCAGATACTCTTTCTTACAGGTTTATTCCTAGTTTAGGGTCAGATGTATTACATACATTTAGTGGAATATTGTGTTATTTTGTACTAAATTTAGTTTTACTTCTAGTACATAAGATACTTTGAACAAATAAAAAAGTATATAAATAATAAACGTTAGAAGTGATGGGTTTTGGCCAGGGATTTAGCTTAGCATCTTTGTTAGATATATTTTTAAGTAATTAAAACCTTTGTCCATATAAATGTTGGAAGTAAATTAATCCATAATTTTTTTAAACTCAAAAGCTCTTCTAATACGTTATACACTTTCCTTAATATTAACTTTTTGAATCGTAACATAACAGTAATCATTTTTTATTAACTGCTGCAGTAATTAATTAATAGTAAAGAGTGAAAGTATGTGAACAGTGATTAATTAATCGAAATTAAAATATTTAATTGGTATCTTAAATTCTTAGAACTAGTATGTTTACGTTATTTCGTCGAGAGCTTTCGCTCTCGCAGACATTTTTTGTATCATTTTTGATTATGAAGTTTTTGTATTAAGTAGAAAATTTATCGATTTCAATTTCATGTCATAATAACATATATTTTTAAGGCATAAATTCTTGCCATGTAGACGTTAACTAAGAACGTACTTCTTTATATCCGCAGGTGTTCAAATTACTAACTCCTTTTCTCTCGAAAGCTATTAGCCTGATTTACTTGAAAGTCAGCAAACATAATTCTTTTACGACGTAGAGGCTCACTGAGAACGGCTTTTCCCATAACACCACATAATCGTCATTTCAAAGCGAAAAACGTTCACTCACTGATTCATAACGAGATCTTCAAAATTCGCTTTGTTTTCTTGAAATTATGCATTCACATATCTTTTTTAATGTAGATGTTTACTAAGAACGGGTTTTTCAAAATTCCCGCAGAATTACTCATAGACTCTTTGGGATATCATAAAAATTATTCATTTGACTGATTTGAAATTCATCATATACATACGAGTATAATGTCTTTTGGGCTTATCAGGGCTTATTGCTGACCAATTAGCGCTTGACAGTGATCACACCTGATGGTAAGTGATGATACAGTTTAAGAAAGAAGCACGATAATCTGCTAAGAGGCAATTTACTTGTTATGGCTTCCACACAGCATCGTATCGGAGCACAAATATTCTTGGTTGTATTTTTACTGGTGGGGTGGTAACTAGCCAGGACCGAAGCCTCTCACCACACACAAACAAAATATAATTTCCTAAATTTACCTTACGGGGGATCAAACCCCAGTACCTTTAGTATCATAGCGAATATATGCACTACTGCGCTGTCGAACTTCGTATTAAGTACGAACTTTCCTATAGACCCAGGATATCAGGATTTATGCGGGTATCATCATGGGTAACGGCTAGTATTTAATGACAAACATAAGAAATAAATCTTGTCCTTTGTAGTACATCTGTAGCTTTAAGTTGAAACGTGTTTCGGACAATACTGGTTCACTGGAATATTTCTCAAAAATGAACCATTTTTTATTACCCCGGAGAGATTCGATTGTATTAACCTGTTACCTGGGGCAGGTAGAAATGCCAATACAGGTAGGAGGCTTTATTACAGCTAAGTTTTGCACCCGTGACGGCATTGGGCTTTTTATTACCCCCGTAACGAGATATTTTAAGGTTGTGTTAACCCACAATTATAGGTTAACAAATCCAATCAACAATATCATATTTATCTACGCCTTTAAAGCACTTTTGAGTTGAAAAGTTAAAAGGTACAACTGATAGATTTAAAAGCTAAGATTCGGAAAATAACCCTCGTATCCTTTGCGACCTGATTTCAGAAGAACTCACGATAAACTCAATCCGGTATCTTGTATTATCATCAATACAATATAATTATAACTTTTTCTTGTAATGCGTCAAATAATAATATGGTTTTCCTTTAATAAAGTCTTTAAATTTATTAAGTTACTAAAAGGTCTTCTGTGAGTTTGTTATAGAAATGTATGCATAATTTATCGTGTTTTTTCATGAAAGTAAAACAAATTCTTAATGAGTATAGATAAGCTTGCTTTCTCAGTCCCTAGTTTATATTTTAGCAAGGTATATTTAAAGAATTATAATGTATTTCTTACCCTGTCATATATAAATGCACGGTAGAATAGTAGATGGAGACAAATTAGACAATAAATTTAATCGGTTTCAAACGATTGATTTACCAGCGAATTTCTTTTGCCTCCATATAGTTTTAAGAAATGTGTTTACTATATTTAAAGAAACTATATTTAAAGAAGTAACCGCTGAATTTCTTGTCGGTTTCTTCTCAGTGGAATCAACTATCCGAAGCGGTGGTAGATTTATTACCAACGGACAGATTACTGACGATTCAAAAGTTCTTTTTGAGCCTACTTGAACCGGTTTGAAGCATATTGGTTGTGGTTTCAAAAGTCTATAACGGACTTAAATTCAAACCATTTTTTTTACTATCTTTGTACATATATATGTGGGAATTGAAATTGCATCACCCTCTTTTAACCGATTTCAAAAAAAGGTGTATTTTTATGTTTATTACCTCATAACTTTCATCTGAGTGAATCTTGATGATTCTTTATTGTATATAAAAATTGGTGCCTCCACTAGGGTCCCATTTTTTTTTTGGTGACGATGGCGTCCATGAGAAAACTGTCTTAAATTTGCATTAAGCATGTGCGCGACAAATGGACAAATAACTCAAGATCACACCAACCGATGTAGACAACTCATTTTTTATTTGAAAAGATATACTTCAAGGGTTGTTCGATGACAATTTGGTTAAGTTTTGATCATGAAATCCATGACAAAGTAATAGAACTCTTCAATTCTTAGGAGCAAATTAACGATACTCGGCAAAATCTTTTATAGCTAAAGTAGGTATCTACATATAAGGTGGGACACACCTACCTTAGATGACGCCGACCCCAAATATAAGAATACAAAGTTGTCTAAAAAAGAATACGGAGTTATTTCTTACTTTTTAAAGCACTATAATTTGTATTGAAAGTGGTTCTTTTTTTGTTAATTTTTTTATTTATTCATGCTTATGTAGCTTAGATGACATCAGAACTAATTCATAGCTAACTCTCGATAAGAAATTGGATACAACTTTACCTATACCCTTACAAATTCAACCTTGTGATAAGTAATTTTACGTCTATCTATCTATATAAAAATGAGTTCCTGTTTCCAACTTCGCTAATTCTTTTAAAGTTGTGTTTGTTAGAGCCAAAAAAAGGTTCGTATGAAACAAAAAATTAATAAATTTAGGTGGAATGTCAGAAATTTTAAGAAAAATCCGCCACCATTGTAATTTTCTAATGTAACCTCCTTAGTGCTTTTTACAATATAAACTTTTTAATGTAACCTTATGACATTCGGCATAATTGTCAGCAATTGACAGCATTCATGTCAGTTGTGTTGTTATTGTGATTACTTCAGAATAATATACTAAAAGTTATAAATAAAAGTTACGTTTACCAAAAAATTCTTATAAAAGCGTCTTCTACTTCTACGTGACACTGGCGAAGTAAATTATGCCAGTGTGGCACAGGAAAAAGCCATAAATGCCATAGCCACTCCAAACAATGATAATATACTAAAAGTCCTGTCAAAAAATTACGAACTCTATGTTCGTCATTTCAATAAGTCTCGACACTTTTAATATTTAAATGACGATTAAATTCATGAAATTCCTCTAAAGTTCTAAAGTGTTAGATTTGTGTAAATATAAACAAGACTTAAAAATTAGTTAGCCAAAGAAGTTTCACTTCTGACATGTGTACTTTATACTCACGCACTTTGCATTTATGTAAAGTTCATAGTAGAAAGCCACACTACTACAGAACATATAAACAGATATTGGTCCTAATTTTCAATTTAGGATCAAATACAAATAGTATTTTGACGAAATTCTTTGGCCTTATGATTTAATATATCAAAGTATATAACTAATATATTCAACTTCAATAAATAAATGAACTTTATTGATTAGACGAACTAATCAATTATAATGGAACTCAAGCACTATACTAAAAGTCCTGTCAAAAAAATTACTAACTCTCTTCTAAATTTAGTATATAGTAATTTTTTAAATTTTCTCTGTAAATATGACAATAAATAAAATTAAACTGCAATGTCTCTTTTGTGTGTGTGTAATGTTGTTTTAATTTTTAACATATACGTGTGGTTATGTTTGTTAGTTTCTGGTAGTTTAGAGTAATGGATTAACATGTAGAAGGTAAAAGTACTCCTATAGCTTTCAGGTAAATTATAAATAAAAGTATAGTAGTTTATTAAAAAGTTCTTATATGTGCGTTTTCTACTTCTACGTGATACTGGCGATGAAAAAACCATAGCTCCAAACAATAATATACTGAAAACTACGTCTTCCTTCATCATACGTTTTTAATTTCAACTTTCATATTTAAACCAGAATAAAGTCTGTCGAGTTAGTTGTATATAAATATTTTATTGTAAATGCAATCAAATTATCGAGAATTTGTTCCACTTAATGATAAGTTGGTAGCAGTTTTTAAATTAGGGTAATAAATAGAAGCCTCTTAAGGATTTCGGCTGCTTTACTATCTGCATAAATAAATCACAACGGACATTTACGACATGACTTCATTTGAACTATAAATAATTATGAGTCCAAGCACTGGCACGATACTAAATCAAAGCAATTTATGCATGAAAATATCATTAAATTACCATCGGTGAAACAATACTCTTTTATTATGATTCCAAATTGCCGCTGTCAGGTAATTGTTAGACTGTTGGCTAGCAATTTGAAGTCTCCGCTTTGGATCACTCAATAATTTCAAAATTTTAGCTAAGGGCACTGTAGAATCCATAATATTCGATATTTTTTTGTGTCAAAAACTTATATTCATATAGGGAAATGACAAAAAGCATATTTTTACAGTGAATCAAAATCTATTAGATAAAGTCAAAACTACCCCTTCAACTTAATCTCATCAACGTATTTCTCCTGAATTTTTGGTAATTAGATAAAATTTTTGAAGTGAAACTTCTTGAGGTAAAATTTTACGGATAAAATGAGTCATTATCGTCGAAAATAGTAGGTAGTTTTAATATTTACAAATAACATGTTCGTCATTTAATAATTTAATATACTAGTATTCATAAAATAATATTTATTTGTATAAATTTTCGACACTTTTAATATTTTAATGACAATTAAATTAATTATATTCCTGACATATCTTCCTTTTTCTCTCTCTCTTAGTCTCGGAAATCTAAAGTTTTAGATTTATATAAATATTAACAACACTTAAAAGTTAGTTTTCCAAAGAAGTTTCACTTCTGAGATGTGTGCTTTGTACGCACGCACTTTTAATTTTTGTAAAGCGTAATAGAAAACCATAACTATTAATACAGAACGTATAAACAGGTCTGTTGGCTGTGAGCCGTCGGCCAGATTTCACTACTGTGGTGTCACGTCAGACACGGCCCACCACACTGTGGCAGAATGTCCCGCCTGGGGACCTCAGCGACTCATTATAACGTCGCTGATCGACACAGACCACCCACTGGCAAGTATTATAGGAGCAATACTTATCAGTGAGCAGGCCTGGAGAGTGGTTGTCTCCTTTTGCGAGACTATCGCTTAAGGAGGCACGGCAAAGGCAGAGGGTGAATGCTGCCGAAACACTTCAGCCCCGACGAAGGGGTGCAGGAAACAGAAGGCGGAGACTCATACACCTCCTCCGTCTGTAGAATATCTGTAAGCTGCAACCGAGGGGCCAGAGAGGAATACCTCAACGAACTTCTGGCTCGCCACTCATGGTTGAAGGCGGCCCTGCTCGGTTTTAGTGGGTATTGCGAGTTTTTACCCTGGCGAAGTCCCACACTCCCGACTCCATCAGTAATAAATGCATTTCGCAGCGACAAAAAAAAGCGTATAAACAGGTGTTGGTCCTGATTTTCGATTTTAGACCAATGGCAGAAGGAATATAACTAATATATTGTTCGCCATAAGCAATCATGTTTCACTTCATTAAATAAATGAGCTTTATAGATTAGACAAACTAATTAATTATAATGGAACACAAGCACTATTTGTAATTGTATACAAACATTCATTTCAAATTAACAAAGCTTAAAGCTTTCGATTTGTTTCGCTGACATTAAAAATGTATCTTTAACCACGCTAAAGTAGACACAACTATGTCGAAATAGAGAACAATAGAAAGGCATGACCGTAATATGTCATGATATATATACTAGTGACCCGCCCTGGCCTCGCACGGGTAGAAGAGAATGTTATACATACATGTATTGTTTGTTTTTGGACCGCACAGATTTAAATGTAATAAAATATCTTCTCTCATTTTTCTAGTGGTTAGCATGTTCGACTATAGACATGAGGTCCCGGGTTCGAGTCCAAGGTCGGTTTTCTATAAAGATTTTCTCAATATTTGCCCGAAGTTGGGTTAAAATGTGGCGGTGTGATCCCTCGTGCCTCGGAGAGCACGTTAAGCCGTCAGTCCTGCGCCTGATTTCTCCGGTCGTATCGTATTGCCGTCACGTCGGACTATGAGAGTGAAGGAACAGAGAGTACACTTGGACTATGCCTGCCAATCCGCAGTGGAGCAGCGTGTTGGGTCCTGAGGCCTGTGCTCAGCAGTGGGATGTTAATGGACTGCTACTTACCATATATCAATGAATTTTATTATACATCTATTATAAACATAAACATAAAATAGATCCTTTCAACATACCTTTATCGAAAATTCATACTTTGTGCCATATTGCTTTCGTAATTTAGTGCGTATGTCTCAAATTATCGCTGCATACGCGTTTTTTATATGTCATAATACTTAGCAATTTCTTTTGCTGCCTCATAAACATTTGTAGTTTACTTGATTCACGTCTTCACTTAATTCGTCTTATGATTCATTAGGACTTATTTTCTTTAATTTAGACGAAATATTTTATTATGTCTGGCAGATTTATTGCGTTTTTGATTGCAATTCTAAACTTATCAGGCTGTAATATAGTCTGTGTTTGAATGTTGTCGTAAATAAATAAGTAAACAACTTGTTGCTTAGTTACGTAGTTCAAGCATGCAAGCTATTGATTTAATATCTAATTATATTTCATATTATTTTAAACTTTATTTACATTTCATGGAAAATTGTATACAAACCACGGAACGAAAGTATGGCATCGTCACCCGTGTTTTTGGCACGGCGTGGGCTGCTTTATGATACTTTCGGCCCTACTTGCTACCATTAAAAAGTGAGTTAAATGTTACTTTCAGTCGATATAAGCATTTTTGTGAGAAAACCATTTCAATTATAAATATTAAGGAATAATTTGCATGAAATAAGTTAAGTAACTAAGTTGATAAGGATAATTACTGTATTCACTGTATTTTTTGTACAATTTCCGCATTATACGTCTCTATTAATATCGAAAATTAATGGACATTACTTAAAATTTAGATGTGTAAGTAGTAGCCAATTAGCATCCCACTGTTGGGCACAGGGCTCCTCACTCAAAGGAGAGAGGGTTTTTAAAACATAGATGTACTATAGTACGATGTGATTAGAATCCGACACAATATGAGAGAGATCAGGCTCAGAACCGAGGGTTTAACGTGCTCTACGAGACAAGGGGTCGAGCACATGGGCACTTTCCTAATTTCTAGCAAAAATATTGACAATTTCTTAACAGAAAGCTTATCACATCCAAGACCTCATGTTTATAACTAGACCTATGAGGCAATCACACGTATAAGGCCGATATATATAACTAGTTGATAAATTAAACTTATCATGTAGGTATTGAAATCAAAATTCTTTCGCTGGTCGGACAAGGTTAGACCGGTTAGGAATAGTGATGTTCTTCGAGGCCAACTGAGACGTGGCATCCGCCGTCCATCCTTACGCACCCTACGGCTATAAAGGTGTGCCATAAAACGGGTCTCATTTTACGACCATTTGACGTTATATACGTTTTCGAAGTCATTTCTTAGATGAACCGACTATTGTCGTTGCACGCAGCTCCGTATGTAAAATAAAGAACAAAAACTTTACCAAGTTCTTGATGTGAAAACTTCTTCATGGTGTATTGAATGGGACTGAAATGAAACGTTCGGTTTTATAAACATCTGTTCTAGTACATTTTGTCGTCGGGTAATAGTAGACTTTGTCCGCGTGGATTAGCATAAAATAGGTTATAGTGAGCTAACCTTAAAAGATAGACATATACTATCTGAGACATTGTTTAAGAACTTTTAAACGGGAACAATTCTTCCATACATGATTTTTGCTAAATTGTAATAGTTTACACACCACATGAAGCCGAAGCGTAAAAGGACAAAATTATCCGATTTTGAAATATTTTTCACGTGTACACCACTGCTATTGGTCTTAGCGTATTGATATATAACTCATAGCCTTTGTCGATAAATGGACTATCTAACACTGAAAGAAGTTTTCAAATCGAACCAGTAGTTTCTGAGATAAGCGCCTTCCTTATGATTTTGAGAATAGATATCAATAAATATTTTAAAAGTCACTTAATCATGCTATTCACTTTATTGCATAGACTTAATTGGAGTCAGCTGAAACGCTTGGAAATGTAACGCTGGTTAAATAATTTTAACAATGTAGATGGAATGCTCTCTTCAACTAATAGACAGAGTTATAGCCATTTATAATAGTTTATACACAATATACTAAAAAAATCTATTACAGCATTTAACAGCGATGAAATCTGAAACTACTGAACCGATTTTGATGATATTTAAGTGAAAATTTCTTTAGCGTCGTTGTGATTTGAAAGTCGTTGTATCGGAAACAATGATACTGAAGTGAAAATTTTATTAGCATAGTTTAGATAGGAAGCATTAAACAGTGATTCTTATTTTGAATGTACAGGTTAGCTTCATTGTATAGATTACCCGGCATGTGTTGCTATGCCGCAATTAACGCTCGATTTCCGTTTGTAAACTATTTATTTTTATTGCCCAATGTTTTTTAACTATGTAATGGTTAAGTATTAGTACTGCTGTCAATATATAAGTATTTAAGTATATGCACATGAAGTTTTGCTGCTCAGTTTCTTATATGTGTATCTATATAAAGGTTATTACTTAATTAATCTAAAATAAAAAAAGGTATAGTTGTATTTCGTATTATTAATCTCACGTTAATACTAACGTTAAGCGAAAACTTCATGAGGTATATATACATATACCTCATGAAGTTTTCGCTTCTATCTTGCGGTCTTAAGGGCAAAGCAAGTTTTTCTAAATACCCTCCGTATTTCTTGTGCTTGTAGAGGAAGTTGCGCGACTCAGCTTCTTATTATTTATTTATATTGTAAAGGTTATTACTTAATGAATATAGTATAAAAAAGAAATAGTTATATGATGTCCTAATAAAAAAGGCATATTATAATGTGGAAGATTATTTAAGCGACAAAGATGTTTGGACATGATTCCAGTTGCATATGAAAGCTAAACACATTGTAACCTACAAAAAAGCTATGTTAAAAGGAGTAACCGTTGAGTTTCTTGCCGGCTTCTTCTCAGCGGAATCAACTTTCCGAACCGGTGGTAGATTTGTTACCAACGGACAGACTACTGACGATTCAAAAGTGCTTTTTGAGCCTACTTGAATAAAGAATATTTTGATTTTGATTTGATTTTTGATTTTGATGTATTATTAACCTCGTCTTGGTGTTTGTTATTAACCTGATGAAGCTTTCGCTTCTCTCTTGCGGTCTAAAGGACAAAGCAAGTTTTCTAAATACCCTCAGTATTCTTGTGCTTGTAGAGGAAGTAGTGCGACTCAGTTTGTTATTATTTATTTATATTGTAAAGGTTATTACTTAATGAATATAGTATAAAAAAGAAATAGTTATATGATGTATTATTAACCAAGTCTTAGTGCTTGTTATTAAACTGATGAAGTTTTCGCTTCTATCTTGCGGTCTTAAGGACAAAGCAAGTTTTTCTAAATACCCTCCGTATTCCTTGTGTCTATAGAGAAACATTTATGCAAATACAAACGCTTTATTGTCCTTAACGTCGATGGTCGCTACCCTTTTATTGTTCGCAAGATCTAATACTATCGTCGGATAATCGGTTTGGGATAATTCGTTTCCGAATCGTGCTCATAGAAAGTTGGCTCAGGCTATCGGCGGGGAAATCTGCAATCTCGACAATGCTGTATCAATATTCATGCTTTCGGTCGCGACCTCTACCATTTGCATAACTGCACATTGCATTCTCTCGATTGCAACTGTTCTATTGTTTTATGATCTAAATGACCACGCTGTATGGATAGTCACGATGAGGATGTAAACATACATAGGTTCCTTCCGATTTCATGTTTGATATAGATTATGAAACATCGTTGGTTCGATTCAATTTATCATGATAATCGGGGTCTCTTCAAGTTACCGATGCTCCCTTTAAATCTAAGCTTGCGGCCGCCAACGGATAGGACAGGACGGCGGTGAGTCTACGAGATAAGATCGGCTCCTATAGTGAACCGTCAAGCTCTTCCTTACTAGTTCAGTCGTTTTCAATATCAGATTAGTACAATGTTGAGTTATGCATTTGTGTCAGACCGGAGATCACGACTTTTTGTGTGTTATAAATATGAAACGATCGAATAAGTGCTGCAGCATTTCATACCGTCGTCAATTATAGTTTTTCCATATATTTTTAAAGTGAAACTCCTTCAGGCCCATGAGGGCAAAATTTTTACAGATGAAATGCGTGATTAGCGTAGGTAGTTTCTTATTTACAAATAACATATGGCATTTTAGTTTGCCACTCGCCATTTAATAATTTAATATAGATAGATAGAATTTTAAATTAAAAAACAAAATTTAATTAATAATTTCTAACATTGACAAAAATAAAGTGGCATTTTTATATACAAGTCACTCCCCTCGAAGTCTTTGAAATCTTAGAAAGCTTTGGATTTGTATAAATATAAACAAGACTTAAAAATTAGTTTGCCAAGGAAGTTCACTTCTGACATGTGTACTTCTTTGTACACACGCACTTTTATTTTTTTCTAATGTACGACTGATGATGATATTAAAGAACGACATAGAATCTAAAGTTATGGGTTCCCTCGCGCCCTATTATAAGAGGAGCCCAGACTCATTGGAGTATTCTCTTTGTTCTCGTCATAAGGACTATAAAGAGACATGCAAATGTAATAATTGGGAATGGGAAGAACTTGTTTTTGAACCTAAAACAACCCATATACGGCCAATTGCCTATATATGTAAGAGATATCTAGGTATCTATTGACTCATCACGATAACTCTGGAACCATAAGGCGTAGAGACTTGAAATTTAGTAGGAATATTCCTCTTGCCGAGTAGAGGTCAGCTAAGAACGGATTTCTAGAAATTCCACCCACAAGGAGGGTTGCTGGGGGCTTATACGTATGTTTCTTATTTGTAAAACAATTTGCCTCAATTAACGAAAATGCTACGCAGTATTAATGTAAAAGTCTATCAGCTAGAAATTATGTAAATGCTTAGTTACTCATGTTGTTAATATCCTTCAAAATTATAAATATACTAAATTTAAGTAATAAATTAAATCTATGTCTATAATTAATACAGAAAAAACACAGTTTATTATTTAAATTCCAGATTATCACCCGCGTAGTCAACGACCCCGTAGAGATATGTGTAAAGTCATTATTTTCATTCTAAACCGTTCTAGAATCCATCTGAGTTATATATATCATTTTGTCTATTCATAAAAGAAGTATAGCTTCATATATTATTACATAAATACAGCCGTTTTATGTGTTATATACTGACAGTTATAACGTATGATATTCAATAATGCCAAAAGAATAATGTGACGCAAACCAATACCAACAAGTTTATTAATATGAATTCAAATTATCAGAATACATGCAAACGACAAATAGAAGTGATCTTAGGATAGAAATAACATCCATTAAGCCTATGGTGAAGGTGTACGCACACCGCAATAAATTAAACTTAATGACTACTAAAAGTAAAATATATATGAAAATTTACAACACTGGATGGGAATAAAACATTACCTCTCATTTTAATGTGTGTATTATTAATGTTGTAAAGATATTAGAACGTTGCCTGTCAATTTGTGGATTTTATTGAGTATATATGTAAGCCAAAACAACACTTTTAAAATCGCGCAGGCTGGGCTTAATACCTATACTTTAAGGTGGATAAATCAGGATTTGCATCTGTTTAATCTGATATTATTTAGACCCTAGTTTAGGTAATAATTCCCATAAAAGTTAGAGGTTGCAGTTCATTAACGTCCCATTGCTGGGCACAGGCCTTATCATTCATTTGCGAGCGGGTTTTTAGAGCAGCATAGTATACAAATGCACTCTGTATTCCTTCACTCTCATAGTGGGATATGACAGCAATCCGAAACGACCGAAGAAAGTTCAGGCGCAGGACCGACGGGCCAACGTGCTCTCCGAGGCACGAGAGTGTATCACACCGCCAATTTTCGAAAAATCAATTGGTACAACCCAACCCAGGACCTTTTTTTAACGCTGGGAAACCTGTCCTGGATACCTGGAATACTCCAGAGGAATATGCCGGACTCATACCAGCTAAAACCCAGCGGTGATCTTGCATCACCAGGAGACGGGGTCACGAGAACGCGATTGACAGACATTGGTAAACCCGCCAGTGATGTGACCGTTTAGGCCCAACTCGGTCTAAATGATCAAAAACTTACCTCAAAGGTGACTTGCCTGGACTACCCGGCAAGTCATCAACTACCACGCGGGACCTCTTTTTGTTGGGCAACGGACCCCGTATTCGTTACCCAAAGGTCACCACTAAGGAAGAAGACTGCGATTGTGGGCTTCTCGCCTCCTTCCCAGCCTTCTCCTGCGAACGGCCGAAACGTCCACCTCCCTCAATCGATTCGCCATCTCTTTCCGCGTTATGACACCCTCGCAGAAGGAGAGTGTAGCACACCATCCTCTCTCGCTGCTCACCATCTTTCTAATGACGAGAGGAAGAGATCCACCCCGATGACCGCCACGTGCGCGGCACGCTGAGCAGCCCAGGACCTCGTGTCTGTAGTCGAACATGCTAATATGTAATTTTATTTCGACAACAGATTATTATAACCGACAAAGAATATAAAATTATTTGTCTATCTATATATCTATATTAGCTCTGTCATATCAGCAAATTACCGTCAATCGTTGTCACAATTAAAAAATGCCGATGTACTTAAATGGCTTTCAAGTGAAGATTACTTAGTTCTTAGGACCATAGAAACTTCACTTACGTAATAATATTAATTATTCCGGAAGGCTAAAACAAGGGAAGATCCGTGATTGACCAAAATTGCATTTGCCTTATCCTAATGTAATGAGATAGCCTTATTAGTCTTTATGTTAGCCACCGTTATTGCTTGTGAATCTATTGAAATATACGCTGTGCAATGGCTCCTGATATTTTATAATCTTGTGGAATCTTCGGGGTGTAGATATATCTATCCCATATCATTAGCTATATGCCAATAAAGTTACAACTAAATTCGTTGAGATAAGTGACGATGAACTAAATTTATTCAAGATTTATGCAAGTATTCATGGACATAACAATGGAATATGCGTGATTGACCAAACTTTATTTATTTATTACAAGAAATTTACAAAATAACATTGGTTAGTCTGTGGCTTCCACACAAGGATTCCCTATATCTAGGAAACCACATATGTACTAAAATTACGTGTAACTATTTATAAATCTATGTTAGTATGTAACATATATACATACATAGCATCACGCCTCATTCCCATAGGGGTAGGCAGAGACCACGTCTTTCAACTTGCCACGATCCTTGCATATCTCCTTCGCTGCTTTCATTCTCATTAAACCTTTCATACAAGTTCGTCGGTTTAGAGTACTCTTGACCTGGCCCTTATTTAAAATACCCCGAATTTGGTCTAGGAACGGTGGCCTTGGTCTTCCCCTTCCAACTTTCGCATTCACTCTTGACTAATAAATCCTTTTTGTCAGTCTTTTTGCATTCATTCCCTCTACGTGCCCAAACTATTTAACCACACCTTTCTCAATTTTAGTCACTACATCTTCTTTTATACCTCAACGTTCTCTCATAACTATTTCTTAATTTGTCACTCAGTTTCAATCCACTCATACTCTCAACTTTCTCTTCTGTACCGCATTTATTTTACTTATGTGATTCATCTGCCATACTCAACTTTCACTGCCCTACATAAGTGTTGGCACCAACACTCCTGCATGTACAGCCAGTCTGGTACTTTGAGACACCATCTGGCTATTCATAAAGGCGTGCAGAGCACCATTTACCCTATTCCCTGCCTTCACTCTCCTTTCAAAATCCCTGTCACATGTTCCATCCCTTGTAAATTTCGATCCCAAGTATACAAATTCTTACACCTTCCTCTTGTTCCCCATCTATCAAAATATTGCCATTCATCATAGATTCATCTCTTTCATAAAGCATAACTTTCGTTTTGTTTACATTCACTTTCATTCCTTTCCTTTTCAAAGCTTTATTCGTAATATTTACCATCTCCTGTAGCTCATTAGCCATTAATAGACCTTTTTTTTATTATAAAAGTTATGTTGTTTTGATTTTTGGCACTAAGTAATCTTGACTTACAAGCCATTTCAGAACATCGGCACTTATGAAGTATGACAACGATCTCCAGTACTCCGAGATAACCCGTTGACCTCTCCTTCACTCGCAATAAAGCTCCGCGGTCGTTTACAACAAAGGTTACGTTCTTTTAAAACGAGTGAACTTTTTATAACGATACGTTTAAAGTTTTTAAATAAGTTTACCGTCTAACCTATCCGCCAATTAATATAGNAAAATATTGCGATTCATCATAGATTCATCTCTTTCATAAAGCATAACTTTCGTTTACATTTACATTCACTTTCATTCCTTTCCTTTTCAAAGCTTTCTTCGTAATATTTACCATCTCCTGTAGCACATTAGCCATTAATAGACCTTTTTTTTATTATAAAAGTTATGTTGTTTTGGTTTTTGGCACTAAGTATTCTTGACTTACAAGCCATTTCAGAACATCGGCACTTATGAAGTATGACAACGATCTCCAGTACTCCGAGATAACCCGTTGACCTCTCCTTCACTCGCAATAAAGCTCCGCGGTCGTTTACAACAAAGGTTACGTTCTTTTAAAACGAGTGAACTTTTTATAACGATACGTTTAAAGTTTTTAAATAAGTTTACCGTCTAACCTATCCGCCAATTAATATAGTCGTTTGGAATCTTTCGATGGATTTTTCTGTTACACAGATGTTTTTTTTATTAAACGATCTCTAACGATATAATATTTGATTGGCTCGTTATGTATGATGAGTTTACATAATAAATCTTAATTAATTTCGTAATAAGAGATTATATATGCAATATTACTTATTATACGAATGATATTTTAGATGGGTGGTCTATTATACGCTGTTAATATAGCAAAATTTAAATATTTTTTACAAGCTGTTCCCCCGCTGTGTTACTCGCTTAATTCCTTATTCCGTTTTCCCGTTATTAGTGCAAGTTTACGTTGCGAAAGGTATATGTATGACGATTGTCCAATCAAAGGGTGAATGGTTAAGAAAATTCAATTCAATCTCGGGAATATTTACGGAAATCTCGTAGTGAGTGGTTATTTTTCACTTATATATGTTCTTAGTGAGCGTCTGTGATGTCTACGTTAAAAAGTATCCTATATTCTTTCTTAGGCTTTACACTACCTGTTAGCAAATAGTTTTGGAGTGAAAGCACGACGGACAGAGTTACTTTCGCATTTATAATATTAGTAAGGATTAAAGTAGACTTAAGTACTTTTGAATTATCAAGTTTGTCCGTTAGTATTAACTCTACCAATGGATTGAACGATTGATTATTCTGCTATTATTATTACACTTTTAACAATATTTTTTCGTTAATCTATACTATGAGACTGAAAAATCTTTTGGTGTTTGGCCCATTCATCGAGAAAAGTACAAGATCTATTACTTTTCCAAAACCTCCGTTGAATTACTTTTCTTAAAAAGTTCTATATAAAAAGTTCATTCACTGTAACATCTTTTGTGGTTTACAGATTTATTCTGTCGGTTATGTAATGCAGAGGAAGTCGCGTGGGTTATCTTATACATAGAAATTGAATTCAATGTTGAAACACAGAACGCGTTTCTGAATCAGCTGTATGCAAAATAAGAGAAACAACCTATTTACCTATGTTCTTATCGGTATAATGTTTCAATTCGTGCTATGTATTACTTCACATAGGACTATGAGAGTATGATGGATTTTATTACTTCACGATCTCCCAATGGTGAGTCCCTTCGATGTCTCATCCTTACGAAGTTATCATGGGTTCTATTATAGTACACAATAAAAGGCTTGTAGACTTTTTCTTACGTTGACAATTACTTGCTAATCCTAACCATCTAAGCACGGATCTATCACGAAAGTGTTTGGTATGTCATTTGCTGTTAGCTCTACTGGCTTTTACAGCGGTGTGGTAGATGTTTTCGAGGATGTGCTCCGTGAGGCGGTGCACACTCTTGTAGCCAACAGGATACAAAAATGTTGGAGTCGAAACCCAAACTGCTCGTCGGGAATGAGTCTCATGGCCTCTACCGTAGCCTTGAGTCTTTTTAAAATTATTACTATCTATCACTTGACACATCCTAGATTGTTGAGCAAACTAATGGGTCTATAACTAGTGGCCCGGTTACTGGTTTTCCCTAGCTTGCGTATCCCTATGATGATGGCCTCTTTCCATTCGTTTGGGAACGTACTTGCCTCCTAGAAGAGCATTGAAGTTAAGTACCAGTAAGCATAGTAAACTCTTAGGGAGACGCTTGAGTACCTTATTGTTGATACCGTCAGGTCCCGGGGCTTTTTGGGCATGGAGTTCCTTCACAATCCTCATCTAGTGCGCCTTATCTAGTTTTGTTGATTCGAGTGGTTGGCTCGTTGGGGACGCGCACTCTAATTGAGCGAGCCTGTTTTTGGCGCCAAAATGGCCTATTTATATTCAACAACTGAGGCTGTCAAACGTTAATGTTTTAGCAAGTAAGCGCGTGTCTTTATTGTTTCGTACAATATTATTACTTAGAATATGTTTTTGTATTTGCCCATGTATACTATCTTTTCTTACTATTTTTATGTAAATGCAAATGTATATAATTTCAATAAGAATTTTTTTTCTCATATTCAAATATATCTTTATAAACATATGGCTGTTAATACAGCTTTTTCATTAATGAAATTTATTTCGAAAAAAGTGAACATCTATTGAAACTCGAGTAAAAATTTAAAATAAATCTTTCTCTGCAACATGTTTCAGATGTTCTTAACTATATGGCGTAGGAATTGACTTTAAAAACAGCAGAACTAAGTTTGATATACCCACGTTTGTAATACCAATTTTACGATATCTGAAATGGATTTACAGAGTCATATGTGTGGGGTTGTACATAGATGTAGTCATGGATATTTTAATAACATTGTCGTTGTAAATCACGGCGAGATATTGATCGTAAATATAGTTGCAATTTATGACAAAACACATAAATCCTTTACCGCCCGCGCTATATACACTGATACCCTTTGGTTTCATACGAGCACTAATGAAAATATTAATAGCGCTTGCTTTGATATATCAGTTTCGATATTACAGCTTGTTTTGTATTTTGTTTGCAATAATTTATTTACAGTATTTAGAGATTTATACAGGTTAAAAGTTTTGATAGCTTAGTGTGCTTTTCGATGAAGGAAAACATCGTGAGGGAACCTGCATATCCTGAAAGTAATTCTGGGGTATGTGTAGCATGCAAACCCGTTGTGGAGTAACGTGGTGGATCTTTCCTTCAAAAACCCTCTCTCCTATCATTAAGCAAGCCTTTATATAGTTACAAATGTATACAATAAACAAGGATAAATCGGTAAATTGGGCTGTGAAAGCGTCCCTCAGTCTAGACGTGGCAAACAAGAATATTCAGTATTATTCCTTAATCCAAATCAGTTTTCAATTAAAACAAGTTATTATCACTCAGTTCCCTTTGAAATGTCATTAAGAATATTACACATAAGATCGTTTAAAGTACTCAACTTTTGATTTTTAATCACAGAAATATCAGTATTATGCCTCTATTTGTCCAAAAATTGGTGCGCCGTTATTTCGAAGAGAATTTTGAGTATGAAAAGTTTTATAGTTGTATGAATTTTTGGTGTTTGGGAATATACGAAAGAGTATATTTTTGGTTAGCTTCAAAAACAAAACTTTCTTTATTCAAATAAGCTCAAAAAGCTCTTTTAAATCGTGAATAGTCTGTCTGCTGGTAAAAATTCTACCACGGAGTTAGAAAGTTGATTCCACTGTAAAGAAATCGACAAGAAACTCAGTAGTTACTCCTTTAAATATAGTTTTTGTGCTACAATCAAGTCCAAACATCTAAATCGCTTAAATAATCTTCAACATTATAATATGCCTTTTTGTAAAAAGATATTTTTGATATATTTCTTTGTACAGGCAAATCTAAAAGTGAATTTCTCAAACATCTTTACCCTAAAACATGGCAGTACAAGTTTGTTTTTATTTCAAATTGACTCGTATTTTCATCCTAATTAACATACCTTAGGTCCTTATTAACGATAAGGGGATCTCTCATTGTCAAGTTTAGCAAGTGCAATGCCTGGTAATGAGGTAGGGTGGAATGCAGTTCCCTCCTTCTCCATGGCTGTCATTTTGTTGAAAAAGGCTATGGAAAGAGAAATGGGAGGTGCTGCTGATGCCTCTATCCTTCGAAGGAGGAGGCCGGACGGCAGGAGAAGTATTTTTGAAGGACTATCCTGAAACTTTTGTTTAGATTAGAACTGGAAGTGCAAGGGCGAGTGGGCAAGGGTCATGCCATCTCCAATTCAGGCTGATGAGGGTGTTGCTGGGTTTAGTGGGCATTCATAACGAGCCAGCGAGTCCCACATTCCCTGTCCTTATGACAGAGATGCGTAAAAGCATTTCTCAGTGGAGAAAAAGGATATGTTAAAGATACGTGCATAATTTTTGCTGCAACTTCTCAATGTTCATGATTATACGAGCAATTCCGTTACTTTAGGTGTTTTTATTATGGACGTAGCGTAATGTATTTCATTTTTAGTATGGAGTAGTAAAGAGAATAAACTTTAGTATAACAATAAATAATATGCTTTACGTATTTGTTTTTATTTGAGGTCATTGATCGTGTTTTGCGAAATATAGCTCCAAATGCATTGATATGTTATGGAAGAAAACCTGTTAATAATGACATTCAATACAAACGAGAAGGTATAGCACTTGTTTTAATTAATATGTTGCACTTTGAATTATTGCATTTGATCTGGATCTAGGCATATACAATCTACCTTAGGGGATTCTATTGGGCAATTTATTTATATTGATTCTCATAGTATTTCCTATCTGCACAGACAACGCCCGACCACTTTATGCACTGTAGTAAACGCGAAATGATATCATAAAGAAATAAAATTGAACTGACCAATATTATAATATCTTCTTCATGAAATAACATCGACGTTTTATGGGCCTTGTGTTTCTTAATGAGCAATTGTAATGAAAACTGCGTTATTACAGGGTACTTGAAGGGATGTACTAAATTATTCGTTTACAGGTTATTTTAAAATAAATATATTAGTAATTGCAGACTACAGTTTTAAAAACGATATTAAACGTTTTTTTAGATAATATACAATATTTATATAGTAGTTTTTAAATATTATAAAGTAATGGTAAACTTCCTTTTTAAGTTAAATAAATGAATCCTTTTAAGTATACGAATATAATAAATTACTCACTTATACCTAAAAATATTTAAATAAAATAAATTATGTTTGTAATTAAAGACTGAAATATAAAAAGCAATATAATACATTTTTTGATGAGAAATAAATGAATACTTTTTAAATATACGAACATAATAAATTACTCATTTACATGTAGTTTCCGTAAAATGCATTCGCTGGTGTTTATAAAGTAGGTTTAAATATTAAAAAAAAAACAAAATATGGCATTTCTTTATCATGCATAAATGAATCCTTTTTAAATATACATATATAAGGAGAGGTATATAAAGTAACACATGAATAGATTCTTGTAGTAAAATAAATTCGTTTAGTGGTTTATAAAGTAGGTTTAAATATAATAAAAAACGTGAAACTTACATTTGTTTATGAAGAAAAATGAATCCTTTTTAATATGCATTTATAAGGAGGGGAAAATTAAAAAAAACTCATTTACAGGTTATTTTAGTAAATTCATTTAGTGTTTAAAAATTAGGTTTGAAATATTTTTATAGCAATGTAAATGTTTTTTATGAATCATATTTAGATATATATAATGAGGAATACAATAAATTACTCATTTGCAGATTATTTTGATAAAATAAATTTATTCGGAGATATATTTAATATTACAATATAAAACATTCTTTTATGAAAAATAAATGAAACCTTTTTAAATATATGTATATAATTAGTGATATATAAATTAATCATTTACAGGTTATTTTACTAAAATACATTGGTTTGGTGTTTATAAAGTAGATAGTACATTTTTAATGAGAAATGAATGAATGCTTTTTAAATATATATAAGACTCTTTAATAAAATATATTTAGTTGATAATAATCGAGTAGAGTTAAAATAATAAAAAATATATAATAAGATACATACTTATGTGGAATAGATGATTATTTTAGATATTAAATTAATCATTATTGTTTGTTTTTTAGCAAAATCACTTACTTCGGTAACACCGGCACACAAAAATAAAATTGTATAGTTTAGGCCTTCCAGGCTTCAATTTCGAGTAGATTGCAAAAAAAACCCAAAAATTTGATACTGTTCCAGTTTCAAATGGTCTACAACGTGGATACCTCTTCTTCCACCTTTTCCTTTATTTAGTAAAAAATTTGCAAACGTGATGGGATTTCAACTTCTTTGATGTGCAGACTTCATTTCATAGCATCATCGCTTGTACTTTATGAAGAATGCTTTTGCATTCAAATTGCAAACTTGGATTCAGTCTGGGTCGTACAGTTTGTAAGTGGTCGATGTAATATTATGTTGAAACATTTACTTGTCCTTGCCGTCATATTTAGGACCCTCTTGCTTACTTGGCTATCCCCCCTTCTCATGACATGCCTCCCTTCTCATGACATGAAACGATAGGAAAAAACCAAAAACAGAGATAACTTGAAATTTACCCATTCCCATGATCTGGACTTTACCAACTAGTTCGCATAACTGTTATATACACTACGCCAGTGTTTCATGAGCTGTCAAGCCATAGAAAACAGTTATATATTTTTTCTTGCCAAAACATCGAAATTTTTGGGGGTTTTTTTTGCAATTTACTTGAAATTGAAGGCTGCCCCTAGATAGGTATCGCCCGGTATATAGACAATGTTTTTTGTGTGCCGGTGTAATTGTAGATTAGATTAAAATTTATTAAAAAAAATAGTAATACATATTTGAGGTGAAATATATGAATTGTTGTCTTAAATATATATAAGTAATATTAGATTGAGCTAGCTTATAAATATATTTACCATCATAGAATGACGTATGTGATGTACTTTAATTTAAATGGTCATTATCGATTGATTATACAGTTCATTTGCTTCAAGAGCGCACGTACGTCATTATATCCAACAATGGATCCGAAAACAAGCTCAGCACGATACCAGTGTACGTTTTCCTTATTTCATATGTAGCTGCCTCATTAGACTAGTGGTCAGTTTTTTGGCTATAGCCATGACATCCAGGATTTGAGTCCGGCTTAGGCGAAAATTGATATTGTCGAGAAATTCTTAGTAAAGGTAAAAGGTAACTAGCAGCCTATTAACGTCCCACTGCACAGGCCTCCTCACTCATAGGAGAGAGGGTTTTTAGATCTTAGACCTACCACGCTGCTCCATTGCGGGTTGGCAGGCATAGTACACAAGTGTACTCTCTATTCCGTCACTTTCATAGTCCGATGTGACGGGAATCTGATGCGATCAGAGAGAGTTCAGGTGCAGGACCGATGGCTTAACGTGCTCTCCGAGGCACGGTAATGGATCACACCACCAACTTCCTAACTTCGGGCAAATATTGAGAAAATCTTAATAGAAAACTCAATATCCATTTTTTAATTTGCCCGATCCGGGTCTCGAACCCAGGATTGTCATTTCAATGTCCAGGACTTTTTCTTCTTCTTCCCGCAATTTTTTGAATGACAATAAGGTTTTTAGACATTGACTGTCTCATTGGGCTTTCTCATTGGTCTAGTGGTTAGCATGTGCGACTATAGACATCAGGTTCTGGGTTCGATTCCCGTGTCGGGCCAATTCATATATCTCATAGTCTAATTGGACATCAAATTTAACAGGACCGAAGAGAGATTAGACGTGACAGCTTAACGTGCTCTTTGAGGCAGGGGCTGGAGCACACTACCGACTTCGGGCAAATATTGAGAAAATCTTAATAGAAAACTCAATATCTATTTTTGAATTAGCGCGCCCCGGGACTCGAACCCAGGACCTCATGTCAGTGGCTGAAAATGCTAACCACTAGACCAATGTGGCGGTTACAATTGTCAGCGATTGCCAGAAAGTTGGCGGCGTGCTCCACCCCTGTGCTCAGAAAGCACTTTTAGCCGTCACTCCTGCGTCTAATCTCTCTTCGGTCCTGTCAAATTTGACGTCCTATTGGACTATGAGAGTGAAGGATAAGGAGAGTGCATCTGTGTGTAAGCGTATATCACCTGTGGAAATGGCTAATCTCTACATCAGAGATCTGGGTTTTGTGAGTAGTACGGATGTGATAATTCCAGTGCACGGGACTATTTCTTCTTGGTATTTTTCTCTCAATTTTTTGAATGGCAATAAGGTTACTGCCTCATTGGTTTAGTGCTTAGCATGTTCGACTACAGACATCAGATCCTGGGTTCATGTCCTAGTTCAAAAATCGATAATGAGGTTTCTAATAAGATTTCTATCTCAATATTTGGCTGAAGTTGGAATGGTGGCGGTGTGCTCCACCCGCGTGTCTCTCAGAGCACATCAAGTTGGATTTCCATCACATCGGACTATGAGAGTGAAGGAATACTATGCCTGCCAATTCGCAATGGAGCCCCATGGTGGCTCCCTCACATGAATGAGGAGGCCTATGCCCAGCTATGGGACGTTAATGGGCTGCTTCTTACCTACTTAAGGTTTGTATTACCGGGCTACGTGGCCAAAAAAACTCAAGAGTTCTTCGAAGACAAGTAGATGAAAGTCTTGGATGTGCCATGATATTCAATTCATCCAAGATCGATAGATTTATCCCGTACGCTGTCCAAAGATTGCGTAGAATTTTTCTCCATAACACTCTTTTACTTTTAGAATCCAAGTCTCTGCCTCGTACAAGGATATGGAGAAAATGAGCGAATTTAACAGCTTGACCTTAGTTGGTTTTATTATTGGTGTTGCTATTCTTTCATAGTACATTGTAAGCCTGTTAAAAACACATAAGTCGTTCTAGCTCTCACAGCTTAATTTATAGTTTACACTGCATATTTGACTATAACAATTTTAATGTTGTATCTGTTAGAATACCTTCCAATTTCTGTCGTGATTGGACGTTGATTATACGGTTCATTTGGTAACGACGAGCGCCGTAATCTTAACGTTCTGTCACAACAGACGGACGAACAAGTTTTTTCGTGGCATGTAGCTAATTTATTCAGTGCACTGAGCGCCGGTTAAGCGGGCAATTTGTCATGGATAAATTCTCTATTAGTTTAACCAATCGAAGCTCCAAGCTTGAGCGTGTATGTTTTGAAATCTCTACATAATCTGTAATTATGTAGGACTGGCTGCTGCCTGTGATTTTGTCTGCTTAAAATTAATAAATATGTCTTTTAAATATCACAAAAAGATACGTTAAAAGTATAATTAATTAGAGATAAATGTCTTATGTAAATATAAACATATAAGTGCAAAAAATATACCAACATATATAATAACTGCGAATAAAAAGTGTTTTAATTGCATTTCGTTATTAATTTTAATAAATGTGCGAGTATCCTTGTATATGTGGAGGAACTAAAACTTCTTTGGTTTATATTGTATTAATTTGATGCTATTTTTTATTCTTTATTTGTAATCAAACAACGTACAACTTTTTTACATTCTATACATTTTTTAAATTTCATTTCACGCTTAAAATAAAGCCATGATAATGTACATCTATTTACATAATTAAGAATATAACAGAGTAAAGCTTACTTAAATAATGACGCACGCAAACTAGTTTTGTGTGTGTGTGTGTGTGTGTTTGTGTGTGTGTGTGTGTGTGTGAGAGAGAGAGAGAGAGAGAGTGTGTGTCTATGTATCTGTAAGCATATGTGTGTATATTATATATAAATAACTATGTTCCAGCCAATCTTTCTGGTGTAAGAAAAGTCGTTGGGAGATCTGCATTACATTACAGAAATAATAAAAATTATAGGAAAACAAATTTAAAATAATATAATAAACAATGTAATTAGGTCGACTGCGCCTCTCTATCCCTTGTATACTTGGCTCAGGGGAGACGTGATAATAATTCACACTTTGCAGTGCCTGCAGCCAGCAATAATCGATTTATAAAACGTTATCACGACAAAATAATATATTCAATCCAACTGCTCTTGACTACCTTAAAGCAAGGTTTAGTTTTTGTTCGGGTCTTCATGGAAGAGAGTTGCGTTCTGTTGAAAACTTGTTGCTGACTATATCCTCACATCATACAGGTTTTAAACATGACTCATTTACAGTCAGTACCTTTGGTATTTGGAATGGGTTGCCGCAGCAGATAAGAGAGGCATAATCCAGACATCCATTTATTCTTTCAATGGAAAAGAACACTTCGTCCTCCACTTTCTATTACAGCTGTCCAATTTTGTGTAATTATTTTGTATATTCGAAGGTTGAACACACGGTGCTGTACTTCTTGAGGAAGTGCTCTTATGCTTTGAAAGAACAAATGAATATCTGGATGATGCCGCTCTTATCTGCTGGGGCAACCTATTCCAGATATGAACTGTACTGATTGTAAATGAGTCATGTTTAAAACCTGTACGATGTGAGGATACAGTCGGCAACAAGTTGTATGAAAGGTTTAATGAGAATGAAAGAAGCGAAGGAGATATGCAAGGATCGTGGCAAGTGGAAGGACGTTGTCTCCGCCTACCCCTATGGGAATGAGGCGTGATGCTATGTATGTATGTATGAACTTATTTTAAGCGTAAAATGAAATGTAGAAAAATGTGTATATTGTACGTTTCGCCTGAGCCAAGTATACAAGGGATAGAGAGGCGCAATCGGCCTAATACCATTATTTATTACAACAAAATCCAATTTTTTCTAAGTTAATTATGGCCTAAGTGCCAAGAGACATAAATAACCACATATACCTTGCGTAAGGCTTAACCACAAGAGGTTTTAGCTCTATATCTAGCAAGTTTTACTAAAATAATAGGCGTAACACGGTGAACGAATTGAAGTTCAAAGCATTTTATGTGCAAATACAAAGCATTATCTATAACTGAGAATGCCAATGGCGTGAGAACTGCCAGTGACCACTTCAAAATTATTCTAAATACGTCCGATCCACGTCCTTGATGCGTGACTAGTTAACACAACAACGTGTAATACATGGAAACACTTACTTCGCACGCATTGTACTTGGCGGTTATAAAAATGACTGTAGAATAACTATTTGAAGTATATTCGTTTATATTATAATAACAATAACAACTGTCTCTTTTCGTGCATTATTTACAAGTACATTTATGTATAAGGTAAGTAGCAGCCCATTAATGTCCAACTGCTGGGCACAGGCCTCCTCACTCATATGAGAGAGGGTTTTTAGAGCATAGACTCACCACGCTGCTCCACTGCGGATTGGCAGGCACAGTACACATGTACTCTCTATTCCTTCACTCTCATAGCCCGACGTGATCATTTATGTATGTATCAGATCAATTTTACAGTAATTTTTAGACAATATCTTTGTTGAGATACAGTAGTGAAGGGTACTAATTGAAGTATACCCGTTTATATTATAACTAGTTGAACCCGGGACTTCGTATGCGTGGAATGTTGTTTTGGTAGCATTTTCATTAATTTAGGCAAATTGTTTTACAAATAAGAAAAATACCCGCACCAAATTTCCTAAAATTTATTTTTGATAGATTCGATTACGTCAAAAAAATTCTGACCAAGTTTTACATACCGTAAAAAACATAGTTTGTAAATGTGAAGTTTTTTAATGTTTGATTTTTTTAAATTAACACCCCCGCAACCCCCCTTACTGGTAGAATTTCGTAAACCTGGTCTTAACTGACTTCTACTCGGCAAAAGGAATATTCCTAACAAATTTCAAGTCTCTACGCCTTATGGTTCCAGAGATATCGTGGTGTGTCAATAGACACCTGGATATCTCTTATATATAAGCTAAACCCGCGACTTCGTCTACGGTGAATAATTTTTTCATTGGTTTGAATGGGTAGCATTTTCATTAATTTAGGCAAGTTGCTTTACAAATTAAAAACATACGTATAAATACTTCAATGAGTTATTTGCTGTGTATTACTGCAAAGAGCTTATAGTAATTTTTCTGGCTTTAGAGTATTGCTGTACCAAACTCCGTTCGTAGCTGACCTCTACTCGGCAAAAGAAAGATTCCTATCAAATTTCAAGTCTCCACGCCTCATGTAAAGAGTCAATAGTTAACTCCCTCGCAACCCCCTTTGCGGGTGGAATTTCGTAAAATGCGTTCTTAGCTGACCTCTACTTGTCAAAAGGAATATTCCTACCAAATTTTGAGTCTCTACGCCTTATGGTTCCAGAGATATCGTGATGAGTCAATAGATACCTGGGTATCTCTTTGATATATAAAAATGACAATAACAACTGTCTCTTTTCGTGCATTATTTACAAGTACATTTATGTATGTATCAGAACAATTTATACTATAATCTTTATGCAATATATTTGTTAAAATATAATAGAGGTGGAGTAACTAATTGAAATATACTTAAGTAAGTAAGTAAGTAGCAGCCCTTTAACGTCCCACTGCTGGGCACAGGCCTCCTCACTCCGAGGAGCGAGGGTTTTTAGAGCGTAGACCCACCACGCTGCTCCACTGCGGATTGGCAGGTACAGTACACAAGTGCACTCTCTATTCTTTCACTCTNTATTTATCTTCTTCTTCTTTAGATTAGAAAAAAATAACAACTGTCTCTTTTTGTGATTAGAATTATTTACCGTTTAAAATTTAATGGACAATCGTAAAATACAAAGAGAATGGTCGAGATACAATCAATATCTTATGTAATCGTTATTATAAAAATAAGGCAATTTAAATAGGCATTTTTGCCATATTTTCAATAAAATATAAATGGAAGGCTTCGGCTAATTACCACTCTATTAGTTAAAATGTGCGAACAAGCAAAATGTCTTCGCAGAGAGTTGTTATCTAAAAGCCATAACCACAATTGATTTAAAAAAGATTAATAATAAATCTTTTAAGCAAAAATTATTTATACCATCTCACATATAAGGTTTTTTCAATTTCATTATGTAAAATGTGCGACAAGTTTCACGTTCCTTTTATCCTTTAAATAATAGAACGATTTCTGAATCAGCTTTTCTTTACTAAAAGATTTAAACTTATTAAGTGAAATCTTCTGGGAGTTTATTATAGAAACGTATACAATTACCTTTCAATTAATTGTGATTTTTTTTCTTGTTTTTTTTTTTAATTTTTTGAATGGCAATAAGGTCTTCAGGCATTGACTGCCTCATTGGGCTAATGGTTAGCATGTTCGACTACAGACATCAGGTCCTGGGTTCGAGTCCTGGTTTATAATCGATATTGAGGTTTCTATTAAGATTTTTTCAATATTTGCCTGGGCCTGGGCTCTCCCAGCACATCATGTTGGATTTCTGTGACATCGGACTATGAGAGTGAAGGAATACTATGCCTGCAAATCCGCAATGGAGCCCCGTGGTGGCTCTCTCATATGAGTGAAGAGGCCTGTGCCCAGCTGTGGAACGTTAACAGGCTGCTACTTTATTTAAGGTTTTTTTATTATATAAACGTATACAATTATCCTCGATTTAATTGTGATTTTTATGCGGCCTACTAGAATTTATAGCAAATTTACTTTTATTTCTTAAGTTATATGAATAACATTCACTTTTCTTCGTTAAAAAATCTGTATTTTTACGGACTTATAGCAAGTTTTCATATATACGCAGTGTACAGTTATTATTTTCATCGCTACATTATTTATTAAAATAGGTATGTGTTGGGTAAATTTACTTGCGCTATATCGAAAACACTTAACAGCACTTTGTTCAACATACGTTCTCTAAGTAAAACATATCTATACTCTTAAGTCTTATAGGTAAATTGGAACGGGATATCTTGTCAGCTATCCTAATGTTTTGTTCAATTAAAGAGCTACATAATCTACCTCGAAGTCTTCAATTATAAAGTTAAGATTAACTTAAAACAAGTGTATTAATTCTACAAGAGTCGTTTGATCAAAACCAACAAGCACCTTCTTTGTTCGTATTTTTTTATAAAATTGTACTTAAATTAGTTGTTTCGAACAGCGATATGTTTTAGCTGCAAAATCCAAGTCTGTCTGTGTTGACTGTGCACAGCAATTGGATTTTAATAAGCCTTTACTTACTTTCTATTCAATGCCTACTTTTTATTAAATTCACACTCTCTATATGTATTTATTTTATTATATAATAATTGTATATATAGTAAAACTAGCAGATCCTACGACTTCGTCCGCGTGGAATGGTTTTTCAGGTAGCATTTTCATTAATTTAGGCAAATTGTTTTACATATAATAACATACGTATAATACCCCTTCAACCCGCCTTGCGGGTGGAATTTCGTGAAATTCGTTCTTAACTGACCTTTACTTGGCAAATGGAATATTTCTATCAAATTTCAAGTCCGTAAACCTCTTGGTTCCAGAGATATCGTGATGAGTCAATAGATGAACCTGATACCTATAATATGATAATAGAGATATATACTTGATACCTTGAGAGAGAACCTGGATATCTCATATATATAGACTAGCTGAACCTTCGACTTCGTCTGCGTGGAATGTTTTTTTGGGTAGCATTTTCATTAATTTAGGCAAATTGTTTTACAAATAAGAAACGTACGTGTAACAACCCCCGCAACCCCACTTGCAGGTGGAATTTCGTAAAATCCGTTCTTACCTGAGTTTCTATGCTTTATGGTTCCAGAGATATCGTGGTGAGTCAATAAATACGTGGAGATCTCATATGTATATATAAATATTTCGAAGGCCTCGCTGGCGCAGTGGTGCAAGTACTAGCATAAGTTTCGGGTTAGATCCCCGGTAGGGCGAATTTAGGAAATTGTATTTTCCAGCAAACTCGTACCGACAAAACAAAGAGATTTGTGTTCCGGTACGATGCTGTGTAGAAACTGTAAGGGGTATGTCGCCTCTTGCCCAGATTAGCGCGCTTCCATCTTAGACTGTATCATTACTTATCAATAAAATAAAAGATAAAACAAACATTACTAACTATACAGTAGTAATACTGGTAACTTATAATTACGTACTTATTGCATGAATGTGTTGTGTGTGTGCGCGTGCGTGTGTGCATATGTGTGTGTTAAAATAAGAGAAAAAAGTAGAAACATTTTATTTGATAGTAGTAGTGATGGGCTGCTACCTTACCTTAAGAAATTCGTCCAAGATGACATAGGAATTGATTTCATATATGCTACAACCTCAAACAAATATCACGTACAATATAATTAATAAAGATTGAGATAGCATTATTAAGATATCATTATACTGAGCCCAATATCAGTAATTAACCGCTTCAAAGGGCGATTCAGACCGCTGAGAAACCGATGTGAAATCTCTTAAGATTTCGCGAGGGCGATATCATATAGGTACATAATTAGACGGAAGCTGGGTAGTTAGTGAGGGGCGGGTTGTCGTCTTAACGATAAATCATAAGTGCTACACTCACTGGGCGTACTGTGGGCGGAGCGAGTGATTTTTAAACGGTTTTTTGAGTTTAACAACGGCCAATGCCCGTATACATTCGGGCATCCTTTTCTGGTACTCCGTCAACGTGGCGACACTTTTTCGTTAATTAGGAGAGCCATCATTAGCGACAATTTTCCGGACAGACGAATTCAATTGCGATTGCGTAATATGGAGGCTCTCGATTCGCTTATACTGAGAAGAATTCAATTAATTTCACCTTTGCAACAATTTCATATACGAGTACATCCAGTTTGCTCAAGTATTCCAAATGAATTAATATTTTTTCTCACGTTCAAATCAAATCTACTTATAAATGACGCTGTCTTTTTGTTATTAATCCACTTTCCTCCGAAGATGGCTTTGACTTTGGTAATTTCTATATTAACTAGTTTAGTTATTAAGTTACTTTCTATTAAGAAGACTTTTACTGTTAATGATATTAGAGGACATATTAAAACTTAAAATTACTAGGGTATTTATTCCTGAGAAGAACTTCCAATAAACTCAGTTGGATATCCATTTGGTATCATTATCATTATTACTATTTCAATGTATCTTATTTGATTTACTCTCACTTATACCTCAAACTATGGTATGATATTTATTTTAGCTTTCTTTTAACAATAGTTTTTTAAATTACGCCTTTTTAAGTTAACCTTAAGTTATATGAGGTGCAAACTTGTATTCTTTATTTAAGTAGGCTTTACTATCACTTTTGAATAGTTTTAAATTAATCTATTACCAGTTTGAATGGTTGCTTTAACAAAGAATAACTATAAACTCAGTAGATACTCCTATTATCATATTTTTTTACTATAATTACACTTTTTATATAATGGTTGAAGTTTAAACGAGTAAAAGTGTTCTTTAGATGTTGCTTTGACTTATGTAAAGGTGATTGTAATTGATTGTGGTATGTTATGACATACGTATGCTCAAACTGGTAATTTATCTTTGTAATGAAACAGTGTCATAAGATTGTTTTTCATTATTATTTTAAAATAAAAATTGCTACTACTTCATTTGTTCTTCTGCTTTCTCTTTTTAAGGAATGGTTGGGAGTTGGACATTAGTTGGGAGAATATCCTTTAGTCAATAATGAGTTCAGATAGAAGGCCACAACTTACTGGCATTTTTACCCATAATAATCTGTAACAAGACATAAGTGTTGTGTTTGAAAACATGACCGTGGCAGGCAAATTTGCTGATTTTAATACAATAGCTTGCGGTTAACAAAATATATATTATATATAAAAGAGTCTACTGGGTACAAACCTCCTAAATCATATGAGAAAGGGTTTTGAAGCATAGAGTGCCTGCTCTAATTTGCTAATGGGGTATTTGGAACTACCAGAATCTCTCTTTTGTACGTCGTCTTGTTCATTTTCGAGCTCCTCCATTTACAATGTCACTTTTTAATTCTTAAATATTGCATTGCTTTCTTATTTGACACAGTAATAAAAGCTTACAAGTTACGTTATATCTACATGAAACTGGTAAATGAGTTGCAGTTGTTCTGCGTTTTCGTTTTTGCAGTCCCAAGATTTTCCGCACCATGTGACTCCTTTACACTCTGACAAATACCTTTACGTAATTCAATCAGACTTAAAATGAAGACCGGAAATGTGACAAGCCTAAATACCCATTAAAACCCAGCGATATCCTCCCCATCCTTTACTGGGACACCACAGGATCGGTTGATGCAATCTACTTTTGTAGGTTAGATAATTCCCACTAAAAATTATAATATAATTAGGAAAAGTGCCACGTGACTCCAGCGCCTCGCTCCATCAGTAGAAAGGTAACATCAGTGGCTCTATTTTATCTGTTGTTACTCGCTACATGACCTGCCCATTCTTTTCGCTATCTTTTTATAAAATGCATGATGTTTTTAATCTTGTTTATTTCAAGGCTACGTTTGAACTTTTATTGATGTGATTATGTCAAAGGAATTGCGTGAGATTTCAGTACCCATTTATTTCCGAGTCGATGTTTATTACTTTGTCACCCTACAATTACTAATTAATAACCCCAGGGCCGAAGCACAGGTATGTTTCGGGTTTCGGGCTGTATTTGCAGTTGCGTGCTTGTTTTTGTGCGGTAGCTTTCTATTGTTTTCGATGGCATCACAACATGTTGGCCTTAATTCTTTCTCACTGCCTCATGAGTTTCGAATACTGATTACTATCAAAGTAAGGCTTTGGGTGTATCTTAATTTTATGTCAGATGTTGTTCTAACTGATTAGATTTATTCAGCAGAAGTTCTTAAAGTGAAACTTCTTGCAAACCCTCAAAATTTACTGTTTATCTATCGTATGCTGCATAACATCTTGCTGTGGAGTGGAGGTTAAAAGGAAGGAGTTCTTTAGAGCAGCCAAGGCCAATATAGAGGCGCCTATGTACCTCATCAGCTGTTTCACTAGCATCGTGGTTTCATAAAACCTTATCATATTTTTTTAACGTTAATTGACTATAATTTTATTTGATAGTAAGATGATATAAGACACAAGCGTGCTAAGTATAAAGTAATATACCCATTGTGGTTTCTATTCAGCGTCGTTCTGGAGCCCAAAGTTACAGCAATTTTATCACCAAAGACTTGCCTTCAAGTATAAAAACTAGAGTTCCAGTACATTACGAGGTAAATGATTTCCATCCAGGTTAGCGTGATACCTTAAATTATAATAACACTTACTATTCAGTATGTTCACATTCTCTCGAAGATCTCAATACAATGCTCGATGACCTCAGCAAAGTTTCTCAACAGGTGGGTCTGAAAGTGAACATGGATAAGACGAAAATTATGTCTAATATCCATGTACCGCCTCACCCAGTCATCGTTGAGAACTCAAGTCTCGAAATTGTTGACGAAAACACATACCTGGGACATATAGTCTAGCTAGGTAGGTCCAATTTCGAGGAGGTGAACCGCCGAATCCAACTTGGTTGAGCAGCGTTCGGGGAACTCCGCCAGATATTTTTGTCCGATATCCCTCAGTGTCTGAAGACCAAAGTCTTCGAACAGTGCGTATTGATGCACTACGGTTCTGAGACGTGGTCGCTGACTATGGGCCTCATGCGGAAGCTCAGAACCACTCAGCGTGCGATGGAGAGGGCTATGCTCGGAGTTTCTCTACGTGATCGAATCAGAAATGAAGAGATCTGTAGTAGAACCAAAGTCACCGACATAGTCCTACGAATTGCGAACCTGAAGTGGTAATGGGCGGGGTACATAGTCCGAAGGACCGATGGACGTTGGGGGCCGAAGAGGCTGGAGTGGCGACCGTGCCCCGCACGGCGCAGTGTAGGAAGACTCCCCACAAAGTGGACCGATGATATAAAGAGGGTCGCCGGTAGTCGCTGGAACCAGGCGGCGCAAGATCGGGCCTTGTGGACGTCCATCACTTGAAGCAAGCGAGCGAGCGAGCGATGTTCACGTTAAAGCGCAAACGTATATTGTACCTATAAGAATTATACTCGTACATGCTATGAAGCATGCATGCATAGAAAAATCGTATTATAAGTTGCAAGATTACCTAGACGATAGAAACGCTTGGGAGTGAACAAATTGCTCTAATTTTAATTAAAATATAGTAAACTAATTTGTTATTGTAATGATGATGGTAAAAAAAAATACCCGACTGAGTTTGTTGTGGGTTCTACTCGGATCAGGGCGCGAAGGAACCCTCGTAACTTTAGATTTTAAGCCGATCTTGAGTACCGTCATCAGATGTATATTAGAATCAGAGGGTGGAAAAAAAATATAATTTGACGATTCAAAAGTGCTGTAATATGCCTACTTGAATAAAGATATTTTTGATTGATTGATTTGATTGATTGAAGGAAAGTGTAAGCACGGTTCGATCGCGTGGCTTTGTTTCCAAGAATCTAATCGAATCAATAGACCATTATTGTTTTTTTTTTATGCCGATAGATCAGCGCTTAACTGTGATCACACCTGATGGTAGGTCATGTTACCCCTTATGGTTTCTATACAGCATCGTGTCGGAGCAGAAATCGCTTGCTTGGAAACACGTTTTTGATGATAGGGTTGGAACTAGACACAGTCGAAGCCTCCACCATTCTAGACGGCCTCGCTGGCGCAGTGGTGCGAGTATTTGCTTTGCTAGTGGAGGTCTCGGGTTCGATCCCCGGTAGGAAGAATTTAGAAAATTGTATTTTCTAATTTGTCTTGACCGGCCGTGGCTAGTTACCACTCTACCAGCAAAAACGTATCGCCAAACCCAAAGGGTATATCACCATTTACCAAATTAGCGCGCTTTCACCATAGAGTGTATCATCACTTACCATTAGGTGAGATCACAGTCAAGCGCAAAACTGTCAGCAATAAAAAAAACAAAAAAGACTCGAACCCGGAACCACTGCTAGCAAAGCGAATACTCGCAACCCTGCGCCGAGTTTAAGTAGTAGGTCCCACTGCTGGGCACAGGATTCCTCACTCATATGAGAGAGAGTTTTTAGAGCATAGACCCACCAAGCTGCTCCACTGCGGATTGGCAGGCATAGTACACAAACAACTTCGTGCAAATATTAAGAAAATCTTAATATAAAACTCAATATCGATTTCAAATTGGCTAGACCCGAACCCAGGACCTCATGTATGTAGTCTAAAATGCTAACCACTGGACCAATGAGGCAATGAGTTTGTCTTTATTTTATTACCTCGCTGCTATAATATTAAAATTAAAATGCGACGTGAAACCGATATAAAATCGAATGATCAGTTTATGAAACATAAACCGCAATAATTTAAAGCACAAATAAAACAAACATCCGATACCTTGATACAGATACAGAATATCTCATCTTCCGATATACGAGCCGATATTAAAACGGCCAGCAACTGTTAATATACTGGGGGCGTTACTATCTACATATTTATATGAGTTTAGGTATTTCCCGCGGTGTTACCTGTGTAGTTTTTCTTCCATCATGAATATACGGATACCCGTTCTTACTGAGAGACTACGTCGCTTAAGAAATAATGCGCATTGTTAAAATAAATAGTAACCCGAGTTACTCCTTATAACATCAGCTACATGTCAGTGAAAGACCTTGTCAAAATGGATCTAGCTGTTTCGTAGATTAGCTAGAACAAAAAAAGAAAGACAAAAGGTTTAAATTGATTTCTTGATATAAATAAATTTTGTGTATATATTTTCAGTATGTATCTATTGATGTTTATGTCTAAGTGAGTAGCAGCCCATTAACGTGCCACTGCTGGGCACAGGCCTCCTCACTCCGAGGAGCGAGGGTTTTTAGAGCATAGACCCACCACGCTGCTCCACTGCAGATTGGCGGGCATAGTACACAAGTGCACTCTCTATTCCTTCACTCTCATAGTACGATGTGACGAGAATCCGACACAACCGGAGAGAGATCAGGCGCAGGACCGACGGCTTAACGTGCTCTCCGAGGCACGGGGGTGGATCACACAGCCAACTTCCCAACTTTGGGTAAATATTGAGAAAATTCTAATAGAAAACTCAATATTGATTTTTGAATTGGCCCGACCCGGGACTCGAACCCAGGACCTCATGTCTGTGTCAATGAGGCAGTTCACATGTATGTATGTAATATTTATATTACATGTAATATTACATAATTATAAACAAAAAATTATTTTTATATATTATACTTAAGTTTCTTGCGCTATTCTGCCTTATTGTTTAATTTAGTCTGCTTCTTTACATAATAAGGTTGTCTGGAAGAGATTGCTTGTAGCAATAAGACCGCCTTTGCACGCTTTCTTTCTCTCCAATATTGTTTTGTAGTTTTCTAAATAATCTGCCTATACGCCGGTGAAAACTTATTCAAAATCGATCCAGCCATTTCAAAGGTTAGCCTGAATAAATATACAAAGTAATAAAGCTATAAAAATTGATTTTTCTTAAATGAAACTCACATATGCATATCATGAAAAGGTGATGATTTGAAAGGATAAACAGACACTCCAATACTATTTATTTATTATAGTTACTAAAATAAAACTAGTTTAAGTTACACCTTATAACATAAGCTATATGCCAATGAAAGAACCCGTCAAAATCGGTTCAGTAGTTTCAATGATAAACACAGATAAAAATATAAAAATTGATTTTTCTTATACAATACTTTCATATGCATTTACTAAAAAAATGTTAATTTAAAATAACAAACAGACGCTTCAACTTTATTTATTCCTACAGATTTGTAAAATAAAATTATCCCAAGTAACTACTTATAATATCAGCTATATGCTAGTACATTTTCATCAAAATCAATCCAGCCGTTTCAGAGATTAGACGCAAAAAACATACTGACTAAAAGATAAATAAAAACTGATATTATAATATAAGTACCGCAAATATTTTTATATGAACTAAGTAAAAAAGTTGTTAATTTGAAATTACAAACAGACCCTTCAATTTTATTTATTTCTAAAGTTTGGTAACAAAATAAATAAAATTGAAGGGTCTGTTTATTTTAATAAAAAGTATCCTAAGTTACTACTAATAATAACAGCGACATGCTAGTAAATTTTCATCAAAATCAATCCAGCCGTTTCAGAGATTAGATGCAATAAACATACTGACTAAAAGATACATAAAAACTGATTTTATAATATAAGTACCGCGTATATTTTCATATGTATCAGTATAAAAGCTGTTAATTTGAAATTACAAACAGACACTCCAATTTTATTTATTTGTATAGATAAAAATTCGTAACCGGTTCCTTCACACCAGCCGTTTCTAACAAGAATTTTGGGCTCACACAAAAATAAATACTGTTTACGAAAGATGGAGGTATAATAAATGATGCTAACGTTAACTTCAACTTAAAGTCAATGTCAATAAGGTATATTTTACAATAACATTTAGTTAAGTTAGTTAACTCTGAAATGAAAAAGCTATATAACAGTATTTATTGTGACATCCGATAGTAAAAAAACAAAATTGATACCATCAAGGCTTACGGACTGGAATGGTTTAAATTTTATACTATATGGATGTGTTTATGTATGATAATTTAATTATTGTTAGTGTTATACAGTCACATTTTTACAAAATTAAAAGAAATAGCACCTAAAGAATTACTGAAGCCAATTTATATGGCCTTGGCTCAATCAATAATTTTTTATTGTATACCAGTATGGGGAGGCGCTGCAAAGACGAGATGTTTAGAAGTAGAAAGAGCGCAACGCTATTTACTGAAAATAATGCATTCTATGTCACCTCGACATCCCACTGATATATTATATTCGATCAGTGATGTATTGACAGTGAGACAGCTATACATTTGTAACATTATAATAAAATTACACAAAACAATACGCTTTGACCCCCAGACTGCAAATCAAAGAAAATCCAAGCCAATTATCCCCACAATCGTTACAAAAACAACCTTTGGTTCTAGACAATTACAAATGATGTCGTGTCTCTTATATAATAAAATTAATAAAGTATTGGACATTTACTCACTAACAACATATGAATGTAAAAATAAACTTACAGATTGGCTACTAAAACTATCATATAATGAGACTGAAAAACTTTTGTTGGTGATGAAGTAGGCTATACATTATTTCTGACAGAACATGCATATAATCACTCTCACACACACACGCACACACACACACACACACACACACACACACGCACACGCACGCACGCACGCACACTCTCACACGCACGCACACACACACACACACATGTTTGCATGGTCTTTCATTAACATAACACACTGTATTCAATTAATTAAATAATTTATTTGCAAACTACAAATGTTATTCTACATTTAATGTGTCATAACACCTGACAACTAATCTGTGCAGAGTCCTCCTAATACAGGTTTTCTTTTAAACTTACAAGGAGGTCACTGCCTCTAATTGTTGATGAAATAAAAAATGTAATATGTAATGTAATGTAAGATTATATTAAATAAAATATTTTCCGGTATTTAACAGACTTTGCCCAATGTATCACATATGATACAGAGATCAGGTTTTATAGCAATTTTTACGAGTTCATAATTCATATAGTAGACAATTCTGGTAAAATTTTGAAGTTAAACTTCTTTACGCTCCCTTGACGTGAGGAGAAAGCTGGTGAATATGTAACAGCGTTACGAAAAGTGTGACCAAGCGAGGCGAACGGAAATTGGGAGGGAGTTATAATTTAGAGACGATAAAAAGACCAGCAGCGTTACACTTTCTTCTCAGAGGCTTCTCCCCTCTCTATTCAGTGTTTAGTGTGCGATAGACATATACCGCTGATAGTGAACATATAACCTAAAATTTAATCAATAAAAGGAAAGGAAATTATCATATTAATATAAATAAAATTTAAATAGTAAAATTAGCTTTTCTTAAGGTTAAGAATTTCGATATTAAAAAGTTCAACTTATTTCTAAGTTAGTTTTAAGTTATTACTTTTCACAGGCATCCCGAGACGCACATGTTTTTATTGTTTATATTATACTTTCATGATGTGAGAATATATATCATGATAATTCTTTTTGAAGTGAAACTTCTTTAGGCGCATGAGAGTAAAATTTTTAAGGATGAAACGCGTAATTAGCGTCATGAAGATGTGCAGCGTTTTTTTTAAGCTAATTGGTTTGAAGATTAGGGTAGTTTTAATATTTACAGATAACAATGGGACATTCTTATTTACAATTCGTCATTTGAGATTTCAAGAAATTATTTGTTTAACACAAATTTTCAATACACAAATTTTTCGTCAGTTCTTCCCTTTTCCTTTTTCCCTCCAAAAACCTCGGAAATCTAAAATTTTAGATTTGTATAAATAAAAACAAGAGGTAAAAAATAGTTTTCCAAAGAAGTTTCACTACTGACATGTGACGCACGCACTTTTATTTTTTTATGACGGGTTAGTGCTTGACTAAGCTCGTCTGATGGTAAGTGATACATACTAAGAAGGGAACGCGCTAACCTGGCAAGAGGTAATTTACCTCTTACTACACAGCATCGTACGAGTACGCAAATTTCTTGCTTGGCTGCTCGTCTTTGCCACCCTAAGGTGGTAACTAGCCACAGCCCAAGCCTCAAACCAGTCCAACATACGTCCAATTAAATAGATGCAGCTGTTCCCCGTGGTGACTTTCGGTTAGTTCTCTATCCCATGAGAATATGATTGAATCCATTCTAGTTGCGTAAAGACTCTCTGTACTCTGTGTGTTTTATATATTATTGTTTATGTTATAATAACATGTTTTTATTAATACATATGTTAAATGATAGGTAATTAATAAATTAAGTATAGTGATAATATCATAGCATTGCACTGTAGAGACCACTCATTTCAGTTAAACGAATATTTTTGAATTCAATTTTGTAATAAGAAATGACAGATGCTATTAATTCCCATAGATGACATATAACACCAGGTTCTAGACATACTAAGTAAAAATCAAGCATATAATTATCTTGTTATCAAAACGAGATTGTGTATAGTTTAAGTTTTATAGCTCATAAAAATTATAATCCAGACGTGAGAACGTCGCATGAAGTGGGTACTTTGTTCTCGGCTTAAAACAACGAGGTATACGGCTCTCTTTACACTGTCCGTACACTGACCGGTTCGATTTAACTAAAACGTAACGAAACGTAAAGGAAATCTTAGTGGACTATCATTTTAAGAGTGAATTTAACCAAAACTAACCAGTTCGTTATTTAAATTTACACTCATTTTATATTAAAGTCATTTGGGCTTTATATAAAATGAGCCACTGGCTTCTGAACTAGATTTAACTGTGTCTCGGGAACTTGAGCCCAAACCAACAGCAAAATAAGAAAACAAATAAAGTCTAGCGAATAAACAAAAAGAGTAAGATTATTAAAAGAAGAAAGAACTTATTAGCTAAGGATATTTGAATGTCTAAAAGTGAATTGTTATTTATGAGAGTGTGAGTGAGTGTGAGTGTGGATATATATAGGTTGGAGAAAGTAGGGTTTGTATATATTGTGTAAGATATCAATATATGCCAAATTAAAAAATTTAATAGTAGGTTCTATAGAGTTGTATAATAGATTTTTTTTTATAAATAATACATGAGATGTGTCATTTCATTAATGATATCTTGTCATTTGAAGTATGCGATATACAATGATTTTATTATTACTTATTAGTACCAAAGGTTTCAAATTCAAATTATATTCAAATTCAGTTGTGAACATATTTATAGGTTTCACCATATTTACCATTCTATGGCGTCTAAATATTTAGTAATGTCAATAATAATTATAAGAAAACGTCAACAGAGACTATTGTGGTATAAAAAAGATGTAGTGACTAAAGTTGAAAATGGTATGCTTAGATGATGTGGGCACGTAGAGAGAATAAATAAAAGGAAACTGACAAAACGGATTTATGAATCAAGAGCGAATGGGAAAGTTGGAAGGAGAAGACCAGGCGAAAGTTCCTGGATCAAACCCAGGAAATTTTAAATAAGGGTCAGTTCAAGAGTACTCTAAACCGGCGAACTTCTATGAAAGGTTTAATGAGATTGAAAGAAGCGAAGGAGATATGCAAGGATCGTGGCAAGTGGATGGACGTGGTCTCTGCATACGCCTATGAGAATGAGGCGTGAGTTTACTATGTATGCATATAATAATAATTATAACAATGTGCAATAATTTTTTTAGAAGACATAGTTCTATAATAGTTTTAAAGGAAAATGATAACATAGTATATATTTTAATTATTTATACTATTTCATATGACACATAGCTTTCAGTTGAACATTTAAAAGTTATGCTCCAGAAAATGTAAAAGAAAATATATTTTTAATACTTATAACTCGCCTTTACAACCGGCTTAAGACGACCGGACCGGAATGTGTACAAGAATGCTTATGCTTCGTGAATAATCGCTTAGATAGTTGCTATCTCAGTTTATGCACTTGAAGTGATTTTTATAGCTAGCACAGAGCATTTGCAAACATTAGATATCAACGATGCTGTGGAATAAACTGCGAAAGTGCCTACTCAATTTAGATATCAGGAAACTTTGTCGAGCTTTATTATAACGACGCGCTTTATTGTCCATTAAAGTATTTCCAATTTACCTACAATACTATATCAAAATTAAAATATTCTTTGTTTCAATATTATATTGAATCGTATTAAGTTGGCAATCTATCACTGGTTCGGAAAGTTGATTCTATTGAGAAGAAACCGTCAAGAAACACAGTGGTTATTCCTTCAATTATAGTTTTTATAGATTACAATGTATTTAGCTTACACTTGTAACTGAAATTAATTTATTTATATATTCAGAAATAATGTACATATACGACAAAAAGAGCGAAATTCATAATTTTAATACAAGAAACAGAAAAAACTTTTAATACCTTATTTAAAGATGAAAAAGGTTCAGAAATCGTTTGTCCGTTTAATCATACGCATTTTTAATAATATTCCTCAATAAATTATAGATTTAACTCTACATAACTTTAAGAAATATGTCAAAAACCTACTTTTACAAAAGGCACTTCTTTTAAAGTTGAAGGCTATTTAAGCGATAAAAATGTTTGTACTTAACTCCAGTTGCACATAGAAGAAAAATATTGCACATTGTAACCTACAAAACAATATTTAAAAGAGTAGCCGCTGAGTTTCTTGCAGGTTCCTTCTTAGCGAAATCAACTTTCCGAATTGGTGGTTGATTTGTTACTGTTACTGACGATTCAAAAGTGTTTTTTAATCGTCTGAATGAATCACTGCTTGAATAAAGAAGAATTTGATTTTGTTTCGGAATCTGTTCCGTGATTTCCTTATTCACTTTGAATTAAATGCACTTCATTCTTGGCGTGTAATGTATAGGATAACTATAAAACAGGCAGTTTACTTCACTTCGTGAAATTGATACATAGCACAGACCCATTGGGCACCGAACCCATTTGCTGCGATGAGATCCCTTTAGTTACGTATCCTAATAAATATAAAACTAATTAAGCTAGCCCTATTAAAGTCAATCATGTAAAGGAAATATACTACCAATAAATCATTTAGTTCTTGCTTGTAAGCTCCAAGTTTAAAGTTATTTTATGCGTATATTTTGCTGTGTAGTTAAATGCGGGTTATTTTAGTGCGTGGACAATGCGGACGCGGGCGAAACCGAGGGGCGAAGGGGTGGAGGGGAGGGAGGTGTGCGCGTACGCAGAAAAAAGAGAAAGACTCAATAGTCCTCCACTGCCCACACGCCAACCTATGGCCACTCAATCGTTCGTATTCACCTAGCAACGCACAAAATATGTGGAGCCGACTCTCTAACAATATTATTATACGTTTAAAGAATTCGTTACATAAACGTTACATTGCTGCCTAAAAACGTGAATCAATTAGGTACTATATTTTAAGAAAAAAGTCAAAAGTACATGCGTACAAAGTACACACGTCAGAAGTGAAACTTCTTTGGCAAACTAATTTTTAAGCCTTGCTTTAGATTACCGAAACTTGGAGGGAAAAAGAAAGATAGGAATTTATTTGTCATTAAAATATTAAAAGAAAATTGAAAATGAACACAAACAGTTTATTGAAATTTCAAATGATGAACTGTAAATAAAATGATGAATATTTATGCAAATCCAAAACTTTAGATTTCCGACACTTAGAGGAAGGGATAGAGGGAGGGAAAAGGAAACATATTAGGTGTCGAAAATTAATACAAATAATTTATTGAAATCTCAAATGACGAATTGTAAATAAAAATGCTACGTGTTTTTGTCAATATTAGAAATTATCAATTAAATTTTATTTATCAACTTTAAATTTAGAAAAGAGAGTTTATAAAATATTTATATGTCTTATATTTTATGAAGATCGGTATATTAAATTATTAAATGACGAGTGGAAATTTAAAACAATGCTAATCACGCATTTCATACGTAAAAAGTTTACTCTCATGCTCATGAAGTTTCACTTTAAAACCCAATATACAGAAACATACAAATAAAGACATACTAATAATACTCAACTATAACAAATAAATACTCATTACACACAAAGATTATAATAAAGTAAATATGGTTCTATGAATATACTAATAAAGACAAAATAAATAAATAGCAGGCAATAAATAAAAATAAATATAAAGTTGTCTAAATGTCTTACGAAGTGTTTTGAATTTGCTTAATAAAGTATCCTAATTACATTATAATGTATTATAACATAAGAAATTAAAATATGATTTCAGTATTTACGGATATATTATAAAATTAATGAAAATAAATCGAAAAAGTCGTACTATAAATTTGAAAGACAATTAGATAATAAAAAAGCATGGAAGTGCATGAATTGTAATCAAAATAAATTAATATTATAATGTAATGGGATGGTAAAGAAACGAACACTCGACTGTGTTTGTTGTGGACTCCTAATTTTAGATAGAAAGTCATTCTACAATATCATCATAAATCGTACAATTGAATTAATGTATAGAAAAACTATATTTAACCATTCAAAAATGCTGTAAAGGTTAACATGAATATTTTAAAAGTAATTCTGTATGAAACATCTTCATATATACATACTCGTACATCAAGCCTCATTTCAATAGGGGTAGGCAGAGACCACGTCCTTCCACTTGCCACGATCCTTGAATATTTCCTTTCCTTCTTTCATTCTCATTTAACCTTTTATCAAAATACCAGTTCGTCGGTTTAGAGTGCTCTTAATCTGGCCCTTATTTAAAATGTCCTGGATCCAAATCCAGCCCAAGGGGAACGTGCCTGGACCAATCCAGGCACGTTCCCCTTGGTCTTTCCCATCCAACTTTCCCATTCACTCTTGAGTCATAAATCCTTTTTGTTAGTCTCATTTCATTCATTCTCTCTACAGTCCCAAACCATCTAAGCATACCTTTCTCAATTTTAGTCACTGCATTTTCTTTTATATCACAACGTTCTCTTATCACACTATTTCTTACTTTGCCACTCAGTTTCATTCCAGTCATACTTCTCAACGCTCTCATCTCTGCCGCATTTATTTTACTTTTATGCTTCTTCTGCCATATTCAACTTTCACTGCCATACGTAAGTTGGAACCAATACTTCTCCATGCACACTGTATAAAATAAAATTACATATTGGACATGTTTAAAATATAAATAAAATATGAAAAAAATAGTGATATATACAGAGATCGCTGAATTGAGTGGGAATAGAGGCGACGTGGCGACGCTTGATCACAGCACGTGTCAATCTCACGCGCCGCTTTAAATGTTTCTCATAAAAAATTTCTTTTGGATGTTACAAACCAAATATTTTGTATAAATTGAGTCCATATGATACTCCATTCTTTTCATTGTGCCAAAGCAATGACACAGCATTAATACTGAAGAGATACTTTGATTCTTTAGACTAACTCCAGTCAGGGCATGCTAACGAGGAACAATTGACTCGAGTATTTTTTAAAATATCAATCCAAATGCCACCTCAATTATAAAGTTTATTGAAATAAATTAATTGAATACGTTATGTATGTACGTAAGCACCTTTAACAAGTGTTTCTTTAACTTGGGAACGTAATAAATGTGTTTTTTGACAGTCATCGAATAAAATAATTATGATTTAATTGCGTTTTGTTGATTGCATTAATAAGTATTTATCATACATGTATCGAAAGTTCTTATTGCATTCCTATGAAATAAATGCGTAATTTAGTGCTCATGCCTCAAATTTTCGACGCATGCGCGCTTGTTTTATATGTCAAAATAGTTGGTAATATGTTTTGATGTGTCATCAAAATTTGTAATTCACTTAATTGTTACGATTCAATAGCATTTATTTTCTATAATTTATTTAAAATATTTTATTACGTTTCGCAGTTTTATTACGTTTTTGATTGCATAAACTGTTTATTAGGCTTTAATATAATTTGTGTTTGAAATTTGTCATAAATAAATGAGTAAACTTTGTTTATTCATATAGATTCGTTTATCTCCCTACCTGTATCATGTATTAGAATAAAAAGTCCTCGACGCTTTGTTTTTTAATCTATTCTTTGTTCAGGATCAAATTTTAAATGCATATCCATTACGAAAATTGTTTGTAACGCCCACTGGTAGCATTGTTTATATTCAATTCAAATAGGACACAAAGGGTTGGTTATGATTTAAAAAAAGTCGTCTAAAAATGTAACCTCACGATGTCTATATTTGGAATAAATTTGAAGACATCTGTATTAATATTACAAGTACTCGCTTTGCAAAGATTCTGGGTTTTATGTCCAAAATTTTATTATGTGGATATTGAATGAGACTGAGCTGAAACGCTCGGCTATGTAACGCCCTTTTCGGGAGAAGTAAATTTAAGCATAATTGAGAGAAAACATTAACAAGGCGGACTTGATAATGGAAAATATATCAATTGAAATTGGAATTAGCTAAGTTTAGGCTGCTTTTTTTTGCTTAGTTAATTATCTGTTTCCTCACGAAGTATTTAAAAAGGTAGCGAAAGATTTCTTGAAGTGAGTTTAGTCAAAGTTTATTTATGGTAAACAGCTCATGTTGTTTTTCAATTATGATAGGGCTTTTCAATCGAAATTAGCTAAGTTAAGGCTGTTTGTTTTAATCTTTATCGCTTATTTATTTACCTGTTTTCTTATGAAGAATTTAAAAATGTTTCGATAGATATCTTGAAGTGAGTTTAGTCAAAGTTTATTTATGGTAAACAGCTCATGTTGTTTTTCAATTATGATAGGGCTTTTCAATTAAGCTGAGTTAAGTTTTCAATTAAGAAATTAGTTAAATTTTCAATTAGGTTTTCACTTAAGAAATTAGCTAAGTCAAGGCTGTTTTTTAAATCTTTATCGCTTATCTGTTTATATGTTTCATTACGAAGTATTTAAAAAGGTTTCGAAAGATATCTTGAAGTGAGTTTAGTCAAAGTTTATTTATGGTAAACAGCTCATGTTGTTGATAGGGCTTTTCAATTGAAATTAGCTAAGTTCACGCTGTTTTTTTTATCTTTATCGCTTATTTAATTATCTGTTTCCTTATAGAGTATTGAAAAGGTTTTGTACGATATTTTGATGTAACTTTAGTCAAAGTTGATATAAGATAAACAGCTCATATTGTATTTCAATTATGATAGGGCTTTTCAATTGAAATTAGCTAAGTTTAGGCTGTTTTTTAATCTTTATTGTTTATTTATTTATCTGTTTCCTTATAAATTATTCAAAAGAAGGGTTTTGTACGATATTTTGATGTAACTTCAGTCAATGTTGATGTAAGATAAACAGCTCATATTGTATTTCAATTATGATGGGACTTATCAATTCAATATTCATAAAGTAGTAACATTTACATTATATAAAGTTATATTTTTATATATACCATTGTCTATAATGTTATAATGAGTTAACATATTGCCGTGATGCTCAGGTTGAGTCAGCAAGAGAGCGTTCCAGCTCAGTTTAATATATAAAATAAAGTGTACAGCGAGTCTAAAGATTTTACTTAAAAAAAGGAGTATTATTAAAATTATTAGAGGCCTTTGAGTGGGTACTATCATTAGAGAAGGTATAATGTACAGATAAGGTGCGTTGACTATTCTATTTGCTATCAGAACAATGCATGGTGTCCGACGACGTGCCCAATGCTTTCAAGTCAGATTAAGTTAGAAAAGGCTCGTTATTAATAACAGCCTATAACTTAGCCGAGGTTTGAAATATCGAATCTACTTTTGCTTAAGCGACAGTCATATATTATCTGACCTAAGAATGTTTTTCCGGATCGAGGGGGTTTTGTCATTGGCCCATGTGGGATTTATTTTCTAAGCGTCGGTCTTTGAACGTGTATATAAAACGCCTTTGCTTAGAGACCGTGATAAATGTTTCACAAATGACTTGTTTTTATATTAATCGTGTTTTTTATAATCTTTATCGCTTTTTTATTTAGCTGTTTCTTTGCGAAGTATTTAAAAGGAGGGCTTCGTATGATATCTTGATGTGAGATTAGTCAAATAATTTAAGGAAAACAGCTTATATTCTATTTTAATTATGATAGGGCCTTTCGATTGAAATTACCTAAGTTTAGAAATACTGAAACCTTGCTGTTATTTAAAATTTATACAACTTAGTATATATATATATATAAAACGCTTTTGTGTTGAAATGTTTTATTTACGTAGCTTTGAGTGAGTATAAAAGTATTGAGGCTCTTGTAGGTTTGTAAATGACAATAAATCTTTAAATATATCGAATATATATCTTATTTCCACGAGATAGAGATATTTTATTATAAAGATGTTAGCTGAATCTACTCTTTCAAAGATATACTTTATAACATTCATATACAAGTTAAGTTGTAATTGATAAATATATATTCTGAAAGAAAGAGGAGGAGCTTCGCTTAACAGTTTTATTTTTTTTAATTACAACTTACAAGCATTATATTTAAAGAAGTGACCGCTGAGTTTCTTCCCGGTTTCTTCTTAATGGAATCAATTCTACAAAGTGGTAGTAGATTTATTACATACGCAAAAAGTACTGAAGATTGAAAAGTGCTTTTTGAGTCTACTTGCTTAAGTAAGCGAGCATTTTTACGAATGTGTAAAATGACAATAAAATGTCCCCTTTTAATATGATTATTGTTCACTTCTGTGACGGCATAATTAATTATCATGACAGGGGTTTGGGTTTAGAATATTTTGTAAAATATCATAAAAACATTCGTTCAAATTACGCGCTGTGGGTGGAAGACATTAAGATACAAGCTAAGGTAACATCCCTTTTTTTAAATATGTCAATAAATTAAATTTAACGAGACGTAACTCAGGCTTATATTTTTATTGTGAAGGCCAGTGACTTTATCTGGGGAATTTTATAAGTTTTCCGAATGGTATTGAGCCGTCACCCTTAGTTATGTAACGCTCGTTTGAGGCCTGTAGGCTCCCGTCGATTAACAGAGTTTATTCCTGACATCACTGCTACATTTTAAACATTTGGAATGTGGTAGATTTCAGTTTTATGAATGATTTTCGAAATGAAATTATAGCAGTACTAATCATCTATAGCTCTTACATTTTTGTGATTATTCAATTGATTTTGAACTTTGTGCATCGGTAATAAAGTGCAAATTGACTCTTTGATGTTAGGAACACACCTACATTGCTTAGACAACAGTGAGTACTGGTAATTTATTATGAACTTTATTGAATAGCAATAAAGATCAAATTGACTCTACATTTTAGTTAGAAAACGTTCGGTGAAACAGAAAAGGGGTGTTTTTAGGGTTTTCCCCTGCAATTATTCGAACTATTCTCGCCGAAGAAACCATCCTTGGACTTCAACGAACATATAAAAAAACGAATTGTCATAATTGGCCCAGGCGTTGTTGAATTAGGCGCTTACCAACACATTTTGCGATTCATTTTTATATTATAGATACATGATAGCGGAAAGTTTACTTATATTAGTGCTAGATTTATGTTAAATCCTGTGTTATTGTATAAGTATGTCGATTGTTTCCACAAATATCAATAAAAAATACTGTTTTGTTTTTGTCAATGTGAAATACACAATTTAAAAACCTACGAAAAATATTTGTATGACTTTTTGTTGGTAAGCTTTTATAAAAAAATATGTAAATAGCGGTTTTATAAAATTTCAATGTGTTTTTATTTGTTATCGAATAATCAACTTTCCTACATTGCAGCCTTGATTTAGTCAAAGTGGTTGATTTATCGGTGTAACAAAAGCGAGAATCTAAACATATTTATGGCGGCGATGTCGTCATCTATGGTGCCTGTTTTATCTCCTCACCGGTTTAATGCCCTGAAGAAAGCTTTTAAAAGGCTCCACTTGTTTAGACTAAGCTCACATTCGTTTTTAATGCGGTGAACCTTTTTTTACAGATTTAATCTGGTAATTTTTTTTTTTATTTTTTAACTTACAATCTGAAAATGAAAAAGAATTTATTTAGTATCAATACATCTACATATATATAGGAGATAACCTTATCTATTGACTTATATTAGGTATCTATTGACTCATCACGATATCTCTGGAAACATAAGGCGTAAAGACTTGGAATTTGGTAGGCATATTCATTTTGTCGAGTAGAGGTCAGCTATGAACGGATTTTACGAAATTCTACCCGCAAAGGGGGTTGCGGGGGTTTTAATTAAAAAATTCTACCCAAAAAACATTCCACGCAGACGAAGTCGCGGGTTCAGCTAGTACATATATATAAGACATATCCAGTTATCCCTTGACTTATCACGATATGTCTGGAACCATAAGGCGTAGAGACTTGGAATTTGGGAAGAATATTCTTTTTGCCGAGTAGAGGTCAGCTATGAATGGACTTTACTAAATTCTACCCTCAAGGGTGGGTTAACTATTAATTAATCACGATATCTCTGGAGACATAAGGCGTAGAGACTTGAAATTTAGTACATTGATAATCTAGAGCCTGAAAAAGGACTATAAGCTCTTAAAAGTAAGTAACTAAAAGTAAATAGCAGCCCATTAACGTCTCACTGCTGGTTACAGGCCTCCTCACTTCGAGGATCGAGGGTTTTTAGAGGATAGATCCACCACGCTGCTCCACTGCGGATTGGCAGGCATAGTACGCAAGGGCATTCTCTTTTCCTTCACTCTCATAGTACGATGTGACGGGAATCCGACACGACCGGAGGAAGATCAGGCGGAGGACCGGTGGCTTAACGTGCTCTCCGAGGCACGACGGTGAATCACACCGCCAGCTTCCCAACTTCGGGCAAATATTGAGAAAAATCTGAATAGAAACCTTAATATCGATTTTGAAATGGTCCGACTCGGGACTCGAACACAGGACCTCATGTCTGCAGTCGAACATGCCAACCATTAGACCAATAAGGCTTAACAGTAATACACAGCAATTAGCTCATGGAAATATTTATACGTATGTTTGTTATTTGTAAAAGAATTTGCCTAAATTATTGAAAATGCAACCAAAAACATTCCATGCAAAGGAAGTCGCGGATTCAGCTGTCCTTTATAAATGTTAAGCGAAGACTTCCTTTTCGGAAAACCAAAATAGAGTAACCAATAGATTTCGTATCTTGATAAACTGTAGTAAGATTGAAACAATAAAATCCTTACTAATATTAAAAATGCGAAAGTAACTCTGTCTGTCGCGCTTTCATGCCAAAACTACTGAATCGATTTAAATGAAATTTGGCATATATATAACCTTAAACCTGAGATAGGATATAGGCTACTTTTTAATGTAGACAACGTAGTTGCTCACTAAGAACGAGTTTACCTATATAAGTGAAAAACGACCATTTACTGCGAGATTTTTGTTCAATTTCAAATTAATTTATATTGCTATATAATTTAGGTTAAATTGGTGTTTACATATTAATTAGTTGCAGTGTATTCGCCATTTAATGGCATTCCAATATTTAGTGATGTCAATAATTATTATCGTGTCAGTAATGATGATCAAATTAATTAATTTATTGCCTCATTGGTCTAGTGGTTAGCATGTTCGACTTCAGATATGAGTTCCTGGGTCGGGCCAGTTTGAAATCGATATTGAGTTTTCTATAAAGATTTTCTCAATATTTGCCCGAAGTTGGGAAAAATTTAGCGGTGCCTCGGAGAGCAAGTTAAGCCATCGGTCCTGCGCCTGATCTCTCTTCTCCGGTCGTGTCAGATTCCCGTCACGTCGGACTATGAGAGCGAAGGAATAGAGAGTGCACTTGTGTACTATGCCTGCCAATCCGCAGTGCAATAGCGTGGTTTTAGAGCATAGACCCACTATGCTCTAAAAATCCTCTCTCATATAAGTGAGGAGGCCTATGCCCAGCAGTGGGACGTGAGTTGTCGATTACTTACCTATTTCTTATTTAAGAATTTATTATAAAAGCTTAGGTCAACCATCCTCATCTTTTTCAACGTTGGTAATTCTATAATGCTTTTAAAGTAAAGTGGTAATTATTGTATATTTTCACTGCTATCACTATAATATTTATATCCATAAGATTGGTTTGAATAGGTGATGCCTTTATTCTGGCAGTATTTCGCTTATTTTGGCCTCTTTTTTCAAATACAGTTAGATTTTGCGTAACAAATATAATTATTTCATACAGGTATATTAAAGGGAGAGTCGTTAATTTGAGTTGCCTTTATCATTCACCCTTTATTTTGACATTCGTTACACGTTCCTTTCGTGAACTTGCAATAATAACGGGTTTTTCGTCATTCCAATGAAATCAAGATATATTCAGACGTTTATAATGTAGTAATACAATTTTCTTTTAATTTGATACAGTTTAAGATAAAAGCGTGTTAAATTGGTAAGAAGTAATACCTCATATGATTTCTTCCCAGCGTCGTAATTTATTTTTATTCTTGGTGGGACTTCTATGCTACCATTTCAGAGTCAGACAAATTAGAAAATGCAATTTTTCTAAAACAGCCCAGCCAGAAATCGAACCTACCTACTGCGCCAGAGAGATCATTAAAGAAACGCAAATTTTTTGGTAATTTTACTCACCGACACCATTAATATATTAAATGTCATTTAATACTGGAAACTTGCCAGTCATCCGTAACGTAAATGTTACTGAAATGGATATTTTAAGTGAAGACAAATAACAAATGCAATTACTAATTAGCAGGCACGACTACGTGATAGATTATTTTTCACACAATCCTTGTATATATTATACTAGCTGAGCCCCCGACTTTGTTTGCGTGAAACGGTTTTTTGGTGGCATTTTCCTTAATTTAGACATATTGTTTTACCAATAAGAAGCATACCCGCACTGCCCTTTGAGGGTTGAATTTCCTAAAATTAACTTTTGATAGACTCCAATATGTTTTTTATAAGATATGGGATAAATTCTGACCAAGTTTTACATAGCATAAAATATATAGTTTGTAAATGCGAAGATTGATTTTTATTTAAATGTGAAAATTTTTAATTAACATCCCTGCAACCCCCCCTGGCCTCTACTCATCAAAAGGGATAATTCTGCCAAATTTCAAGTCTCTACGCCTTATGTGATGAGTCAATAGTTATCACCCCCGCAGCCCCCCTTGCGGGTGGAAATTCGCAGGATCCATTCTTAACTGACCTCTACTTGGCAAAATGAATATTCCTACCAAATTTCAAGTCTCTACGTCTTATGGTTCCAGAGATATCGTGATGAGTCAATACATACCTGGATATCTCTATATATACTGACTAACTGTTCTCTGCAATGTTGTCCTGTGGGAATATAAATAAAAATTAAATCCAACATTTAATTCAGCAGATTAGTGTACAAATAAACTTTATTATAACACTAGACCAATGATCCAGTTATAGCATGGGCTATATGGCTATATGGCTTTTGTGTTATTAACGAGTATATGGATACTCGTTAATAACACAAAAATCGTTTGTACCAATGTCCATTGTAGACATAGGACTATTCTACGACTTCTTTATAGTAATAAATTTTGCAGTGATGATAATGAATTAAGGCATTCAGTTGCGTTTAATGTAGGAATCCGAAACCTTCATACGACGCTCACGATCTGTGGAGGCACATTTTTCAACTACCATGATATATTTGCTATTTATAATAAAATGGATATGTCTATCACAATGACTTCATATAATTTAAATCAAGAAAAGCTCTATAGATATATATAATATCTAATATTTCTAAACTAAACTATTTAATATGAAAATCGGAGGTAAATAAAATATTTTTATTAAACAACTGTATTTTATATTTTTTATATAAATTACATTCCAATTATTAAAGTCAATTGGTACATAAATTATTAATAAAACTTCATTAACAACAAGTCGCTACAAGTTTAAAATAAAAGATTTCACTTGCATGAGTAAATAAATAAATAAATATTATATAAATAAAATAAATAAATATTTTATTAACTAATGCACAGTAATTGACGAACCTCAAACAGCTTTGAAACTAATCGAGTTAATAACAAGAGTTTAGCCTTTCTCGTCGTCGTCGTCGTCGTCGTCGTCGTCGTCGTCGTTGATTCAATCGATGGACGTCCACTGCTGGACATAGGTCTCAAGTAATGACGTCCACAAGGCCCTATCTTGCGCCGCCTGGCTCCAGCGGTTACCGGCGACCCTCTTTATGTCATCGGTCTACATTGTGAGAGGTATGCCTACACTGCGCCGACCGGTGCAGGGTCATCACTCCAGCATCTTCAGCCCCCAACGTCCATCGGTCTTTCGGACTATGTGCCCCGCCCATTGCCATTTCAGGTTCCCGATTCGTAGTACTATATCGGTGACTCTAGTTCTGCTACGGATCTCCTCACTTCTGATTCGATCACGAAGATAAACTCCGAGCATAGCCCTCTCCATCGCACGCTGAGTGACTCTGAGCTTCCGCATGAGGCCCACAGTCAGCGACCATGTCTCACAACCGTTTAGCCTTTCTATAGTTAGTTAATTATTTATAACAGTCATGTAAGTTTACTGTTAAAAACATCTTAAGAAGTTTACAACTCGGTACGCTAACTAGCAGCCCATGTTAACGCCCCACAGCTGGGCACATGCCTCCTAAGTCATAGGTGATGGGGTTTTAGAGCACAAACCCACAGACAAGTGTATGCGCTAATACAAGTGCAATCTCTATTTCTTCATTTTTATAGTCGAATGTGATGGTAATCCGACACAACCGGAGAGAGATTATACGCAGGAGCGATTGTTTAACGTGCTCTCCAAGGCACGGGGGTTGAGCCCATCGCCAACTTTCCAACGATCAAATACTGAGAATTTCTAAACAGAAAACTCAATATCCTCGACGCCATAATCTAACTAACACATAAAGTATTACATCCAAGATAAGCAGTTATTTATATAACGGTTGTAAGTTTCGATATAAGCTTATCGTAATAATAATTAAAATCATGAAATATACTTAATAAGGTATGCAACATGATTGTTCTGGAATATTAAACAATGTGTAAGAATCTTTATACAACCATTAAATCTCCGACAAAGCCTTCCACATCGAATCGTTAAGTCTAACACTGAGGCGTAAAGCTACATAAAATGTGCAAACAATATGCACCTATCCTTTTTAAAAACGAAGAAAGTTCGTAGGCAAAGTATCAGTGCCTTTACGTTTATTATTTAATGGATTACTAGCTGTTCCCGCGTAGTTTCTGTGTACAATCGAAACCGGATATAACGACATTGACAATTAGTCATATTAATGGTCATATATATGTTTGTAATATGGGTATAGATGCTGACTATGGGCCTAGTAAGAAGACTCAGAGACACTCAGCGGGCGATGGAGAGGGCTATGCTTGGGGTTTCTCTACGTGAGATCTCTACGTGAGAGGACTAAAGTCACCGACGTAGCTTACGAAATTGCAAAGCTGCAGTGGCAATGGGCAGGGCACATAGTTCGCAGAACCGATGGACGTTGGGGCCCGAAGGTGCTAGAGTGGCAGACTAGCACCGGAAAACGCAGTCGGCAGACCCCCCACCAGGTGGACCGATGATATCAGGCGGGTCGTCGGCAGCCGCTGAATACAGGCGGCGCAAGATCGAGCCCAGTGGAATTCATTAGGAGGGACCTTTGTCCAGCTGTGGACCTCCATTGTTTGAGACTACGACGACGACGACGATGGGTACAGATTAAGCTTTTGAACTAGTTCAAATAAAATGTGGAAAAAAAGACAAAATAGTATATATAGCATCACGCCTCATTCCCATAGGGGTAGGCAGAGAGCGTCGTCCTTCCACTTGTCACGATCCTTGTATATCTCCTTCTTTTCATTCTCACTAAACTTTTCAAACAAATTCGTCGGTTTGGAGTACTCTTGGCCTGGCCCTTATTTAAAATGTACTGGATTTGGTCCAGGAATGTTTGCTTTGGTTCGTTCTTTCCAACTTTCCCATTCACTCTTGACTCATAAATCCTTTTTGCTAGTCCCCTTTCATTCATTCTCTCTACGGGCCCAAACCATCTAAGCATACCTTTCTCAATTTTAGTCACTACATCTTCTTTTATACCACAACGTTCTCTTATCACACTATTACTTTGATTATATTTCTTACTTTGTCACTCAGTTTCAATCCACTCATACTTCTCAACGCTCTCATCTCAACCGTATTTATTTTACTTTTTTGCTTCTTTTATTTATGGATAAAACAAACTACTACAGTAAAGATCGTAGATTTATGATTTTAAACTAATCGGTTGGTTTAGACTGTTTTGATGTGAATACCTCTTTAAAATCACATCCATAGGGAGGCAAATAAAAAAACAAATGATTATAAAATCGTTGGATACAGTTGGGTGTTGTTGCTACATATCTATCACCTCCATCCGAAATTCAATTAGACCACTGGATAGTTAAAGAATCAAAGAATTTATTACACTAATTAAGGACTTAAAACGTATTTTATACAGAAACTATTACCCGTTGCGAGACGTATTCACGTACAACAAACGACCGTGATTATACTACAGCCAGACCCCATTTTTTAAAGTAAAATCTTTTTTAGCATCGTTGTGATTTGAAAGTAGATGAAGTGAAAAAGCGACAGTATAAAGTGAGTGACAAACACATTGATTCATAAGATTTTATATGGTAGGAAGCATGTGTTTATTCTGTTCATAAAATCTACACTTGTCCTTTTGCCAAAATTTTACATTTGCCTCATTATCATGTGAATTTCACATAAGATTTCCTTAGCTGAGTCTTTTTTGGTCTGGTCATTAGAGCTAATGATAAAGTTTCGTTATTTTAAGCAATGTCTTGCAGTAGCCGATGACGAGATAGAAGGTATATTTACTTATTAGATTGCATAGAGATCAGACCTTTCACTTGGTTGTTTTTACCGATATATCCTTATAAACACGGAACACCGTTCGCATTTATAAATTAGACTAGATATGTTGGTTATTACTTAGACATATCAATATAGTTCGTGTCCTAACAAATTCAAGGTAATCATTTCCCCTCACTTATTACGCCTAATGCCTATGTTAAACAAGAAAATGTCATAAAAAGTTTTATTTTTATATTTATAATATTAGAACAGCATGCAATTTACAAGAGAGACAGAGTACCAACAAATTTGATTAGCATAAAAGAAGCCAATCTTAAAATAAAGATATATGCTGTCTTAAACTTTTTTTTAAACTTTTAATGAATAACAATTCTGTCAATTATGATTTTTGCGAAACTAGCTATTTATATAGAGATTATAAAACATACTCCATTGGCACACCGCTCCTATTAATTTTAGCGTGATGATATATAGCCTATAATTTTCCTTGATAAATGGGTTATCTAACACTGAAATAATTTTTAAATCGGTCCAGTAATTCCTAAGCTTAGTGCGTTCAAGCAAACTCTACAGCTATTTAATACGAGTATAGATATCAATAAAGCTTGTGTCCTAACAAATTCAAGGTTGACATTTCCTCTCACTTATTTACAATACTAGCTGTTTCCTGTGGTTTTAATCCCATGGGAATATGGGCAAATTCGTTCTAAGTGACCGTCGAAATTGCGAAAGGAGACACTGCTAAATTTCACCTCAATTTCGCTTAAGTTTGATGGTCTCTCGATAAATGAGTAAGTGAATTTACTGGTTTAAAACCATCTTCTGATTATTGTCTTTATAATGTATACAATTTGATGCACTTCGATTGGATAGTATCAAAGACTATAACAGACATTTTTGTGTCTTATATATTGTATAAAAAGATCTTTAACTTACTTTAAAAGAAGCTCCCATGCGCTTAAACTTTACCAACTTTTCGTTACCAAAATGATAGTTATATATAGACCTATTACAAACAAATTATATACCAAAATCTTCTTTATTAATCATTCTATCTATTAATAGAAATCGAATGAAAATCTGTTTAGTAGTTTTTGAGTTCTTCGCGACAGACTTTAACTTCGTTTTATGATTTGTGCGATTGGTTGTTGGTAAAATGCCGTTGATTAAAATGTTAGTTTCAATTATACTGTTGATTTTGCATACGTAATAGTGAACGAACGATTTAGAAGCTATACATATCGACCGTATAAAAATGATAGTTGAGCGGCCAAATCAATTTATACGCAAGATGGCTGGAACTAGTATTTTAGAATTATGTACGTAGTTATAAATGCGCATTGGTAATTTGTTGTTACATGGAATAGAATATCTTGCAAATTTTATACGTTTTACTACTATACCTTAGGGATTAATTAAGTACCTTATATATTACATACATTTAGTGAAAGTCTATTAACTTAAAAATAGAGATCGGCAATTCAGTTTCAATTATTTGCATAGATCTTAAACTAATTGGTTCCTGCGGTTTAACCACCGTGTATATTGCGAAAGGAGTCATTTTGATAAATTTTAAGTCAATCGAGATTTAATACGTGTTTGATTGAATTTAATAGTGTAAAACCATCTTCTTATTACCTCTATAATGTAATTTAGAGTATACGAATGTCATTGTTTTAAAGTTAGAATATAAATAACTTTTTTGTTTTAGATATTTAATTAACTATTTATTTTTTTACAGGTAAGTGCTTTAAACTGTATACACATTTCATCTAATGGTAAGTAATAATAGAACAATATTGTTTTATCCTATGATTATATTATCTTATCACAAAAGTAATTGGTATAGGTTCAAATTTGAATAGCATTTTAGGATTGATGTTGACGTCGTTTCCCTAGAAACCTGCAATCGAAATACCAAGTAGGGAAATGGACATGGATAGTTATTTTCACATTTATATCACATAAGAAATATTTCTTTATCCGCTCTTACGTACAATAGATATATAATGAAATTCATATAATAGGCCAAAGATAAAGTGTACCGTTCCTTTTTTAGTAAATTAAATGTTAGTATCGTCTAATATATATTTAGAGTATGTAGTTAGTCAAGAATTCTCATCGGCCTCGCTGTTGACATGGTACAAATGCTTGCTTCTTTAAAAGAGGTCCAAGCTTCGATTCATAGACAAAATTAGGAAACTGCGTTTTTTAAATCGTCTGAATCGATACAGGCTGCAGACTTGACTAATTAGATCACCAAGCTTATGACGACCATCATGATAAGAAAGGTTGTTTTTTTCCGAAGGATCCCTATTTGAGCACCCAAAATTGATTCTAGAAGGCAGAATTTTTGGAAAAAAGTCATCTGGAAGATCGAAGAGGCAATAGATGGACGAAACATACGAGTGGATCCGTCGTACCTATGTACAATTAAAGCTTAGCAGAGAAAAGAAAACTTTTACACCAATGGACCGTCAAACTTCATTTTAAAGATGATGATTTTAAACTGTAGTATTATACTTTAGTATTTACCATCAGATGAGGTCAAAGTCAAGCGGTTAACTGTCGGCAGTAAAAAAAAAAATAAAGTTATGCAATTTTATATCCGGTGACGTAGGTTTTTGTGTTATAAATAAACAAATTAGAAAAACTTTAAAATTTGTGCATTTACTTTGCGCAAATTCCATCACATTTCTTCATTTCGTCTACAATTAAAGCGGCTCCTTATCCGACTTCGCCGGAATCTCTAATCTACTTACTTCAGCGTTTTAAGCCTTGCTCGTCCAAAACTAGACAGGTGCGATCTTACGTTTCTCTAAGATCGCTTCATGTACCTTTACATCATGCTTCTATTGTAAATCTTTTTAATGTCCTTGTTTCACATCTTTGGAATACTCTTATCTGAATATCTCAGGAATGAAAACTCCGGAAGGTTTCTTTTAAATTCAAGGTTAAAGCAACATCTTTCAATTTTGGGACATCGTTACTATTTATTTCAACATTTAAATGTGTGTATATATGTATATGTTTATTTATGTATGTATAATATATATTTATATCATTCGGTTATTATTATATATTTTTTGTCTTCTCGTTAGTTATGTATATAGTTTTATTTTATTTCATTCTTTATTTGTAATCAAATAGCGTACAATTATTACATTTCATTTTACGCTTAAAATAAGGCCATGACAGATTACGTCTATTTACATAAATAAAAAATAACAGAGTTAAGCTAACTTAAAAAAAAATGCAAACAAGTTTTTTGTTTGCGTGCATTGGTGTGTGTGTGTATGTGTGTGTGACAGGGAAAGAGAGTGCGTGTTTGTATCAGTAAGCACGTGTGTGTATATATAAATGTTTTGATACCCCTAATGGAAAACTTTCCTTTTTTTATTTAAATCTAGAGAGATATGAAAAGGGGTTTTTTAATTAACTCTTTTTATATTGTGATTTTGATAAATCTAAAAACTCTTATTTTGATTATGTGTTATTGTAAGTGGTGAAAGAATTTGGTCCATAATTTGTATTTGCCTTTGGTTCAATTAATAAGTGCCTATTTCGACGGAAATGTGAAGCGTTTAACAAGAAGGCTGACGGTAGAGTGGAACAATCAACGTTACCGGCCATTACTCCTTGTAATAACAACATATCACTTACTTCTCTTCTTAGTTTTACAGAATTTATGTGGTAGTTGCAACAGCATAACCTTTTGAAATCCTTGAATGAAAGTTAAAGCTTATAAAGTACTCCCCCATGTCGAAAGGCCTCTGCACTATGTTTTATTTGTTTTGGTGCATATATAAAATAAATTTAGAGTATTATTGCTTAATAAGTAAACAGTCATAGATGGATTGGCGCCGGTTTCAAATTTAAATAGCCATTTATGATTGGCGGGCGCCGGGTGCGCAGGCGCTGGCGTATTTAGGCCATCGTGTAGGCTGAATTTAGCAAACCTAGGTATGCTTACCGGTCTCGGTATCAAGTTACGTCGATTTCGGAATGTATTGTGGGTTTGTTAAGTAACACGTTTGGTTTAATGTCACGACACAATAAAATGGTGTCGGTTTATAGGTTATACTGTCGTGTATTTGCATTTAAAGGTGTTAAGTAGAAAACTTTATAATGCAACGTGCACTATGCTAGTGTTATCTGAAGTGGGATTTGTTTATTATTCTTAAACCAATAAATATACAGTGTAGCGAAAGTGTCAATATAATTTAGTACTAGTAAATAAAGAATGTAAACTTTTAAGATATTCTACTGACACACGAACCCTATTGAAGTTTTGTCGTATAGGTTCAAAATAAGTCAACTAAAACAAACAAGCAAAGTATATGATAATATACTTATCAAATATAGTTTAGAGAGAGAGAGGGGAAAGAGAGAGAGAGAATATTTTTTATTGTACATATATCCATGGTATTATGTATAATATATTTGTATAATTTCTGTTGAAATTATTGCAATACACTTTGCACTCTTGAATCAAATCTATTGGTCGTACAATAATACGTTTATTGCTTAAATTGTAGGAAATAGTCTCTAGTTTAGTTTTGAATTTAAAATTCTTCATATTTTTTTATGTTTCGGGTAAGAGATATTGTCATTAAAGGTGTATGTAATAAACGACGAAAACAAATACGAGTTGGCAAAGTTGAGATTCGAAAAGAGCATACGAAATCTATAAAATCACTTGAAAACTCACGGTAATAAGTAATAGATGAATAAAAAATGCTTTATGCTACATCACACCTGAAACATAAAACAAAAAACACGAGTGTGCTTTAGACCACACTTCTGGAGTGAAATGAGACTTTCTCTCTTTCTTTATTAACTGACTTATTTCTCCCTCCCAACTTCCATTCGCTTCACCTGATCACACTATTGGTAACCCTTTCGTCACGCATTCACCAGCTTATTCCCCAACTCAATTGTGCGGAAGAAGTTTTACCTCCAGTAAAAGTGCTTTTCAACATTTGACTCGATGCATCTCTGCTTACACAGAGCTGCAATGAGTTCCGGCACATATAGGTATAAAGGTCAGTGAAGAGGTGGACAAGCTTGTATAAACTGGTTGGTACTATCGGGCATGGTATCACACCCTTTTATTCTAAGATTATTCCGAAAGTAGAATATTTGATACAAAGGACATTGAAATCTTATATACATGAAAGACCAGAGCAAAAAGAATCTAGTATAAGACCATGCAGAGCGAACCTCTGCAAGTACCCTAGTTTAGACATGCTAATACTAGGTAGAGAAAATATACAGTATCTTCTTCTGGAGTGTGTTAGAAATTGGAACGAAAAACAATCACTGATAACCCGCTATGGTCTAAATATTGATGTTGGACTACTGCAGAGCATTCTGATTAGTCTAACGTCAGAAATAGCTTTTGAATTTGATAATATGTTAGTAGCGGATTATTAGTGATTTATATAAAAGCAAAGTTACGATGGGGCTGACATGCCTTGTGAACAAAAGTCTTAAACTTAATATACTCTAGATTAAAAATAAAAAAAGGTTTACCTCAATACAAGGTGACACAGCGATTTCTTCCAGGTAACTCTTGGGTTAGCAATTTATATTACTTCAAAAATGAATAAAATTTTTAGCAGCATTGTGATTTGAGAGTTGATGAAACGAAAAAGCCACATTAAAAAGAAACAGACACAGAAATTGATAAGATCATTATCTTGAAATAGATTGAAGGTTCCAAGCAACTTATTACCAGATATAGAAACAAAGTATAAAGGAAACGATTTAATGATAAAAATTAAACTTTTCTCACTCTCACTTCAACCGATGGAAGTCCACTGCTAGACATAGGTCTCACTTAATGATGCCCACTGTGCCCGACCTTGTGCCGCCTGGCTCCAGCGGCTACCGGCGGCCCTCCTTGTCTTCGGTCCACCTTGTGGGGGATCTGCCTACACTGCGCCTTCCAGTGCGGGGTCGCCATTCCAGCACTCTCGAACCCCAATATCTATCGGTTCGTCGGACTATGTGTCACGCCCATTACCAATTCAGCTTCGTGATTCTCAGGGCTATGTCGGTGACTTTGGTTCTTCTACGGATCTCCTCATTTCTGATTTGATCGCGTAGAAAAACTCCAAGCAGAGCCCTCCCCATCGTACGCTGTGTGACTTTGAGCTTTAGAATGAGGCTAGAAGAATTTGGTCTTCTGGCACTGAGGGATATTAGTTGTAGACCAAATGTCAATAAAGACAATAATCTTACTTATATGTACTTTTCAGTGTAATTAACTTTTCCTAAGTGAGTGTACTATGGAGAAAGCCTGTAAATTACGTTTATGCGGGGAACGCCGGATTTATTTCAACTTAGAATCGTAAAAAGGGACCTTTGGTGGAAAAATGCACGCGGCTGAAATAATCATAGGAGGTCCGAGTACAATAGAGCTGGCTCGTCTCAGCTCTGAGGGCACGTATGCTCGTAAATACGACGTTCCTTATTATTAGCAGCCATTGTTCGGGATTGCACTTGTACGGTCCGCAATGATGGACACCGTGGAGCCAATTACCAGGCTAAGCGGCGTTGATAAACAGCTGAGAATGCCTTTTTAGTATTATTTAACTCTAAACTCCAAGAAATTCCATCAAACACCCATAAAATTTTTACGTGTGACTAAAGTTAACCTGTTGTTATACGCCTATATTTAACTATGGGATGTTCATAATACTTTATATGGATATATTTATGTATATATATTGGAGGCCGCCTGTCACTTTAACTTATACAGTTGATTTCTTGTATTTTTCTGCATATTCTTTGGGTTCTCTCTCCCTTTCAATGTCTATAAAACATATATGTTATTTTTTGTGTAACTATATTATCACATTTTGCTCGTTTTTTATCTATACCACAATGGATCTCATAAAAGTTGAGACATTCATGTGTCGGTCGAATGAATCTCCTAAAAGCTAACACATTCAAATGTCACTCAAATGAATCTCTTAAAAGCTAAGACATTCACATGTCACTGGAATTAATCTCTTAAAAGCTAAGACATTCAAATGTTAGTGGAAGGAATCTCTTAAAAGTTAAGACATTCAAATGTCAGTGGAATGTATCTCTTAAAACCTAACACAATATGTCAATAGAATGAATCTTCTAAAAGTTAAAACATTCATATTGTAAGTGGAATGTATCTCTTGAAAGCTAAGACATTTAAATGTCAGTGGAATGAATCTCCTAAAAGCTAAGACATTCATATTGTAAGTGGAATGTAGCTCTTAAAAGCTAAGACATTCAAATTTCAGTGGAATGAATCTCTTAAAGCTAACACAACTAAATGTCAGTAGAATGTATCACTTAAAAGCTAAGACATTCAAATGTCAGTGGAATGAATCTCCTAAAAGCTAAGACATTCAAATTTCAGTGGAATGAATCTCTTAAAGCTAAGATATTTAAATGTCAGTGGAAGGAATCTCTTAAAAGTTAAAACATTCATATTGTAAATGGAATGTATCACTTAAAAGCTAAGACATTCTTTATGTACCAAATAATATTGGCATTTGATAGTGCAAGAATACAAAAATCGAATTGAATCTAACTTTCCCTTACAGTATGAGCCATTATACTTTTGTATATTCAAGTTAAAGTTATTAATTAAAAGAAACAACAATGAAATATCACCACACTTAAACGATTCACTGGCTGTCCATTAATTCATGTATGCTATAAATTATTTTTTTAATACAACTTGTTTATGATTTTTCTGTTTACCGTACTAGAGTTTAACGTCGGATATCCGACACTCTCGGCTTTAATATCCAGCCATGGCCCGTCCAAGTATTGCACAATTCAATTCTAAATAAACGCCATCCCGCCATAATTAGCTATGGCATTGATTAATTCACTATCCAGTTTATATTTCACTACATGTGGCTTAATTAAAACTGTATTTCTTAAAGTTTCAATGGCATTCTTTGAAATTTCACCTCTTTCATTACACATATTGAAGTTCCGTGTAAGATATTTGGTGTGTTTATACTAGGGATGTACCGGTATGATTTTACCGGAACCGGAGTCGAATAGTTTAAATTTCTTTTACAGAATCGTAGTCGGAAATCTAGCCGGAATTGGAAATAGTGTAGGACGTAGATGATGATATTAAGTGTTGGCAATAAAGCATTGTTTTGATTATAAGTTCGTTAATTAATCCCTAGAATTATATTAAAAATGTAATGTTAAATACTGACAAGACAAGGCCTACACTTAATATGTGTAAGTACGTTTTGTTGTGGCCTCCGTTTTTTGTATCAAATACTCGTATATACAAAATAATATCGGAAATATATGCTTTTTTTACTTCGTATTTGTTACCGCTTGATTATGATGTCAATAAAAAGAAAGTGACAATAAACTCTTAGATGCCAACATGCGTAATTAAATAGGTAATTTACCTATTAATTTTCTTCACTCAGATGTTTCCACACAACGTTTTATATACCACTATTAACTCCACTAAACATGCACATACACACGATTTTATTTATAGTCTATTGTAAAGAGCATTGTAAATGAACATTTACAGTTCGGTATTTATAGATTTACTTAAATACCCTTAAATATTTTATAGAGGTCAATTAAAGTCAGCAATTGAAAGAAAACGAAATACTTGCTGAGATTTTTGCTTAAATATTATTTAAAACTAAAAAAAACCGGATTTACAGTAAATTTTAAGTAAACGACATATTTTTCGGCCTCACTCTGGCAATAGTGCTATTGCTTTGCTATCAGATCTGGTCTAGACTTCGATTTTCGGCAGATGACTTCGGCCTTAACTAGTTTAGTAGTAACCCTATAATAAAGACGTGCCAATAAGCAAAAATATTGCGTTCTGGTCTAATACTTAGTAGTAAATATAAGAAATAAATTATCTATTATCAGGTTAACGAGTATTTTAGACCTGTATTATTACTTACATTATTTATTTCATAAACAAAACAACAGACCATTATGACAATGTTAACAATAAGAATATTAATATGAGTACGAGAGCGACACAATGCTCCTTTTACAGGTGTAGATATTTATAATTAGAAAACATTATTTAATAATTATTGAATAAAAATTTAAATTTAATTAATTAATTGTCAGTATTATGGCCGAAATTGAAATTTATTTAAATACATATGTGTTCTTAAAACTAACTGGGCTATCGTGATAAATGTAAATGTCAATGTCTAGCCTATTTAAGGGGAAAAATTTACCTAAGTTCGATTTGATGGAGTGTGGAAAGAATTAATTTTTAATGGCATTTTTTGGGGACATCTGGGGACGTTGATGTTGATTTGACCCAACAAATCAGGACTGCAAGGCCTTTTCCAAGTCCCAAACTCCTGTCCGGTCGCTCGAGGTTGTTGTGTTTCCTAACGACAAAAAAAATCACTTACCATCAAGTGAAATTACAGTAAAGCTAACCTAATCTAACCTGTGACAAATAAAAGATTCGGAGTTGTATTTTAATCGGAAATACCGAAATTTCGGTGTCGTATCACCCCTAATTCATAGTTTAAACGTGGCGTTGTAGCGCAGATATTAAAATCATTCATCTTATAATCTGACATGTTCTATTGTACCCGTTGTGTAGGTTTGGAGGGGCCTCAGGTTTTTGTAGGCTCTTTGCTATTTATTACCTGTTCATATAGATACCATCTCGTGCCTCTCAAGCGCTTAAACGAGAGCCAGGTATGTTCATATGCCACGGTTTTTTGCTACGATCAGGTTTCCTAGACTGTCAACTTGGTAGCAATCGGATTAAAATTATAAATTAGCAATTCATTAAATTAAACGAATGATTTACTGTTCATATAACGTGCGTCGTGTTATTTTTTGAACACCGTGATCGATATAATAATATTTGCGAGTCGAAATTATTGACGTCCATTATTTTAACTGGTTACATTTCAACACGTAACATTGTTTGATGAAAAAAAATGAGCTGTTTATTAAACTAAAGTACTGTAGATACAAAAAATGATTAATTGAAATTCTATTATTGTGAGTTTACATTGTACGAAGTAGACGAAGGAGTATGAAATTTTCCACACTTCTAGTTTGTATAGCGCATAGAACAGAGAAGTGCACATTGCTCATATCTTTTTAAATACGCAAAAAATACATTACACACTCTACCATACTATTCTTCTTTAATTTATGGCTTTTAAGGGTGCCAATCGTGAGCGTTAGGGAAACGCCTAGGGTTACGCCAGACAATTTCGATATCCCTCAGTGCCTGAAGACCAAAGTCTTCGAACAATGCGTGTTGCCAGTGATGACCTACGGTTCTGAGCTCGTGGTCGCTAACTATGGGCCTCATACGGAAGCTCAGAGTCACTCAGTGTGCGATGGAGAGGGCTATACTCGGAGTTTCTATACGCGATCGAATCAGAAATGAAGAGATTCTTAGTAGAACCAATGTCACCGACATAGCCTTACGAATCGCGAACCTGAAGTGGGATTGGGCGGGGCACATAGTCCGAAGGACCGATAGACGTTGGGGGCCGAAGGTGCTGGAGTGGCAACCCTGCACCGAACGGCGCAGTTTAGGCAGGCCCCCCCACAAGGTGGACCGATGATACAAAGAGGGTCGCCGGTAGCCGCTGGAGCCAGGCGGCGCAAGATCAGGCCTTATGGACCTCATTACGTGAGACCTATGTCCAGCAATGGACGTCCAACGATTGAAGCGACGACGACGAAGGGTGCCAATCAGGCCCAATTGTTTTACTAACGACGCGTGGACAGGGAGAGACACGAATATAATTTAATTGGTATAAAATGAATAGCGCAATTAAATTTTCATAACTTAAAAAGGGTCAGCATTATTGTTAGTTTATAACATTACTATTATAATACAAAACAATACACGTTAGTACAAAAATAACAGAATATTAAAAAAAAGGGAAGGATTCTACACATTAATTCTTGAAAAATACACACGCATATAGATTATATATTCGTATTTGTCAATCGATGACAAATATGTCAAACGCCATAAGGTTACATTGAAAAAGTTTTTATTGTCTAAGCACTAAGGAGGTTACATTGGAAATGGTACTATGAAGGTTAAGTTTTCTTCAAATTTGTTTATTTTTTTCTTTCATGCGAACGTTCTCCTTATTAAACACAACACAAAAAATAATTTAACAAACGATTAAAAGTTTACTGAGAAACTTTGCACGATTAATTATATTATACAAATATGCATATCAAGTTCAATATACAGTATTATTTTTGCATGGTTTTTTTTCAATAAAATAAATATTTATTGAATTTTATAGTGGTTTTAGCGAAATCTCTGAATATAGAAGTATAGTACTTGACAATAGAACTTTAATATTGCCAAAAATTTAAATGAATTATGGTCGACTTTCGTCCCTTAGTATTAGAAAATGTTTGTATTTGACGAATCAATGTGAATTTAGAAGCTCCTTGATGTATTAGTAAGGAATTTTTCATTTTGATGTGTTCAACAGATAATTGCTGAAATTTCAAGTCTTCAGCCAATAGTTTTAAAGGTCTCGTTACGAGTTAGTGATTGGGTTTTAGTGATCTATAATCTTCATTAACTCTTTAATGTACCTGGTTTAAGATTAGTTGTAGAGGTGTGCGAATGTCGTTGGAATCGAATAGAATTCAAATGTAGTATTTTGTAGCGTATTGTATTTGCTATAATATAATTTCTGTTATTTCATTCTCTTTAAAATAAAAAAGCTATTTGTGTAAATATATTTCATGGTTTGCATAAAACGTATATAGACTGTTAAATTTATATTTGAATATTGAGCATAAGAAACGTTGAATTGTAAATACTCGAAAACACACTAATAATTTAATAGTTTACGAATTATTCGGCAAAAAATAATATTATTCCAATTTTTTCAAATTATTCGGGAAGTTTCGAATTATACAATTCGATTTCGAATCGAATACTAACATTCGATTCGGAACGAATAATTCGTAAATTCGAATTATTCGCACACCACTTGTTAATTACTTAGATTTTAATTAATACAAATAATTATTGTATTTTGTAAATCGATGTAAGAAAATACGACCTTTTCACTTCAAAAAACTATTCTAAAATCGATGGCGTAAGTCTCTAGTTTAACATTTTGCTGAAAACTGAAAATATTTTAAAAAATACAAATATTTGGTAGACTTACAGCAAAAGACACACCACTTTTGTTCGAGGGCTTGCTGTAAGAGCGTTTTTTGTCTTAAAAATATAAGACAGATTTAAATAATATAAAAAAAACCGATTTATATTTTCTTAAGGGTTATAGTATATACGTTTGCTTACGTCGATAGATAAACTTGCTTTTTCCTGACAATAACTGTTGAATTTAGGTAATATGCCTTTCATGTGAGCACACAAAAGGGATAATTTGAAGCATGTCGGCGTGCACAAAGGGCTATAGCTTCGGGAATGGTCAAATGGACGAGTTAAGCAATAGTAACTGTATAACATCGATCCATCAGCCGCCGGCATAGATAACGCATACTTGACACACTGATAAGTAAAAAGACGGACGGGACATATTAAAACATTGTAATGGCCGGGTTTCAAAGTATGCAAATCATTCGACAGCGCCTATATTTGTTTATGAATGGTTTTTGTTTATTTTTTTCCTTTTGTTAGATTCGTCTTCTTTGTAGGTGTAAGGACAGATCACCCAAGTGGGCGTAACGCCAGTATCTTGAAGAGGCAGGCCGGAATATTTAAAATGTCACACACTAAAGTACATCTATAACAACTGAAATGTTTAATTTGTTGTAATCAAAGTTAGCTAAATAACAACATATACATTTGTCATTAATACCTTACAAAAACTTTCAGTTTTTAGTGAAAATATAAATATAGAGTTATCTTGAAAAATGAATATTAAATCGATCTATAACTAATGGTGAAATCTGTAAAGGTACATAAAATCTATAGTCATCCTCCTCTTTTGATATGGGTGAAAAATTATTCGAGGATTATGGTACCTTTTGGGGTGTAGACCCTTTCAAACTACAAAAAAAATCTGTCTACAATCGGAATGGAGAAATCACTAAAGATATCGACGGAGAACATGTAGTACGCTAAAATCATTCTGTTTAGCAATAAAAAATGAATATAGTGTTTCTTTTGTTTATTGCTGACAGGTTAGTGGAGGACTGTGACCACATTTGATGGTAAGTGATACAGTCTAAGATGTAAGCGCGCTAATCTAGTAATAGGCAATTTACTTCTCGTAGTTTCTCAGTATCGTACCGGAACACAATCTCTTTCTTGGTGGTATGACTTTGCTGGTAGGGTGGTAACTAGATAAATTAGAAAATCTCCTGAATTCGTCTTACCGGGGATTGAAACCGGTACTTCTGCTAGCAAATACTACTGCGACTTCAAAATCTACAATATATACAATGGATAGAGAAATAATTTAATTGTAGTCGATTTTAAAATGGTTTTCTTTTTACTTTATACTTACTTTTTGCACATTGAATAACTCTATTTGTAGATCGTGACTTGCCGTTTACTATTATAGAAAAACAACCAGACAGCTCCATGGTCTTTTTGTTATTTTTTTTTGTAATGACACGTATCACTTGTCATTGCTACTTCAAGCATGTATACCTCATACGTTGAGATAGCTCTGGAACATCTGGCAAAAACTTGAAGAAATACATAACATATAATCGTGACGAGATGAGTAGATTCTCGTTCTGAAAAGACACCAATAAGTTTCTCTCTAAGAAACTTATAAGATTTTCAGTTAAGAAACATTAGGCGAGGAACCCGGTATTCCCTGGAGTAACTCTGGATCTATGCTCTTAAAACTCTCTCTCCTATGAGTGTGGTAGGGTGACTAACAGCAGGAGATCAAGATAACAACGGGTTTGATGATAAATAGAAGCTTTAAGGGACCAAAAGATAAAAGGGGTAGTGCTGGACTTGATATACAAGGTTCGATTGACAAGAAACATGAACTAGGATTCTATGGTAGAAACTACTGGAGCCAGGGGGTTATAAGATCATGAGGGTTATAAATTAAGCTAGGATAATTATGAGATGAGATACGTTGTTTCTAGTTTAGAAAAATCGTGGGTTCGTAACCTAGGAAGGCACCATTAAGTTTCTCTTTATAAAAAGAATCTTAGGTGTTTGATTCTTCTTTCCAATCCATCTTTGTGCTTTTCGGAGGTTTAAAAACCCTTTCATTAACGAGTGCTGAGGTCTATGCCTAAATGTGGGGCTTCAATAGGCTGCGAATTACCTTTAACTCACATATATCACAAAGTCGTGTTTGTTGCACCATTTATAACTCTAGAAAGGCTGGAATGATTTTAATGATCACTGCTATGTTGAAGGCGTTTTAGCATCTCGAACAGAAGTATAACTTTTTAAATATAATACAATTAAGAGAGATATTGAAACACATAAAAAATATTCGACTCGAAATATAAATAATAATATAAGGAACAAATGGTAAAAATTGTCAAATCGGTCTCCAATATTCGGGGTGTATTGGTGTTTAATAAGGAAATAGGATCTCGCACTGATTCATCACGAGATCTTCAAAACTATTTGTCGATTTGACCTGAAATTCCGTATACGCTCGTAGATATTCCTTTTGGGACGTAGACTCTTATTAAGAACGGTTTTCCTCATATTCCCACGGAAATGTGGTAAAAAACAATGAGTTACTGTGAGATCAGCTAAAATTTTCACGCAACTGATTTGTAATTCAAATTCAAAATATCTTTATTCAAGTATTACAGCAACTTTGAATTGTCAAGTATCGTTTTTTTCTATATAATATTTAAATGAATGACTGATGATAACATTAAAGAACGACTTACAATCTTAAGTTACGAGGGTTCCTTCGCGCCCTGATCTGTAAAGAGACCACAACAAACTCAGTCGGGTGTACGTTTTTTTGCCATCATCATTACAATATATATTTTAAATTTATTCTATATCTATATACATATAGAGCAATTTATTTACCTCCACGGTTTTTTGTCTTCTTAATATTCTTTCAAATTATAGAATTCTCAATTAGTTTTTTTTTAATAAAAGATTTAAATTCTATATTCCCATTCCTTGATCGACTTATACTTGGATTTGCCCATGTAAGCACGGTTCGGACTAATGCGGGTAACATTGCAGGGAACAGCTTACGTAATTAATAAAACATCTATCATTTATCAAGTGCCAAAGTCGGTTCAATTTATTTATAGTCATTTCTTTAAAGTTCCGAGAAATATGTGAGTGTATCATCTTTTTGTAAGAATGTTACAAGATGTTTACAAAGCGTTATGAGGAATGATAAATTTTATGCCACCAACAAAAATAAGGGACACTTTATTTTATTTTGAAACACAAGTAAAACTTCTGATGTATATCTCGAGCGAGTTTGAGTAACGACTACTAAAATGAGAGGTCTCATTAAAGGTGCGGTTTCGATGTGCAGACCGATTGATAATTCCGATGTTTAAAAAAAAATCAGTCAAATATGTATATTTTGTTACTAAGTACGTATTAAATTATCATTTTTATTATTTTATTATTTATCAATGGATAGATTAACTCCCTAGAGTTCATCATATAAAAACTTTGTGAAATAGTGTTTCATAAAGCAATTATTAACGTTAACTTTTTATATTAATAAGATATTTTCGTAAGTATTATGGTTTATAATAACAGCTATTATAAACCATAATACTTAGATTAGATTTAAAAAAATATTTAACGATAAAAGCGTCAAACTGCGCTGTTTCCTGCGTAGTTCTCGGTATCATCGGAATATGGGGAATTTCGTTCTTATTGAGCAACTGCTTTGTAACACTCCCTTTGCTAAATTTACAATCAAACATTTGTTTCGATAATTTCATTTTAGGTGATTGTTTAAACGTTTTCCACAAATCATTACATTTACAATTCTGTAAGAGGAGGACTGCGACTAGAAGTGGGACCTTAAAATACATACATACATAGCATCACACTTCATTCCCATAGGGGTAGGCAGAGACCACGTCCTTTCACTTGCCACGATCCTTGCATATCTCCTTCGCTTCTTTCATTCTCATTAAACCTTTCATACAAGTTCCGTCCGTTTAGAGCACTCTTGGCATGGCCCTTATTTAAAATGTCATTGATTTGGTCCAGGAACGTTCGCCTTGGTCTTCCCCTTCCAACTTTACCATTCACTTTTGACTCATAAATCCTTTTTGTCAGTCTCCTTTCATTCATTCTTTCTACGTGTCCAAAGGACCCTATAAAGGTGCTCTTTATCTGTTTATTTTATTACGTTATGATGTCTACATCTATTCGTTGGCATAAAAGGACGTCTCCTCTCTTTGATAGGAGAGGTTCCGGGTTCGATTGCTGATAGGGAAAATTTAGGAACTCATATTTTTTATTTTTTTGGGTCTGCACTTTTAGGCTTAGGTTATTACCCTACAGGCTAAAATTCTGTGCAGAAATCAATAAGAGGTGGTAACTGACCGAAGTCCCATCAGTGAAGACAAAGTAAAAAATACAACTTCCTAGTTATAGACAAAATTTGGATCGGAAATCGAAACCAGGGCTTCTATCGAAATGAATAATTGCGACATATTATACATGTTATAATGAAACGCCACCTTTGCAGGAGTAATAATCAGATAAATATATTTAAGAGTGACAAGTAGGGGCACCTACCTGTCCGAAAAGAAATAATCTGTTTGACATAGTACATATAAGTCTGTGACAATTATTAAACGATATTAATTTGATATTCATCCGGATTTTATTTAGTATATAGTTAAAACTTTAGTAACAAGCTTTTAAATTTAATCCTAAGTGCTTTTAAAATATTTGCCCACGGTCTTGTCGATAATAATCTACTGTATTAAATATTGTTTGTAACTAGTTATGCTCTTGTACTTGCTAAATAGAAGCTCGATATAACATCTATCATGTTTTATTTATATACTAGCTGAACTCGACCATGTTTCTTAAAACCTTTTAAATATCTTTGATATTATTTATATAGGAGGTAATCACTCTTGTCGCACAGACCCCTTGTCGGTCGATGTAGAAACCTGGAGGTCGATATTTTATATATAAATCATAGATAACGTGCCATGGATGTTATTGTAATATTAGGTATTGACGATTCTCATTCGAAACGATTACGAGAATGTGAAATGCGAAGTATATTGACAAAATCAGATTAAATATTTTAAATATCAATGTTTGGTAGTGTTTATTTAAAATTTTATAGGAAGAGATAATGCTAAGAGTTTAATGGCAAGGCGAAAGAGAGTTTGGTAACGTTTTCATTGCTGACAGTGAATAAATAGAGACTACGCGTGTGTTACCGTAAAGTAAGTAAGCAGCCCATTAACGTCCCACTGCTAGGCACAGGCCTCCTCATTTCGAGGAGCGAGGGTTTTTAGAGCATAGAACCACCACGCTGCTCCACTGCGGATTGGCAGGCATAGTACACAAGTGCACTCTCTATTCCTTCACTCTCATAGTCCGATGTAACGGGAATCCGACACGACCGGAGAGAGATCAGGCGCAGGACCGACGGCTTAACGTTCTCTCCGAGGCACGGGGATGGATCACACCGCCAACTTCCCAACTTCGGGCAAATATTGAGAAAATCTTAACAGAAAACTCAATATGGATTTTTGAATTGGCCGACCCGGGACTCGAACCTAGGACCTGGATGTCTGTAGCCGTACATGCTAACCACTAGACTAATGAGGCAGGTACCGTAGATCGATGTAATGGCAATCCTTGATATAGATTTTTCCACACATTAATTCCAATGTAGAACTAAAGTCCCGATGGTTCTCGCCTAGTTCTGAGAAGAGTTTCTTTTTTTACCATGATCATGACAAAATATTATTTGTTTATTATATTGGTGCAATTATTTTTCAATTTTAGTAAGATGATTTCAATTTGGAGAGCAGTGACGTCCTTCTGCGAGGCTGTCATCTTGCAGAAGGAGTCACTAAACAGGCAAAGGGAGGTTATGGCAGCCGCTACTCCCTCTCGCCGGAGGAGGGGGGGTGCTAGAAGGCGCAATTTTGCTCCCCTGCTCTCCGTCAACTAAACTAAACCCTTAAGTCGGATTCATCCGGGGCGCCAGAGCTGAATGCGCCAGCGAACATCTGGACCCCAACACCTGGATGAAGAGAGTTCCGCTGGGTTTTAATGGGTATCCTGGTATGACCAGCGAGTCCCACACTCCCGGATGTTTACACTTCATCCGGCGTACATAAAGCATTTCCCAGCGAGGAAAAAAAGAGATGATTCAATCAATTTACTTTTAACAAACGTTTTCAATTTATTAAGTGACTTTTTATCTACATTTGGCAAAGGTTTAAAATTCGTTTTAAAAAGCATTTTGGGACATGTAGTCGTAATGTAAAAGTAAATTTTTCGTTAGGTCTTATTTCGTTAAATTCCTTTATATTAAGGATACACTGTATAACGATATGATATTTATAAATTTTACTATTGATTGTTGATGCCTCGAATCATTTCCATTGAACTCCCATGCGTAAGTTTTAATATTAATTCAATGTATTAATATTAATTATTTCATACTAAGGAGCAGGCCATAGCTTAATTTCAATGCAGGCCTACTGCGGTATTAAATCGGCCACCGTTGAATGCATTACTAGGTTGATGCCTGTAATCGATTAACATACAATAATGAAAGTCATAATACAGTCAATACATTCTTTGCAAGAGATGTGAGTTCATCTCTCGTCCATTACACAAATACATAGCATTACAATAACGCCGATGGCATCGTCATACGAGACGGTGGAACTTATTTCGCAATATTTTTTTCATTTTATTAGCAACTATCAAACTCTCCTTATTAATCTAGTCGTCAGCTTATTCGGTTACAAACATGAGGTCCTGGGTTCAAGTCGAGTTATCTGTTAAACATTCTCAGTATTTTCCAAAAGTTGAGAAGTTGGAGGTGTACAGCTCCTTGCCTTCGAAAGAAAGCAAGTTAAGCCGTCGGTCCTGCTTCTTGTCTCTCTCCGTTCGTATCGGATTGCCGTCGAAGAAATAGATAGTGAACCTGTGTTACCGTAAACTTGTTGACTATATCTGCCAACCTGCAGTAGAGCAGCTTTGTGGATCTATGCTCTAAAAACCCTCTCTCTTATGTGAGGAGACCTGTGCCTAGCAGCGGGCTGCTACTTTCCTTACATTTTTAAATGTTAAATTTATAAATTTTAAGGGTAATAAGAGGACATCGTCCAGTGAGGGCGGAAGTTCTTGCGACTGCTTATCAATGTTGGACAACTGCAAGAAACGATCTGATGCCGAAGAGCTGCAAAGGATAAGGTCATTTTCCTTGATGTGTAGGTGGAGAGAGGACATTGACTCTCCGGTAGCGATTTTCAGGCCCGTATAGGACATGGAAAAGACATGGTTCGCTATCCTTCAGATTGGTGCAGGTGCTGATCGGACATGGCTGCTTCGGTAAATATCTGCACGAAATTGTGTGATGCGAGTATGCACCTGCCTATCACACTATGGCGCACTTTGGGGGCCACAGCAGCATCTCTTGATGTCAATAGCTGATAATGACCTTTCGCTGACCAGCATAATTGCCATATCTCCTCGTCCTTATCATAGGAGGGTAGGTTTGTCCATCTGGTTTCCCTTACTTAAACGAGTCTTTTATACAATGCATCTGGGATGCCATCGGAGTCGAAAGCTTGGTATGTTCTTCTGGGCCATATCTATATCAGTTGCAGAGGGCTCCTCTGGTTTTAGTGGGTATTCTGGTGACCGCGAGTCCGCGAATACGTAAATGTATTTCCCAGCGAAAAATAAAAGGTAGGTTTTAAAATTACTTTATACCATATAGGTTATGTGTGCATCGTTGTTTTAGTAGTAGGTAATTACATGTGGTGCACATTAAGGCATGCTGGAGCGAGCATATAAATCGGCTGTTTCATGCAATATTGAGTCGCAGCCGTGGGCTACGCGGCACGAACGACGCCTCCCTATCTCTACAGATACAATTTTATAAGATACCCGATTTTACTTTTTCTGAATATAAATCTGTTGTTTGCAGTGCATCTTTTTAGCTTTTGTATGTGATTTCAGTTACCGAAAGGTCCAGTAACAATACAGCCAAATTCAATTTTTTTGTTTCTCGTCTTGAAAGCTGTTTTAATTTAGCAAGTAATACTATTTTCCTCATTGGTCTTATTGGTCTAGTGGTTAACATGTTCGACTACAGACATGAGGTCCTGGGTTCGAGTCCTGGGTCGGGCCAATTCAAAAATCAATATTGAGTTTTCTAATAAGATTTTCTCAATATTTGCCGGAAGTTGGGAAGTTGGCGGTGTGATCCGACCCCGTGCCTCGGAGAGCACGTTAAGCCGTCGGTCCTGCGCCTGATCTCTCTCCGGTCGTGTCGGATTCTCGTCACATCCGACTATGACAGTGAAGGAATAGAGAGTGCACTTGTTGTGTACTATGCCTGCCAATCCGCAGTGGAGCAGCGTGGTGGGTCTATGCTCTAAAAACCCTCACTCCTTGGAGTGAGGAGGCCTGTGCCCGGCAGTGGGACGTTAATGGGCTGCTACTTACTTACTTTTTTTTACTATTTTCCAATTCTTCAGAATTATATCCCACATTTTATTCTTCTCGTGTCACAAGTAGAATCTCCCCCCCCCCTCTTGCCTTATTACCAATTATAAAACCTTACAAAACATCCAACTCAAAAAATAATCACTCCACCAATACTCTTGTTATAACTACTATTTTAAACTGGTGTTGTAATTAAACTAACTAACAAACCCTGAATAGCATTAAACTGGAAGTAGAACATGTAAACGTTTTACTGATATAATAACAAATACCTCAGCATAATATAAAAATATAGTGAAAAACAGCAAACCAACAAATATAACAAGAGTGATATCTAATACATGTTATCTCTAATGTAAGTAGCAACCCACTTAACGTCCCACTGCTGGGCACAGACCTTACTCAAATGAAGGCGAGTTATCTCTAATGTAAGATGATATTAGGCAATGACTTAGAATGTACAGTTTCGTGTATTCTTTGCGCACTCTTTTGATAAGAACTCACTGCAAATTCATCCTTTACCATCATTATATATCTTATGATTGAAGAAGATATTGTTACTTTTCGTTGAAATTTAACTTTGCTTGGTAGCACCTCTATTCTTGGTAATTAATTAAGGCCAAAATCAAAATATTCTTTTTTCAAGTAGGGTCAAAAATCACTATTGAATTGTCATAAGTCTATCCGTCCATCGGTCAATTGCAATTTCAAACGAATTGCAATTCCGGACCGATGGACGTTGGGGGCCGAAGGGGCTGGAGAGGCGACCCCGCACAAGGTGGACCGATGATATAAAGAGGGTCTCCGGCAGCCGCTCCAGCCAGGCGGCACAAGATCGGGCCTTGTGGACGTCATTACGTGAGACCTATGTCCAGCAGTGGACGCCCATCGGTTGAAGCGACGACGATGAAGTCTATCCGTTGGTAATAAATCTACTACCTGTTAGGAAAGTAGATTCTGAGGAGTAACTGGCAAATAAATCAGCTAGTTTTGTAAGTAACAATGTGTAATATATTGCTTCTGTGTGCAATTAAAATAAAGTCCAAACAATTATTTTGCTTATATATTCACCAACATTACAATTTGCCTTTAATAAAAGGATGTTTTTGACTTATTACTTAAATTACGAAATACAATTTTGCTTCAATTCCTCCGGCAGGTCATCAAAAATGTCATTTTTTTAATATTTTTTCTTACGTTTCTTTATGTTCTTGTAAACAAATCTTAACTAAGTTTGGGACGTTTAATTTGTTTGAGTCTGGAGTGATGGGAGGCTTCGGCTGTGGTTAGTTATCACCCAGGAGAAAAGTGCTGCTGAAGCAAATATTTGCGTTCTGGTAAGATGCTATTGTCCTCGTTGTCGCTTCAACCGTTGGACGTCCACTGCTGGACATAGGTCTCACGTAATGACGTTCACAAGGCCCGATCTTGCGCCACGTGGCTCCAGCGGCTACCAGCAGCCCTCTTTATATCATCGGTCCAACTTGTGAGGGGTCTGCCTTTACTGCGCCGTTCGGTGCCTGGTCGCCACTCCAGCACCTTCGGCCCCCAACGTCTATCGGTCCTTCGGGCTATGTGCCCCGCCCATTGCCACCTGAGGTTTGCGATACGTAGAACTATGTCGGTGACTTCGGTTCTACTACGGATCTCTTCATTTCTAATTCTATCACGTAGAGAAACTCCGAGCATATCCCTCTCCATCGCTCGCTGAGTGACTCTGAGCTTCTGCATGAGGCCCATAGCCAGCGACCACGTCACAGAACCGTAGGCCATCACTGGAAACAAGCACTGTTCGAAGACTTTAGTCTTCAGGCACTGAGGATTATCGAAGGAAAATATCTGGTGTAGTTTCCCAAACGTTGCCCAACCTATGATGATGAAAACCAATATGCTGTATAGAGACCATAAGAAGTCCTACTCCGTTAGTCACTTACCAGCAGGTGAGATTGCAGTCAAGCCCTAACCTGTCAGCAATATAAAAACTGTTAGTTTTTTCTACAAAATGGGTTGAGCAAGAAACCGGTTGCGGGGCAACTTCACGCAGAGTATGGCTGCTTCATAACTGGCTACTTTATGTTATTGTAATGATCTAAAAGTCGCTACCGTGTATAAAAAGGTGTGCATTGTCTCTAGCCTTGTTACCGCATATAGGGCCATATTTTATCTACTTGACTTCGCGATGTTACCTTATTTCTAAAGTAAAAGTGGACTTAGTTACTGCTTATAACATCAGCTATCTGCCAGTGAAAGTTCCGTTAAAATCAGTCCGGCCATTTCAAAGATAAGCCAGAGCAAACAGACACAAAAGTACAATCTATACTTTCAAATGCATTTAGTAGAAAGTTTGTTTATTTGAATTTACAAACAGACGCTATTTATAAGAAAATAGGTAAATTCAATTTTACCAAAACTAAAAGACGGTCTCATCGGTTTACTATTGGGCCATAAAGGAATAGAGTGGGCACTTGTGTTAAAACGTACACTTAAAGACTATTCCTGTCAACGTGCAGTGTAGCAGCGTGGTGGGTCTGTGCTCTAAAAGCCATGGCTTCTATAAATGAGGAAGCCTGTGCCAAGCTCTGGGACGTTAATGGGCTGATATTTACCTTTTTTTAATATAAAGCTATAAGTAAAATACAATAAGTAAAAATCTATCCCATGTATTAAGTCGGAGCAAATCCAGCAAAATGAAAAGATATCATCATAATTAGATGAGTAATTTCGGCGTTCGACAGACCTTGTTTTGTCTTAACTTTGAATATTAAATTAGAGTTGTTGTAATTTATAAATAAATTAATACATATGTTGTTTAAAATATTATTCTAATCTAATCACAACATCCTTCGTTTTACTTTCTGGTTATTGTATTAATAGTTTTGATGGTATTCTGAGTCGGGAATAGGCGACACTCCACTAAAGCTCAACAACTTATATTTTATAATATATATGTCGGAGTATAACCCAGAGGGTGCTTAGTCAGATAACCTGTCCGGTTACTAGCTAAGCACGCGGGTAAGCGACCCCGGGTGCCTCGAGCTGTTACTACCGCTACAATTTCTCCCCTCCGCGGTAGAAATATCCTATCCCCAACCCAAATACCCCCCCGAAACTCCTATCTGACTGTCATTTCCTATTTATAACATTCCACACCGATAAATGGCGGTATATCCATTCCCCGCTGACCCAAATGCTAGAGACCGATAACGGGCAGCAGCGTTATCGGTGCGAGAGGGTCAGCACTGCGATCACCAACCCGCCTGCCAAGCGTGGTGATTATCGGCAGAAACCACAAATGACAACAACAAGGCAGCAACGGCCCCCAGTCCCCGGCAGCCCCGCTATTCCTAGCTCTGGCAGCGGTTATGGTAACGGCGGGGCAGGGGGTGCTAAGAATCTCCGGAAGAGATTCCGCTGCCAACCCCGACGACTTGACCTGGCAACATACAACGCACGCACTTTGAGGACCGACGAAAAGATCTTCGAACTGGAAGAAGCAGTAAACAAGTTACACTGGGATATTATAGGATTGTCGGAAGTCCGTAGAGAGGGGGAGGACACGATAATCCTCAAATCCGGTAACTTGTTCTACTACCGGGAGGGCGAACACCAGTCCCAAGGTGGTGTCGGGTTCCTCGTCCACAAATCTCTCGTCAACAGCGTTGTAGAAGTTAACAGCGTGTCCAACAGGGTAGCGTACCTGATACTCAGAATTACCAAACGGTATTCGTTGAAGGTCATCCAGGTTTACGCACCCACATCATCGCATCCAGATGATGATGTAGAGGTTATGTATGAGGACATTTCCAAAGCCATGCATACCTCTAGGACCTTCTACAACGTTGTTATGGGTGATTTCAACGCAAAACTCGGCGAACGAAGCGGGGCAGAGTTGAGAGTGGGGCAATTTGGGTATGGGCAACGGAACCAGAGGGGACAGATGCTCGCTGATTTCATGGAAAAGGAGGGACTCTATATGATGAACTCTTTTTTCAAGAAACAGCCGCTCCGAAAATGGACCTGGCTGAGTCCTGATGGTTCCACGAGAAACGAGATTGACTTCATCATGTCTACGAAACGGAACATATTCAATGATGTCTCTGTGATCAATCAAGTGAAAACTGGGAGCGATCACCGTATGGTAAGAGGCACATTGAATATCAACGTACACCGAGAGCGGTTCAGACTGGTGAAGTCTACGCTCCGACCCACTCGCGCGCATATCCAAAACCCCGAGAGCTTTCAACTAGAGCTGCAAAACCGCTTCGCCTGCCTCGAGGATTGCGAATCTGTGGACGAGCTAAACGATAGGCTAGTGGAAACTGTCCATACGGTTGGGATGAAATTTTATAAACCCCGTAAAAAGCAAACCAAGAGATTCTCAGACCATACTCTTAATCTCATGGAACAGAGACATGCAATGAGCTTGCAGTCTACAGCAGACGCGTCCGCATATCGGCAGATCAATAGACAGATCTCTAAATCGCAAAAGCGTGATGTGCGACACTTTAATGCCGAGCGTATACGAGATACCATCGAACGCAACAAAGGCACTAAAGTGTTCGCAAAAGATTTGTCTATCGGTCAGAGCCAGTTGACGCGGCTGAAGACCCATAACGGCGAACTCATTGCATCTGGACCTGAGATTCGGAGGGAGGTTGAGAGTTTCTATGGACAGTTGTACACATCGACTTGCAAGCCTATTGATAGTTTGGCTAAAGATCCCCGTGCCAAACTGACCCGGCATTATACCGAAGATATCCCGGACGTCAGCTTGTACGAGATTAGTATGGCTCTCAAACAGATGAAGAACGGCAAGGCACCGGGTGATGACGGAATCACAGCGGAACTCCTGAAGGCGGGTGGAAAACCCATTCTTAAAGTCCTTCAGCGAATGTTCAATTCCGTCATTCTGGAAGGCACGGTGCCCAAGGCATGGCATAGGAGCGTGGTAGTTCTGTTCTTCAAGAAAGGTGACAACACCTTATTGAAGAACTATAGACCTATTGCGCTGCTAAGTCATGTCTATAAGCTGTTCTCGAGGGTCATTACGAATCGTCTCGCTCGCAAGTTTGACGACTTCCAGCCCCCCGAACAAGCCGGATTCCGAAAAGGCTTTAGTACCATAGACCACATCTTTACGCTGCGGCAGATTATACAGAAGACCGAGGAGTATAATCGGCCACTTTGCTTGGCGTTCGTGGACTATGAGAAAGCCTTCGATTCGGTGGAAACATGGGCCGTGTTGAGATCTTTGCAGAGATGCCGAATTGACCACCGGTACATACACGTGTTGAAGTGTTTGTACGAAAACGCCACTATGTCAGTCCGTATACAGGACCAAAGCACAGAGTCTATCCAACTGCAGCGTGGAGTGCGACAGGGAGATGTTATCTCCCCGAAGCTCTTTACTGCGGCGTTGGAGGACCTGTTTAAGCTTATGGAGTGGAACGGACTGGGCATCAACATCAACGGCGAGTACATCACTCATCTACGGTTTGCCGACGACGTGGTCATTATGGCAGAGACTCTGGAAGATCTCAATGCAATGCTCGATGACCTCAGCAGAGCTTCTCGACAGGTGGGCCTAAAAATGAACATGGATAAGACGAAAGTTATGTCCAATATCCATGTTCCGCTCCACCCAGTCATCGTTGAGAACTCAGCTCTCGAAATTGTTGACGAATACTCATACCTGGGACACATAGTCCAGCTAGGTAGGTCCAATTTCGACAAAGAGGTTAGCCGCCGAATCCAACTCGGTTGGGCAGCGTTCGGGAAATTACGGCATCTCTTTTCGTCCAATATCCCTCAGTGCCTGAAGACAAAGCTCTTCGAACAGTGCGTGTTGCCAGTGATGACCTACGGCTCCGAAACGTGGTCGCTGACTATGGGCCTTATACGAAAGTTCAGAGTCACTCAGCGTGCGATGGAAAGGGCTATGCTTGGAGTTTCTCTACGTGATCAAATCAGAAATGAGGAGATCCGTAGCAGAACTAAAGTCACCGACATAGCCTTACGAATCGCGAACCTGAAGTGGCAATGGGCGGGCCACATAGTCCGACGGACCGATGGACGTTGGGGCCCGAAGGTGCTGGAGTGGCGACCCCGCACCGGGCGGCGCAGTGTAGGTAGACCCCCCACAAGGTGGACCGATGACATAAAGAGGGTCGCCGGTAGCCGCTGGAGCCAGGCGGCGCAAGATCGGGCCTTGTGGGTATCATTTCGTGAGACCTATGTCCAGCAGTGGACGTCCATCGGTTGAAGCGACGACGACGTCGACGATGTCGGAGAATAAGAGAGAGGGAGCATGGTGGTTGGTACAATTAAATACTTTATTAATTTACTCAGATTATAATGTTCCTGATAATAATTTACTCAAAAACAACAATATTAGCTAGGACCGCGACAGTTTCAACAGCCGACCACACCGGCGGGCGGTCACTCTAAAACGAGAGAGACGCGCGCCGGATTGTCACAATTGACTCTGTCCCACGTCGATAGATAGATGGCGCCAGCGTTCCACAGACTACTGCACTCCGACATATATATTAATACGTGAAACAAAAACTTTGTACCCTTTTTTATGAAAATTGCGCAAGCGGAGAATAAAGTTTCTCGCACTTATAGTTTACATAGAGAAAGAGAACAGACAGCTAATATTTTTTTTTAATATCCTATAAAAAGTACATTAAATCAATAAACACCACATTACATACAATACCTTAAATTTGACACACACACGCATGTGTAATTGTCAAACGCCATAAGGTTTTATTAAAAAAAGGTTATAGTGTCAAAAGTACTAAGTGGGTTATATAGCAAAATTTGTTATGGTGGTTAAGTTTACTTAAAATTTCTGATGTTTTACGTAACTTTAATAATTTTTACTTTCATAAGAACGTCCTTACAATATCAAACATAACAACAAAAAAAATTGCGAAATTGGTCTAGCTTTTCACGTGTGTTGCCATGACATAGAGAAATAGAGACTCATCTTTATATAAATAGATTATTGAATATAGTCTTCGACAATGGAACCTTAATAATGTTTATATTAATTACGGTCGTATTTCGACCACTCGACAACCACTAGATATATAATAATATGTTAATAATTTATTTGCAACATGAATTCTGTCATTCACTGACAGTTATGTCAAACGCCATAAGGTTTTATTAAAAAAGGTTATAGTATCAATCGTACTAAGGAGGTTATACTAGAAAAGTCATTATCGTGGTTAACATTTCTTAAAATATTTGATGTTTTATTTATTTATTCGTATTGCACACATATATACAAAGTTTTAAAATAAGAGAATTACAATATTGTTGATAAAACCTGTACAAAGGCGGTATTATTGACAATACGAATATAGACAATACACATACATATAAGTAACTTATTTTTTTTTCATAATAACTTTCTCTGGTCTATAAAGAATAAAATAAAAAAAGAATAATTGGTACAGCTGTTAACGCGTGGTGCTGTCACATAGGGAAATAGTGACTCATTTTTATATATATAGTTTTCTGAGGCGCGAAGTGCTATTCTTTGAGTCCACGGCTTAATGCCGACACAGTTACGTCCATACTGTTTTTGCTCGTGCCATGTTGTTTAATGATTATAATTTGCTGTACTCACAATTACAGATGGTTAAATGTAATGAGAAAAATTTGAAATGGCTTTTAAATTAACTGTTTATAGATCATTAAAATAAAATTGGTGCGTTGTAAAATTGTTCTAGGTTTTGATGGTTTTTATATCCATAAACACGTCTTACTTTCAAACAACGTGCGTTATTATCTATACTTTACGGTCTTGTTTGTACACTATTTAAATAATAATAAAAAAAATAATTATACAAAAACAATAATGAAAGATGGTACACAGTATATGTTTGATATTATAAAACTGCAGTGACTTAGAAAATATATGTTATACCAAATATGAGGGTTTATTATATAAGGTAGGAAACCGATTCGTTTTCACGACGTAAGAAAGCTTTTTACTTAACCTCAAATAACATTGACTATCTTATAAAGAATTATGAAATTAGGTGAGAACAATTGATAGAATACGATACGTAAAACTAGAGGCCAAAATATACCTTAATAATTTTGCAATGATTATAATCATATATAGTACAGTATAAATAGTTTGTTAAATCAAGTAATTTTGAGTATATATAGTATTATGTGGTAATTAAATAACAATCTGAGATATATATTTAAATATTATATATAAGCTAGCGACTGGGCTTTACCTTCCAGAGCTTATTCGATAAAAGCACCTCGTTGACTTGACATTTTAACACTTCCAACAATTCTTCTTAAATATCTACTAATTAATAAAAAACTTAGACAAATTATTATACGTAAAACTTACTCAGAAATTACTCTATCTATTGATTTAAACAGCATTAGATTATCTACAGATCAATGAATAGATGTAGAATTAACAGATAATAAATTTAAGCTTAGTGACATTTTCACTACATATAAGTCATTAAAAATTATAGAAAAGTCTTTTATTGATTAATCAAGAGTTCATTTATATTATTAAGGAAAATATCGATTAATAGTTGTGAAATTTTAGAATACACACGTACGAGTATATTTAGTAAGAAAATGCGTACGCATTTTCGTTTACATTCTAGTTATTCGGTGAGCTTTCATGGTTTTCTGTCTGTCTTTCTCTTATTATTTTAAGAATACACATGTTTTTAATAAAACACATATATATTGATATCTCCGAGAGCTTTTTCCTTACAAGACGTCTATTTTATAAAAAAGCAATTTTTATAAATTTTTTTTCAAAATTAAAAATAGAAAATAAGACAAAGAAAATAATGAAAAAATTGGGAGAAATATGGGAAATTATGAAGCTGAGTATCAAAGTATAACTTTTACGTTCCTTTTTAAAAATGTTCCAAGAGGGGATAAAATGTGCTGTTTAAGAATTCATCGCGTGTACTAAGTTTTCCCAAAATTTTTAAATGCAAATTGTTAAGGAATCATATTATAGAGTTTACAAAATTTAAGACTTACCAATATATTATTAGCAAACATTATCGGTTGGTTTTTAAATGGTTATAAAGTTAAAGCTCTTTTTTTAATACCAAGTGTTGGAAAGTTCTGAACTTTGAGTTTAAAGCAGTAGTGATAACTATTATTAAAGCATAAAGTCATAGTCATTGTATATATATGTATGAATATCATATTTACATTATTTATAACTCAAAAATGGCTGGATCGATTTTAATGATCACTGATTTGTTGATTCACCGCCATCCCGAATAGTAAAATAGCTATTAAAATATCGAAAAAACTACAAAATCAAATATTTTAAAACAAAAATATAGCAGAAAAATTTTGGACGCTCGTTTCGCGGTAGTGCGAGTAATCGTTTTGTTAGCTGAGGTCCTGGGTTCTATCCCAGATTGGCGAAAGGCTTCGGCTGTGGCTAGCTACCAGCAAAGACGATGCTGCGTAGAAACCATACGAGGTAAGTTTACCAGGTTAGCACACTTCATTCTCAGACTATATCCTCACTTACCATCATGTGTGATCACAGTCAAGCGCTAACCTGTTGGCAATAAAAAAAAAAACAATTCCGTTAACCAGGACGAAAAAGGCTATTGCTTTTTATGACTGCGTAACGGATTTTTTGCAGTTTTATCTTGTTACGAATGTGTAAAATGTTTTATGTAGAGTCACCCTGCCAGTTTGTTTTCTTATAAACTTGTCCTTTATTGCCTTTTGTGGAAAAAAATTAAAGTTTATTGCGCTTCAAACATTTATTATGCTGACCATCAAAAAGAACGTAAGAAAAGGCTAAAATAATTCTAAATATTGCTTATTGGTGGTGTAAACATCATGTTAATATTTAAATTTATTAAGTAAACATTGTTATTATGATTTAATAAACAAAACCTATATTAATATAAGCTGATCAGTATCTATACAATTTCGTCTATGTCTTATTTAATGCTAATGTTAGTTACATTACAAAGGAAAAAAAAACGTTATAATTTATTGTATACTTTCGAGGTTCATCGCGATTTAATATTGTCACAGGGAATTATTATACCCTTATTATACCACTGCGGATTGGCAGGCATAGTACACAACAAGTGCACTCTCTATTCCTTCACTCTCATAGTCCGATGTGACGGGAATCCGACACGACCGGAGAGAGATCAGGCGCAGGACCGACGGCTTAACGTGCTCTCCGAGGCACGGGGGTGGATCACACCGCCAACTTCCCAACTTCGGGCAAATATTGAGAAAATCTTAATAGAAAACTCAATATTGATTTTTGAATTGGCCCGACCCGGGACTCGAACCCAGGACCTCATGTCTGTAGTCGAACATACTAACCACTAGAGCAATGAGGCAATGGTACTCTAAAGTTGATCTTATTTATTAAACTTGAACAATCCATTAAATTGTTTAATAACTTATACAAAAACATTAAATCAAGCAGATTTCGTCTATTTTTAAGGGACATCATGTTGAAATAATTCAACCTGTTGTCATAAGATACGACTGTTTTGTAAATTTTTTCTGAATAGGACTTGCTAGTATTTTTAAATATAAACAATAAAGAGTAAATATACAAAGTTATATCCATGAGATTGAGATTCATATACCACATTTTATAAATAATTCATTATATTCTTGCGGTTGTGACATGCGAAACCATTTACTGAGGATTAGTTTCAGATATAAGCAAAGGCAGTCTAAAAAAACGGTCAAGGACCTATCGGCTCATGCACAGTATAGTGTTCCGTAGTTAGCTATAACTTTACTTAGGAGTTACCAAGTTTTGATTATATGCGTGACTTAAAGTAATATTTACGACCTATTATTATTTTACATTTCTGAATGTTGACACAGAGGAGATTCTATATTATTAAAAATTTCATATTCTTAATAATGTATAACCTCTTTTCTATCTGCTACGTGGCATTGGCGAAGTGTACGCAACTGTAATACCTGAAATTTATACTTAAAATATGACGTGTATTTTGAAAAATAGGTCAATTACTCATAAAGGTGTAAATATTTACGTGTACGCCTTTACTTTTCAAATATTTAAATGCGTTACTACAATTATTTTGTTCAGATAGCCAAATACAAATATTTATAAAGCCTAATTTTAAAAAATACTAACGATACAATACAATACTCTTTATTGTACACACAGTACAATCAAGAAAAAATTAAGAAATATAATTGGCGGGAAAACACTTATTGCTGAAATAGAGATATTTACCAGGCAACCAAAACTGCTTAAAAGGATATACGAAGGCAAACTTAATCTATTTAAAACTATGATAGTTATGTATGATAAAACGAAATATTTAGCACATAATTTTTATCATCTACAAATCTGTACAATCCCGACAATTTTATTCTATCTCAGAAACTGACACATGACTAACCCCTCTATATAATGTGTTATAAAATAAAATTTCCACCTCCGATGAGGTATTATAAAATATTTAAGATATATCCTATCAGTTTATGGGCATCATTAAAATACAGCTATCTTAACAAACAGATAGAAAGATAGATATAATGTAACGATAATAAGTAAGTAAGTAGCAGCCCATTAACGTCCCACTGCTGGACACAGGCCTCCTCCCTCATATGAGAGAGAGTTTTTAGAGCATAGACCCACCACGCTGCTCCACTGCGAATTGGCAGGCATAGTACACAAGTGCACTCTTTATTCCTTCAACTCTCATAGTCCGGTGTGACGGAAATCCGACACGACCAGAGAGAGATCAGGCGCAGGACCGACGGCTTAACGTGCTCTCCGAGGCACGGGGGTGGATCACACCGCCAACTTCCCAACTTCGGGCAAATATTGAGAAAATCTTAATAGAAAACTCAATATCCATTTCGAATTGGCCCGAACCGGGACTCGAACCCAGGACCTCATGTCTGTAGTCGAACATGCTAACCACTAGACCAATGAGGAGTAACGATAATGGTTAACCTTTTTACAATGGAACCCTAAAAAGTGGGTATACAAATGTATGGCTTCATAAAAAGATGGCGAAGTTAGTGTTTCCTATGGCGCTATCGCTTTCTTGATTACATTAACTTGATATGGCGAATACTCTTGCATTATATTGGATACTATTGGATCCGGAAAACTTCGTATCGTCAGAATCAATAAATAAAAAAGCACGAATGAATGAAAACTGCACTAAGTTTCAACTTAATTCAAAATACTTACCCAGAACTAAAGTAATTTGTAATTAATGCGACATTTAAGTCCAGATTCCCGACAAAATCCGTCAAATATTGTAGTTCTTCTTCTTCTTTAATTTATGGCCTTTATATTAATAGCAATAATTCTGCCAATGTCAGCGTAATGGAGAAGACAGCACGGTTGAGGTTATATAAATTTATTGTTACTTCAAAGTGACTTTTGGAAGAGTTCAATTCCCATTATTTTTATTTATTTATTCATCAAACTAACAGAATCTTACAATGATCTTATAGCTACTTCACAATTTAAAAACTTAAGACTACTGACATAAAACTCTTTATTGCTCATGAAATATAAATATAATCTATATATTTTTTGCTTAATTATACATGCAGGACCAACACATCAACGCTACAAACAAATACAACAAACATTAGAAGTATAGATATTATAAATTAAATAGTACTTTGATTAATCTTCACCAACAAACTAAAAAAGCTTCCTTATAACTTTAAATTATACCTTTTTATGTATTTACATAGTAATTTAATGGTCATTTGATTTGGGAGTGAGAGGAGCGACTGAAAATTTATTGGGCGTCGGATATTTTTTGGCAAGATGTCATATAAAGATTGAGTGCCTCATTGGTCTTGTGGTTAGCATATTTGACTAGAGACATTAGGTCCTGGGTTCAAGTCCCGCGTCGGGCCAATATTGAGTTTTCTATTAAGATTTTCTCAACATTTGTCCGAAGTTGGGAAGTTGTAGTGAAACCGTCGGTCCTGCGCCTCATCTCTCTCCGGTCGTGTCGGATTCTCGTCACATTGGACTACGAGAGTGAAGAAATAGAGAGTGTACTTGTATACTATGCCTGCCAATCCGCACTGGAGCAGCGTGGTGGGTCTAAGCTCTTAAAACCCTCTAATATGAGTGAGGAGGCCTATGCTCAGCAGTGGGACGTTAATAGGCTGCTACTTACTTTTAAGATAAAAAGATACTGGACATCTATTACAATTTATGAACAGATATTTATAGTTGTCAATGTCAAATCTCAAAAACAAACGAGAAAATAGTCTTTTAAATTTATTTTTGAACATTTTGAACATCAAATTGATATGAAAACCTAATTTCTACTTTCATTTGACTTCTGAATGACTTTTTAATTGATGTAATTGGTAAGAAGACCCTATTATTATAAAAACACCAACTGACATTAACTAACAACTTTTACTCTTTCCACTATTTAAATATACACAACTTGCACTATACTAATATTTAATTTAAACAGTTTAGCACTAATTCTCTTTAAAACAATTACACCACAAGTCAAATCAATATACTGTTTCACAAAATTGTTCCGTTCGTTAAGGTTACGTCGGATTGCATAACATTTTGTAATGTTGCACAACGTTTTTAGTATTTTTGAGCGTTGCCACTATATTACTCAATAACTTCCAATATTTCAGAGCTATCAGTGTTGTCGCCCAACTATCTAGAGTCTAACACTATTGTGTTTAATTACTGGAAATCCTTTTATGGCGCTCGGTTAATTGTATTAATCTCTAAAAAGTAGTCATATCTGAAAGTAAGTGATAGTCTGATGAAATGTAGTTTACCTCTAGGGTATTTTACATCGCATTTTTGCTGAAAGGATGGTAACTAGTCAAATAGAAGTGTACATTTTCTCCATTTTTCGTGCCGAGGAGCGACAGGGGACCTCTACAAGTCAAGGTGGTACTCGCACGATTGTGCCATTGTGGGTATCAATCGTAGTATTGGGCGATATAAATCGATATTTCGAAAACTATCGATACTTGTACGCGATATATCACTTCATACAACTACGGTGTCTCTTTCGCCGGAAGAGAGGTGGCGCCAGGAAGCGCAATCCTGCTTAGTTGCTCTCTCTTAACCAAACCTTTAATTCAGATTCATCCAAGGTGCCAGAGCAGAATGCGTCAGCGGACATCTGGACCGCAATACCTGGATGAAGTGGTTTCTCTTGGGTTTTAGTGGGTATCTTGGTATAACCAGCGATTCCCACACTCCCGGATGTAAGTTTAGACTTTATCTGGCGTGCATAAAGCATTTCCCAGCGATAAAAAAAAACTATACTGCATAGTTCAGTTCCATTTGAACGACTATTCTCAAAAGCCACACGAGTTCTTAAACAGCAGAGAAGCAGTAGGTAAATAAAATTTTGATGTAGCAAGGTTTACGCAAAGATGCTAAACATAACTTTCGTATGGCCTTGGATTATTTTTTGTATAAAAAAAGTTGATTTATTTCTTCTCACTTAAACGTTTTTGCTCTTAATTAACCTGATCCCTATTTAATATTATAGACTAATTAAATACTCAAGATATTTTTAAAATATCGATAAAACACTGTGAGACAATATATTGAAAAACACAATATATTTTTAACACGAACATCCCTAATCAATCGCCATGCATAAAGAAAATGTGAAACATATTTTAGCTTCAAGAAAGTATTGAGTTAGTGAATTCGATTGAAACAACAGTTATATATTAAATTTATCATATTAACAATCGTCTCAGGCCTACAGGAGTACATATCAAAAATAAAGAAAACCTTTATCACGTGTGCCGGCGTTTGTTGTCGTGTCATAACTTGTCGTGGCGAGGTTCGTTTCACCTCAGTAACGTTATACGACAAGCAATCGGACACCTCGTTGCATGCTTGTGGGGGTCCACTGCTGTTTTGGATGATGCAGAAGATATATTCACGAAATGCTATAAATACAATCAAACATTCAAATTATCTTTAGTAACATATACTTAAAATATAAAATTTTATTTGATAATGTCATAAGGATACATTGGTGAAAAATTGTTGTTGTAATAAAGAATGGAATTAGGCCGATCGCGTCTCTCTATCGCTTGTTCCGCGCACTCGCTGGCGTGCTCGGCTCAGGCGGAACATGACAAAAAGTCATGTTTTTTCGTGCGTGTAGCCAGCAACCATTTGTCTATTATTTTTTTTGTATTCTTACTATAATATTTCTGCCTCCACTGGTTTAGTGGTTAGCATGTTCGAGTCCCGGGTTGGGCTTATTCAACATCAATATTTACTTTTCTATTAGGATTTTCTTAATATTTGTCCGAAGTTGGGAAGTTGGCGATGTGATCGACCTCCGTGCCTCGGAGAGCACGTTAAGCCGTCGGTCCTGCACCTGATTTCTGTGTGTAGTGAAGGAATAAAGAGTGCACTTATGTGCTATGCCTGCCAACCCGCAGTGGGACAGCCTGGTGAGTCTATGCTCTAAAAACCCTCTCTCCTATGAGTGAGAAAGCCTGTGCCCAGCAGTTCAATGAGTTTAAGAAGTTCGAGCTAAATGTCGTAGCAATTGACTTAATTTTTTTGTATATAATTTGATTTATATATCGCTAAGAATATATCCTAAAACGTTTACTTATACGGAGAGGTGAATGTACGTACCGTTGCGTCGCAGACTACGTTTCGTAAAAGCTAATGACTGTTTATTTCTTAGAAATGCTCTTGAACGAATCACAAACTACAAACATCAATCACATATAAATATAAATATTAAAGTGAATCAAGAGCCATCATACGGAGTCTTTATGCCTCGGGACAAAATATTAACGATGCATTTACAACAATGTTGTACTGAATTTGCTCAATCTTTCATTAAAATTAATGGTCGTTGTTATGAATATATCCATATATATATTTTTGTATATAAAATGTGTTTGTTAATAAGATCTATCAATATAGAATATATAATACAAGTAGCCTTGAAATACCAAATGAGTATTCTGGATCAGAGAAGTCACAGATTTGAATCCTGGGCAGGCACAACAAGGTTTCACAGTATAGAATGTTCTTTCCTATCCAACATTGTCCTTTTCGGTGAACGAAAACATCGTGAGGAAAGATGCAAGCCCCAGGAGCCCACCAAACGGAAATTGAGCAGCGAGATGGGTTTATGCTCCGAAACACTCTCTTTTATATCGCTAATAGAGTTTTACCTTCACTCTTATACAATACCAGCTGACTCGCACAGCTTGCTCTGTTTCAAATAAGAAACAGAATACAAGTAACTTAGTAACCATATGATAGGTTATATTGAGCCAACCTTAAAAGATAGACATATGCTGTCTGAACTTTTTTATAGAACTTTTAAATGTGAACAATTTTGTGATACATGATTTTTGCGAAACTTTAACCATTTACGCAGTATTTGCGGAAGCATGAAAAGGAAAAAATAAACCCGATTTTCAGATATTCTTCAATTTTGCACCGCGCTTTTCGATCTTAGCGTGGTGATATATAGCTTAAACCCTTCGATAAAAACTGGGCTATGTAACACTAAAAGAATTGTTCAAATACGATAGTTCCTGAGATAAATGAGTGAACAAACTCTTTAGAAAATTGTTACTACCTTATGTCCTTAATAAAGTTTGAAAAAATCCCACTGATGTACCTCAAAATAGGTTCATTAGCAAGATTTTAGACTCCTTAACCAACTGACTTACTCACTCACATCCTTATCAAGATATTCTTTAATCAAATCAGGTCAGAAAGCTAAATTGTATGTATGTTGGTGACTGATCTAGCAATAGTTTTTTTAAGCTCTGTTTCTATTAAATAGACTTCATATATGAGGTCTCTATTGTAGTATAGATAAAGAAAAATCAATTTAAAATCACGTATAGTAGCAGAAAATCATCGCCCGGTCTAAAATCACATCTTAAAAGTTTAAAAATAACAAGGCATAACCGCCTAATCGCATCGCGTTGCCCCCGTTCCTAAATCCACCATGCGGCGGAATGCCGGCGGACGAGTTTTCTATCCGTCCCTCTCTTTTCTACGGAACATTATCACCCGTCCTTGTCTCTCGCTTGTCATTTTCTATAAGTTTTTCTAACATTCCCCGGACGCACCGCCCCGTCGGTTTCGAACTAACGCCTGAGACGACGCAAACAAAAGTTATCATTCGTAACTTTTGTTTGTTCATCATTTAGGACTAATTTTTTGAAACGTTGTTACGCTTTGTTAAAGTAGAATCGATGTTTATTTAACAAATTGTAATAAAGTTTCGTAACCACATTTAAAACAGGCCTGGTCGAATGTTCAATCTAAACTAATATTACAAAGGGGAAACATTCGTGTTTTTGTATGTAACGTTTTCACATAAAAACTACTGAACAGGTTTCAAAAAGTTTTTCACCATTAGAAAGCTAAATTTTCACTGAGCAACATAGGCTATATTAATTTCTCAAAAAAAAAATAGGGATCCCTAAGAATATTGCATTAATGTAATCCGAAATGTGATTTGTCACAAAAAATCTGTCATCGCACGCGCTGCGGAAACTATTAATGATAGAACCAAAAAATGTTCTATAATATTATAGAAGGTATTAATATCTACAAAAAAGTCCATGATACCAAATATCCAACTACTGTAGTTACGCCACTATAACTACCTTTTTGTACACCAGAACAAAACTACGTCAAATGTTGTGTATAAGGAAGTTTTTAGACTTAAAGTATTCTTTAATATTGTTATTTCTTCTTTAATATTATAGGAGATTTGGCATTTTTTAAATTTTCATAATAACCAAGCTAAAATTACTTGACCAGTTTAAAGAATTCTTTCAATATGTGTAGAGTATTTTTAAATTGACTAATGTCGGACATTCTAAGTCAATGATGCTGCCTTGCTATCCTAATCCAGTATTGTCCTGCTACCTCTTTTAAGATCATCCTCTCATTATCGATGCTGCCTGTGTTTATTTCTCTTTTTATATCTAGGGCACTATTGCATCAATTCGCTCGTTGTTAATTACAATCCCCTTAACTGGCTGCTAAATTTAGTTAGAAGATACATAAAGCTTAGGTAAAGTTGGTGAAATCGGGCATCAATATAACGAATTCCTTGATTCAACGAATTTTTTACAATCCCCTAACATTTTCCATAAGAAATAATACAAATAATATAAAATAAATTAAAACAAGTAAGCTTAACTTTTGTTTGTTCATCATTGAGGACCAATTTTAGACATTGACTTTTGATGTTTGTTTTTTATATCGTAAAGTTTCGTTACCATATATAAAATTAGATCAAATAATGATTTATCTAAGTAACAAGTCTACTAAAAAGAAATTAGCAAGGGACTCACGAAGAAGGCGGAATATAAGGCGGCGCATGTTTGCGCATCTCCTCCCGCCTCCGTGAATCCTTCGTCGGATTCATCCGGGACACCAGGGCAGAATGCGAAAGCTGATCACCTGGTGCCTCACTAATGGATGAAGAGGGTTCCGCTGGGTTTTAGTGGGTATTGCGAGACCTTCCATCGCCGAGTCCCACACTCCTGACTCGTCATCGGTCAGGGTTAGTGCGTAAATTGCATTTCCCAGCGACAAAAAAAAAAAGGACTCACTAGTTACTAATTTAAACATGGCTTTTTAGAAGTATAAAGAGAGTAACATTGAACTTAAACGAGCACTAGGTCCAAACGTTTTCACGGTTGAAGAGTGCCCCGCTTGGTACTCCGAACGACGCATTTTGATCGGCCAGTTTGGGCGTGACCTTTCGGCTAAATCCGTAATAGCAGCGATGCTTAAAGAGCCAGATGCGTGGAGGGTCTCCTTCTGTGAAGATGTTCTTCGCAAAAAGGTGACTGCCGAAAGAACCCGTGAGAGGGATGATCCCGCTCGCACAGTTGCAGATCGGGCCCGCCGTGGCAGCTGAACTGCCACTATGACTGCGAGGGCTGCGAGGCCGTGAGCTGTCAGACTGCTGCTGCTGTGGACACTGTCGGTTCCAAGATGACCGTCAGATTTTTGTGCAAGGGTGGCGCTGGTATGTTCTCTCCGAGTAGCCAGTACCACCCCCAAGCAGGCATGCGATGTATCGAGTGGGTTATAAAATCCCACTTATCCTGATATATTTTCCCCAGATCTCGGGTATGTTTTTGAACATTTCCCCCCCCCCCCGTCAAGNCCCCCCCCCCCGTCAAGAAAAAAAGGCCCAAACGTTTTGATCTTTTAAATAATCTTCGACAATGCATTACACTTTGTATATTAAAATACATATCCAAAACTGATAGTAGTGTAGTGTAGTAAGTTACAAAATCTATATTTAAAAGAGTAACTATTGAGTTTCTTCTCAGTAAATTCAATTTACCAAACAGATCAAAGATTTCTTATCAAACAACTGACGAAGAAAGCTTTTTGAGACTATTTGAAGTCATTATTATGATTTTTCATTGCCTCTGCACATGTAACTCAACAGTGACTGACTGACTATAGCTAGGTTCTACCACAGTTTACCTATCTATGTATAAGGCCGGTTTTCTTAGATAAATTTATGCAATCGTTTATTATAAAAACTATGGGTGATAAAACAGTCATTCATCAATTAAATTTTATGCCGCCGTATAATGAACGAGGCTATAAAATTTACAATTTTGTCTAATTAAATAACGTATGTACTTATATTTGGAGGCCTTACAAGTTTTTGTCTGCTTAAATTTACACATAGTTATTTCAACGGCCTCGGTGATGTAATGGTGCGAGGACTCGTGTAACAAAAGAAAGGTAGCAGCCTATTAACATCTCACAGCTGGGTATAGGGCTCCTCACTCATGGGAGAAAGGGTTTTAGACCACGCTGCTCCAGTGTTGATTGGCAGGTAAAGTACACAAGTGCACTCTCTATTCCTTCACTTTCACAGTCCGATGTGACGGAAATGAGACACTCGCTGAGAGAGATCAGGCGCAGGACCAACGGCTTAACGTGCTCTCTGAGGCACGGGGGTAGTGCACACCGCTAACTTCCCAACTTATTGAGAAAATCTTAATAGAAACTGCGTCTCGAGCCCAGGACCTCATTTCCGTAGTCGAACATGATAACCACTAGACCAATGAGGCAGTTATAACAGCAGTACTGGGTTCAATTCCTTTTAAATCAAATTCAGAGAAGTAAGCTCAAAAAGCACTGTTCAATCGTAAGTAGTCTTTAGATTGGTAACAAATCTACCACCGTCTCGGAAAGTTGAATCCGCTGAGAAGAAACCGGCAAGAAACTCAGCGGTTACTCTTTTATATATAGAAAGTAACTTGTTGAGAGTTAAATAATATGTATTAATGATCGTCTCCGTGTATTTGGCGATTGTCTATAAAATTTTAAACAGTAAATAATTCAAAGTAATTTTGAAACACTCTAGGGGTATACTAAAAAGCAGCTTAAAGCTTAGTTTTATGTTACTTTTTTTAGCTATAACTTACATTAAAGTATCAATGTTTCTGTTTTGCATGTTTGGTAAATAAAGTCCTTTTATTATATTATTTGTTATTATACATTTTTATAGATATTTTATAATCTTTTGCTTTTGTGTGCAACTGGAGTTAAGTCCAAACATTTCAATCGTTTAAATAATCTTCAACATTATAATATTTAAAAGGTTAGGCCTTTCGTAAAAGGATGTTTTTGGTATATTTCTTAAAATTATGTGTAGGCAATTATAAACTTATTGCGGTATCTTATTATAAATGCGTGTGCTCAAACCGACAAATGAATTCTGAACCTTCTTCACTCTAAAATATGGATTTACAAGTTTGTTTTTAATTTTCGTATTGTATTTTCGGTCTTTCTAGTAAAAAGAGCGAAATAAACAATTATTGGACTCAAATCCAGATCACAACTGGATTGAAGTCGTGGAAATATTTTTCAACTCTATCTACTTTTTATTGTATGTATATGTACAAGTGAACAAGATTGGTTGTAGTATTTTATTATATTGGATGCTTAGCCCGGCAAATGATTTCTGTACCTTTTCGATTATAATTGGTTCTTGTATTATGATTGTAACTTTCCCTTTTTTACTATTATTCTATATATAAGAGACAGATAATGTTTATTATACGCTAAAAAGCTAACTACGAGAAATGCTATTCCTCTGAAATTTTGTAGAGGTTTTTAAATTATTTTAATTTCATATTTTATACCCTAAATCATAATACTTTTTTAGTATTAATCAAAAATAAATGTAGAAATATATTTAGTTTAGATAATGGTACCTTAAAATCGACACCAATATTGTGTTGGATGTTTAATTAAATATGATTTTGTATTGTCTAAAAATAGAAATTGTTTTATTATTCATTGATTTTAATACTTTATTATTAATATACCACACTTATAAAGTCTAAAACTCGACGTAAGCTATATATAATACGTGTATAATAGGCAGTCTAATTGCTAAAGCGATTTTTTCCAGACAACTTTAAGAAAGGAGTCGAAATCAACAGTGTATTGGCAGGTGCAAAATAAAAATTATACTCTAAATATATATACATAACGTATAAATAAATATGTATGTTTTCCTTATTCAATTACTTATTCAATTCGACTAAAATCTTAATCTAAACGCGGCCAGCGCCCGTTCAATACTAACGACTTACAAATTAAAGCGACCGAGACGTGTGCCATTGGTAACTTTATGGGCTTTGCATGTCTTATATCAATAAATTATTAACTACGCGCCTTGTTTCGTTTTATATTGTTATCGGTTATTTGACAAATCAAATTGAACCCTGTCCCCTTTATTTATAGCATAAAATTGTACGCTATAAAATGACGTAACGTTATTGAAATTTCGTCTCTAAATCGTTGGACCAATGTTTAATTTGTAAAACGCGAACCAGTATAGATGGTAGCGAGTAAGTTCGTAGCCGTAAGTGGGGAGAGGCGAGAATCTTTAATTTAAATTAATACGCTAAATCTAGGGACTCTACTTGCTATTTTCAATTAGGTACCGGCGCCAGTAGCTTGTTTTGAGCTATGTGATTTAATGGATTCCTGTACGCTTTTCTAGCTCAGTTAATATCCTATACAAATTTGAGATGAACTGGGGTCAGAGCATGACAGCAGCGAGTAACTTATTGCTTCCACTAATAACGTATAGGGCTTACGGTTTATGGGTATCCAATTATTTTGCATCGTTAACACTGTGGCACCTTTATTTTTACATTTCTTCTATTAGTTCACACGCCTTTATGAATAGCCAGATGGCGTTTGAAAGGGCCAGACTGGCTGTGCTGTTGATGCCAACACTTATGTATGGTAGTGAAAGTTGGGTATGGCAGAAAAAGCACAAAAGTAAAATAAATGCGGTAGAGATGAGAGCGTTGAGAAGTACGAGTGGAGTGAAACTGAGTGACAAAGAAATACTGTGATAAGAGATCGTTGTGGTATAAAAGATGTAGCGACTAAAATTGACGAAAAGGGAAACTGACAAAAAGAATTTATGAGTCAAGAGTGAATGGGAAAGTTAGAAGGGAAAGACCAAGGCGAACATACCTGGACTAAATCCAGGACATTTCAAAGAAGGGCTAGGTCAAGTGCACTCTAAACCCACGAACTTGTATGAAAGGTTTAATGAGAATGAAAGAAGCGAAGGAGATATCCAAGGATCATGCAAGAGGAAGGACGTAATCTCTGAGAATCTATGGGAATGAGGCCTGATTATATGTTTGTATGTATGTAGTTCACATTCTCCCTTTATGTCTTTAAATTCTAAATCTTAAAGAAAACACCTACTTTATCATTAATATACTCTACTTCACACAGTATAAAGTAGGATGTTTTTTTTATATTACTTGTTTGATATATTCATGGAAACATGTATATTTATAAATTCAAAAGCTTCTCTTTTATACTTTTTAAACAGGTTACCTAAGGATTGAATCATACATATATGAAATATGTATCAATTTTTGCATCAACTAAGTTCATTTCATGAATCAAATTTAAGAGCCAATTTAGATATAAATTTAGAGGTCGGTACGAATTTATTTTTCATTTACTGTTAGTTCAAACTCTTCCTGTGTATATCTAGTAGGAATTTCCAATTTGTAAATTACGTAAGACTTACTTACGTAGGAATACATTTATCAAAACCGTCTTTATATAGTATATTACGCAGATAGGGTCGAAAGTACGACATCGTCGCCCGCATAACAATTGTCATGTCATGTGATGAAAGTTGGATAAAAATGTAAATTATAAAGTTTTAAATAAATGGAAATAAAGTTAGATATTGAATCAATAGCTTACATGCTTCGAGTACGTAATTAAGCAACAAGTTGTTTACTCATTTATTTATGACAGCTTTCAAAAACAAATTATAAAAAAGTAGTAAGAAAGTAGCAGCCCTTTAACGTCCCACTGCTGGGCACAGGCCTCCTCACTCCGAGGAGCGAGGGTTTTTAGAGCATAGACCCACCACGCTGCTCCAGTGCGGATTGGCAGGCATAGTACACAAGTGCACTCTCTATTCCTTCACTCTCATAGTCCGATGTGACGGGAATCCGACACGACCGGAGAGAGATCAGGCGCAGGACCGACGGCTTAACGTGCTCTCCGAGGCACGGGGGTGGATCACACCGCCAACTTCCCAACTTCGGGCAAATATTGAGAAAATCTTAATAGAAAACTCAATATTGATTTTTGAATTGGCCCGACCCGGGACTCGAACCCAGGACCTCATGTCTGTAGTCGAACATGCTAACCACTAGACCAATGAGGCAGTCAATTTTACCCCTGACACCATGTCGGAGTGCAAGAGTCTGTGGATCGCTGGTCCGTGTGTAATAGTCTGTGGAACGCTGGCGCCATCTGTGTATCGGCGTGGGGGCAGAGTCAATAAGTGGCAGTCCGGCCCGTCTCTCGGCAGTTCTCGAGTGGCGGTCGGCCGGAGTGGTTGACTATTGAAACTGTCGCGTTCCTAGCTATTATTGTTAATGAGTTTGTGTAAATTGATATCGGGAACATTAAGTGATTGAACATTATAATCCGAGTTAATTAATAAAGTGTTTGATTACACCAACAATACCCATGAACGCCCACAGAATAAGAAATGAAATAATGGATCCAATTCATAACGATGTCGTCGGAGAACCCTACGCCCCTGTGCTTTATGCTTCTCCGTTCTTTCTCTCTTATTCTCCGACATATATATATATTCAAAAGCTTCTCTTTTATACTTTTTGAACAGGTTAACTAAGGATTGAATCATACATATAAGAAATATGTATCAATTTTTGCAACAACTAAGTTCGGGACACAAAGTGGCACTTTCGTCACTCAAAATAGCTCCGAGAATACGAATTTTTTATACAGGTTTGATGAAAAGGGATTTTTAAATGTAGTATTTACGTATCAATTATTCTCACTTATCACGTATTATTATTTTACATCGTTAAAACAAATTATAGTCTAAGCTTTATATAACAAATATTTCGAAAATACACGTTAAATAAGTCGTTATAAAAACCATATTTGCTCAGATCGTTATTAGAAATATAATTCAATGGTAAACAACTTTTAAACGTCTTAATTAATAAGTATTACAAACATTTATTCATAAAAGATTAACCATCTACGCAGTTATTACTTCTTTGTAATTATAAGAAAAATTTTAATGAGATACTTCGTTTGGTGAAACTACTTTAAGTAATGACGATGAAGATTTTAAGCTTTTATATTCCTAATGATTGTTATTAATTACGGAAAAGATCAATTTTGAATGGGAACTTGCGTGATAACTATATTGATGAAGCTTTTATGAGCTAAAATTTGTTGATTGTGTACTCAGACAGATCAAGTAGTTTACAGCACAAATGAATTGTCAAATACAATGTTTTTACATATCCCTTAGATTGCCCATGACAACTACTAGTGACATGATACAATAGTTCTGTCTTAACTGGGGCAATCAGTAATATAAGCATCTTATTTTAGTCAGTGTGTATTATCTTTTTCACTTCTCGGTAACTGTCGTAACAAAATATGCGGAGATATAACATCAGACAATAGAAAAAATAAAAATAAATCAGGTACAAAGTGACTATTACTAACGGTGCGTCGCGTCGAGTGTCATTAAGTTACTGAGTTATTTTATAAACTGTGAGAGTTTATTAGTTATTATTTTTGTTATTCATTATATAAGTGATATGAATAGCAATGAAAACCCTCGAGGTATTTTTAATTTATAAGATATGAGCCTACAAATACGAGAGGGACTTTTTTCATTATCTCAAAGATCAGCGCAACATGACGCTTCACCAGTCTTATTTTAATTAACAGAAGATATCATTGTGTAGTTCAACTATTAGCAAATATAAAAATCATAACTTTATGAACATTTAAGTCCCAAGAGCCACTTTAGCGTCATTCGACCCGCGGGGCCTTCGACTCAAAAACGTTCGTGCGGGGTGGGGCAGGCGACGGTGGAAGAAATTCCATTAAAAAGTACAGCGGCCAATAAAAGGCGGCAGGTCGATCTAAGGGCTATTTTCAATGCACGACTGATGAGACTGAAGATCGACTTACAATCTTAATTACGAGGGTTCCATCGCGCCTTACTTTAAGAAGAACCCACAACAAACTCAATCATTATTAAAATATAATAATATTTCGAATAGAGTAATTAAATCACTCCCACGTTTTATAATGCACCTAATATAACTTAAGGAATAACTTGTTATAAATTCTATTAGGCTACATAAAATTTATAACTCATTTAATGGCAACTGTATAAGTTTTTAAAACAAACTCCCAAAAGACGTTCAAGATGTAATTTAACAAGTTCAAATCTTTTGTTAAAATAAAAAGCTAATTGAAAAATCTTACTATAGTTTTCAATATTATTTAGTCAAAAAAATTGGTGTGAATGAATTGTTTTAAAACAAAAAAAACCGTTGTTTGTTATGGAATCTTCTCAGGACAGGGCGTAAAGGAACCCTCATAAATTGGGATTCATGTAAGGAAAAAATTATGATTCAAAAATGCTGTAAAGGTCTAAATGAATCACTTAATTACTTATTATAAGCATGTCTATGCTCTAAAGCCCTCTCTCCTATGAGTGAAGTGGCCTGTTCCCAGCAGTGGGACTATAATAGCTACTTTTTTTATAAAATTTTCTTGATCTAATAATAAATTTTACATAGGTACAAATATTGAAGTTAAAAGAACGTTGTGGTATAAAAGAAGATGTAGTGACTAAAATTGAGAAAGGTATGCTTAGATGGTTTGGGCATGTAGAGAGAATGAATGAAAGGAGACTGACAAAAAGGATTTATGAGTCAAGAGTGAATGCGAAAGTTGGAAGGGGAAGACCAAGGCGAACGTTCCTGGACCAAATCCAGGACATTTTAAATAAGGGCCAGGTCCAGAGTATTACAAACCGATGAACTTGTATGAAAGGTTTAATGAGAATGAAAGAAGCGAAGGAGGCAAATGGAAGGACGTGGTCTCTGCTTAGCCCTATGGGATTGAGACGTGATGCAATATATGTATGTACAAATATTGATGTACCATCGCCTTTAAAAATTCAAAGAGTGGGCACATTACAAAGCAAGTCAATGAAGTGTCAGTCAAACCTGAATATTTTGTCATATTCGACAACTGTAACACACAAACATTGATTTCTATTGATTAGTATTATTAATGTTAATCACATGTACATATTTAGTTAAATTATCATTAATAAATAAATCTTACCGGGTCGTCGAACTCTGATTAGGTGAAACGTATAAACTTTTTATTACACAGTTAAATTTTCCCGGCTTTCGATTGTGTTTAATTTTATAACCTTATGCCAATCATGTCATGGGATATTATAGTATGTTATAAATTAGCTGACGACGTGGTCATTATGGCAGAGACTCTGGAAGATCTCAATGCAATGCTCGATGAGCTCAGCAGAGCTTCTCGACAGGTGGGCCTAAAATGAACATAGATAAGACGAAATTTATCTCCAATATCCATGTTCCGCTCTACCCAGTCATCGACGAGAACTTGACACTCGAAATTGTTGACGAATACACATACCTGGGACACATAGTCCAGCTAGGTAGGTTCAATCTCGAGAAAGAGGTCAACCGCCGAATTCAACTCGGTTGGTCAGCGTTCGGGAAATTCCGGAAGACGTTTTTCGTCCAATATCCCTCAGTGCCAGAAGACTAAAGTCTTCGAACAGTGCGTGTTGCCAGTGCTTAACTACAGATCGGAAACGTGGTCGCTGACTATGACCCTCATTCGGACGCAACAGAGTCACTCAGCGTGCGATGGAGAGATGCAATCCTCATGATGGTATTCACCTCATTCATTGTAAAATACTATGATGGATTATAAAGAAGAAGCAAGCACGTATGTGTCGATATCTCTAAACGAGAATCCACGCAACTGACCTCTAAGAACATCATGACTGTCTGGAAACTATTTTTATTTATTATATTTGAGTAAGTTTATAATGAATAATATTTTAATTTATAAAAACCTGCGTTTCTATCAAAATACTCTTTATTCAAGTAAGCTAAAAAAGCCCTTGTAACTTCGTCATTGGTTTGTCCGTTGAGGATTCAGAAATTTTGAAAGCTTCCGATGCGTGCACTGCATAAACGGTTGAAGTTTCGCAAAATTATATGTGTCGGAATTGTACCCCTTTAAATGTTCTAAAAAAAAGTCTTAGACACTATATATCCATTCTTTATGGTTGGCTTACTAAAACGTTTAGCAATGGATATAAAATATATAAGACACTAGACTTAGTTGTATCGGGCTGCGTTTGTGGCGGCACCTGGACTAGGGATCCAGATGAAAATCAGCGCTGCATGGTCTCCAGACTGTGTAGCATAAATGCTGAGCTGGATCCATTTTCTAGGTTATGCCCCACATCGCAGGGTATTGTAAAATATATTGTGATGTATATATAAAGATATTTTCTTTCTTCTTCTTCTACTTATAACCGCTGAGTTATCGACGCTTAATATATTGTAATTATACATGGCATTTCGCTTAAATAATTACAATTTGATAAAACGTCGTGTTTAACACCGGATAACTGGTAGTTAAACGTGTATTTATATTAAAGTAAAATGTTGGCTACGGAATCAAGTACAGGCTTCCGGCGGAACGCTTTCACTAGACGACGCAATTGTCTCTCAAAGATTTACATACACGTTGACACCAATCCCAATAACAATTAAAGCTGTAATACTGTCTATAAAATTTTGTGGACCCTTTATTTTATGGGAGAAATAAAAATACTTTACAATGTACAACCTGTTTGTATGTGACTTTTGTTTCTATGGAAAACACTTGTAAAAGCTTCTCGTTATGTTTTACTATAAATTCGAGATTATGTTACTAGTGTTATAACCTACTTAAACAGCCCTTGTAAATATAGAAGTTAGTTAATAACACCATGTATTTCTAAACTAATATTATAAAGAGGAAACATTCGTGTTTTTGTATGTATGTTTGTTACGCTTTCACATATAAACTACTAAACCGATTTCAATTTTTTTCTCCATTAGAAAGCCTCATTTTTACTGAGCGATAAAGGCTATAAAAGTTTTAAAAAAAACTTAGGGACCCCTAAGAAAAACGGATTAATTTAACCCAAGGTGTGAAAGTAAAAATCTGTTATCGCGTGCGCTGTGAAAACTAATGAAGATAGAACAAAATAATATTTTACAGTATTATAGAACGTATTAATATCTACAAAAAAGTCCAGGATACCATATGTCCAACTACTGTAGTTAAACCAATGTAACTACATTATTGCATTTTAAAAGTCAATAAGAATGCCGACAATAATCGAACCATATTATTCATACCTCTGTGTTAATCCTTATCGTATTAAATATATATATTTATTAAAGACCGTTTCAATACCTGTAAAATAATCCTTAAATGATTAATATCGGACATTCCATTCAAAAGATATAACGAATTTAAAAATACTATCGAAACCTTCGATCTCAAAGAAATTCTGTAACATCTGTATTAAATAATACAGTGCAGAAGGGAGACAATATACTTGAAAGGTTATTTTAAATCTAGTTGAAAAAGGGCGGCCGAAAGTTCTTGCAGTTGCCTATCAGTGCAGAGTAGCTACAAGACCTTCCAGAGGTGGCTGACTCCTACGATGACCAGATCCGGAGGATCAGGGCTCTCGCCGACAGAGCTCTGATCGAAAAATTGAGGGAAGATCTAGGGTCTCCAACTGCGGGTATAATCTCGGCAGAGGCGATCCGACCTCACCTGGACAATTGGCTCACCAGAGGGGACAGGTCTCTTTCCTATTGTCTGGTGCAGGTGCTTGCCGGTCATGGGTGCTTCGGCAAGTACTTGCACCAGGTCGTTGACCGTGAGGAAACGCCCGCCTATCATGAGTGTGTTGCTCCTGCAGATACGCACCATACCCTGGCGGAGTGTCCAGCGTGGGTACCCCAGCGGCATATCTTGTTGTCGCTGGTTAGAGGAGATCTTTCACTAGAAAGCATAATTGGGGTTATGCTTGCCAGTGAAGTTGGGTGGAGGGCGGTTGCCTTCTTTTGCGAGACCGTCATCTCGCTGAAGGAGGCAAATGAGAGGCTAAAGGAGCAAGCGGCAGGAGCTCTCCCTCGCCGTCGGAGGAGGCTTGTTGGCAGAAGTCGCACTTATGCACTTCATGTCTCACTGTATTGAGTGGTAGATCCTCATAATCGGTACCATCCGGGTCACTAGAGTGGAACAGTGCAGTTAGGGAACCTCTAGTGATCTCACTCATGGATGCGGCTGGGTTTTAGTGGGTATTCTGTTATCAGTGAGTCCTACACTCTCGATGGAATTAGTCTTTCATCGGGGTGGGTAAAGGCATTTCCCAGCGCAAAATAAAAGGTTAAGTATAACAGCCAAGTTGTTTTTATAATAAGAGAGTATCCCTAACATTTATAACGTCGTCTTAGTTTATAACGTCGTTTAGTGTACCAAGCAGGTAACATATTTCTTATAGCAACGGGAGGTCTCTGGGGCAAAGTTTGGGATAAGTAACATTCGAATTGCTTGATTTTTATATTTTTTATAGTTTATATCAGTGTTTGACTGTAATCTCACCTCTTGGTACAGTTCATAATAGGGACATGTTATTCTGGGAAGAGGTAGTGTCTCTGTAATGTTATAATTTAAAAAGCCAAGGCCGCCAAGGTCAATATGGCAGCGACCAAGGCTCGTATCCATTTAGTGAACAGCTGCAACTTACTACTTATTATACAAACTCCAAGTTATAATATGTAACAACTTTATTCTCTGCACTATTTTATTATATACAACTTGCACTATACTAATAATTACTTCACAATTTGAATTTATAAAATTTTGCATTACTTCTCTTAAAACAACTGCACCAAAAAGCAGCTCGAAAGCTTTATTCACAAAATTGTTTCGCTCGTTAAAATTACCTCGTATTGCGTAACATTTTGTAAAATTGCAGAATGTTTTTGTATTTTTAAGTAAAAGGTAAGTAAGTAGCAGCCCCTTAACGTCCCACTGCTGGACACATGCCTCCTCGCTCATATGAGACAGGGTTTATAGAGCATAGACTCACCACGCTGTTCCATTGCGGATTGGTAGGCATAGTACACAAGTGTACTCTCTATGCCTTCACTCTCATAGTCCGATGTGATGGCAATCCGACACGACCGGAGAGAGAGATCAGGCGCAGGACCGACGGCTTAACGTGCTCTCCGAGGCACGGGGGTGGATGGTACCTCCAAATGTTTCCGAATTTAAAATGTTAAAAGAGTGGAAAGTTAATACAAATAACTTGTTAATACAAATAAATCTCAAATGACGAATTGTAAATAAAAATGTCACGTGTTTTTATCATTATATGAAATTATTAATTAAATTTTCTTTTGATTTTAAAATAGTAATAAGAAATTTATGAAATATTTTAATTTTAATGACGAGAGGCAAATTAAAATCCCACATGTTAATTGTAAATATTAAAACTACCAAACCTTCAAACGAGTTAGCATAAAAAATGCTGCACATATTCGTGACGCCAATCACGCGTTTTATCCGTAAAAAAATTTACCCTTATGCGTCTAAAGAAGTATCACTTCAAAAACGTTCTAATATAGAAGGATTACCTAAGAAGATATAAAAGCGTGGGAGTGAATGAATTGCTCTAATCGAAATGGAATTAATTAAGTATATATATTGTAATGGTGATGCGAAAAAAGGGACACCCGACTGAGTTTGTTGTGATCTTTTCTCAGAACATGGCGCGAAGGAACCCTCATCAGTAGTACATTGAAATAATTTATGGAAAAAACTACATTTGATGATTCAAAAGCCTCTTTTTCGCTTGTAACTCGCTGAAGACCAGAATATCCACTAAAACCCAGCGAGAACCTCAGTGCCCAGAACAGGAGTACCAGAGGTTCAGTGAAGACATTACGGTCTGGCACCCCGGACATCGTCTGTTACGACCATTCAGAATAGCAGGAGAGGCGCATAGGCACGACTCCTGGCTCCCGGTCTCCTCAGCTCAGGCCTAGAGGTGGCCTCAGCTGCAGCTTCCCTCCCTTGGAGCCCGTGAGGGAGCATCCATTGCAATCTCCCTCTCTCGTTCCTGGGCCTCCTTCATTGAGATGCTCATCTCACAAAAGAGGACCACTCCCGCCCAGCATCTCCCACTAGAAAGCATCGCGCCTACAACGCTGTCCTGTGAGAGGACCGCGCCTGAGCAGCGCAACCAAGAGGTGACGCTGAGGTCCCCAGACTGAACAATCTGCCGGCGTCTGGTGTAAGTACTTGAATAAAGAACTTTTGAATTTGAATTTGTGTATAAACAGAAACATAATATATATGTCGGAGAATAAAAGAGAAAGGAAGCATAAAGCATAGAGGCGTAGGGTTCTCTACCGATGTCGTCATTAATGGCATCCATAATTCAATTTTCATACTGTGGGCGTTGGTGGTTAATGTTGGTGCAATCATACACTTTATTAATTAACTCAGATTATAATGTTCAATCACTTAATGTTCCCGATATCAATTTAAACAAACTTATTAACAATAATAACTAGGAATTCGACAGTTTCAATAGTCGATCGCTCTGGCGCACCGGCATCCGAGAACTACCGAGAGACTTGCGCTGGATTGCCACTATTGACTTTGTCCCACGCCGAAAAACAGATGGCGCCAGCGCTCCACAGACTTCCACACTCTGACATATACATGTATACATCATATACACACATAGCCTTCATTCTCGATACATGTTTTTATGGGACACAGTAAATTATGTTAAAGCTGAAGGTACCTGTGGCCTCGGTTGAATCGATTAGTGCATTTCAAAGATATACGTCGAGTGACTCGCCCTTCTGTCGCTTGATTGCTTTTTGATGTGCGATGAATGTGACTTATGTGGTTTTGGGGCTAACGTCTTACATTTTATGTAATGATGGGTTTTGGCGATTTAGGCGGGCACCGTTTAATGTGTGAATCGTATTATTATGGTTTTTTAGCCACCTACCGGTTTACCGATTAGAAGTTAATCCATTAGAGTTGTACAAAAAGTTTCTGTAACATTTTCGATACTTTCGATCCTAAACAAGTGTTTAAATTGTTTTTTTTTCATTATACCTGTAACGAAAGTTCCGACTTTCGGCGCTATTTTGAGTGACGATAGGGACACATTACCTTAAGATTAAATATTGGTATTTATTATTTATTAAAACAAAGGAGCAGTCATTTAAGCACTGTAATAGCGGAAGATTGGCTTGCCAAGGGGCACGGTACGATAACCTACAGGTTGGTGCAGGTGCTAACTGGACATGGTTGCTTCGGCAAGTATCTGCACCAGATTGTGGGCTGCGAAGAGACACCTGTTTGCCGTATTTGTGGGGACCCCAGCGTCACATCCTGACATCGCTGATTGAGAGTGACCTCTCACTTCCCAGCATTGTGGGTGCTATGATTGGCGATGAGTCAGGTTGGAGAGCAGTGACGTCCTTCTGCGAGGCTGTCATCTTGCAGAAGGATTTCTTTTTTTTTATTGCTGACAGATTAGTGCTTGACTGTGATCTCACCTGATGGTAAGTGATGATACAGTCTAAGATGGAAGCGCGCTAATCTGTTAAGAGGCGATACACCCCTTACGGCTTCTACACAGCATCGGACCGGAACACAAATCTTTTTGTTTGGCGGTACGTTTTTTCTGGTAGGGTGGTAACTAGCCACGGCCGAAGCCTCCCACCAGTCCAGGCTAAACAGGCAAAGGGGGTTATGGCAGACGCTACTCCTTCTCGCCGGGGAGGGGGGGGGGGGGGCGGCACCAGGAGGCCCAATTTTACTCGCCTGCTCGCCCGTCACTAAACTAAACCCTTAAGTCGGATTCATCCAGGGTGTCAGAGCTGAACGCGTCAGCGGACATCTGGACCCCAAAACCTAGATGAAGAGGGTTCCGCTGGGTTTTAGTGGGTATCCTGGTACCATACTTATTGGGTATCATACACTTTTTCGACCAGTGAGTCCCACACTCCCAGATGTGAGTTTTAACTTCATCCGGCGTGCATAAAGCTTTTCCCAGCGAAAAAAAAAAGAAATGTAATAGCGAACGCAGGGAAAATAAGGGAAAATAAGACGTTTTTGAGAATAGCATTTTTGGGATGGCGCCAAATTCATAATAAGCTTCCATCGTCTTTAATAGACAAAAACTTAGGTGTTGCAAAATATAAACAAAAAATTAAAGAACTTGTGGTTAATAAAACATATTATTCAATAAAGGAATATTTAGCGGATATATTAATATAACTGACATTGTTTGATTTAGAACTGTAATAATATTGTATTGTGAAATTTTGTAATTTAGTTTTAATTTTATATTACATCCTTATAAAATTTGTTGTGTGTCAAAATTTGTAATTATTTCTTCTTCAATTAATTCATTATTTTCTTTAATTTATGTAAAATATTTTATTGAGTATCGCAGATTTATTGTGTTTTTGAATGCATATTTAAACTTATTTTCAGGCTATAATATAGTTTGTTTGAAAGTTATCTTAAATGAGTAAACAACTTGTTGTTTAGTTACGTAGTCGAGCTATTGATTCAATATCTAACTTTATTTTAAATTTTATTATTTACATTTTTATAGAACCTTTGATACTGTTGTGAAGAAACATTGTATGCGCACCACGGGACAAAAGTATTGCTTTGCCACCCCCGTTTCTATATATAATTGTCGTTCGGGCGGTAATATCATATTTCCGGCCGTGTGTAATATACTTTTATAATATTATTTTATTAAATAACTTGTTCAAAGTATTACTCACAATATATATTAATATTATTTCCTTTTCTTTTCAGGTACGCCTTGATTTTCACCTAACTGTACCGTTGCAACGTAGTTATAGGCGAAGTAAGTATTTGCTATAAAATACTGATGTATACCATAGAATAGTGGATAAGATTGGATTATACAATGTTAATGGGCAACATCGTTGAATTACGGTTAATAATAATGTGATAAGAGAACGTTGTGGTATATAAGAAGGCGTAGTGACTAAAATTGAGAAAGGTATGCTAAGATGGTTTGGGCATGTAGAGAGAATGAATGAAAGGAGACTGACAAAAAGGATTTATGAGTCAAGAGTGAATGCGAAAGTTAGAAGGGGAAGACCAAGGCGAACGTTCCTGGACCAAATCCAGGACATTTTAAATAACGGCCAGGTCAAGAGTACTCTAAACCAACGAACTTGTATGAAAGGTTTAATGAGAATGAAAGAAGCGAAGGAGATAGGCAAGGATCGTGACAAGTGGAAGGATGTTGTCTGGGAATGAGGCGTGATGCAATGTATGTATGTATACTCGTAAGTTTATAACCAAATATCGATGGCCTGTTTCTATTAAAATTCATATTGTTTTAGTAGATACTTGAGATTTATATGTTAAATACATAGTTGTTTTTTTTAATAACCATAACTTATAGAAATCCTAAAAATTGTACACTCTTTATAAGATATTTCAATACCTAGTATTATCTGTGTTTTAACCCTCATCATTATGGTTTAAGACATTTATTTCCATAACGAATATAATATTCACTTAAGGCTAATACATATGAAAATAACTGCACTTTCGTCGATACATTTCTGTAAACAATCTTATTACAACTTAAAAAAGAAAATAATAAATTTATTATTATTAATTTTTACTAACATAGTATTAAGTCTCTCTGTTACTAACGTAAATATGGATATTTTTTATATATATTATATAATAATATACAGTAAAACAAAATAAACAAATATTAGTGTAAAATATTGATACTGCGTAAATGGATGTGACAAATAATAATTAGTTAGGTTTTTAGTTAAAGCTATTTATTTATTTAATAGGTAAAATTTTAGTTATTTTTTTATTTATTATACTTTTGGTTTCTTTAATAGCATTGGGAAGTTTATTATATATTTGAGCACTTTCAAACGTAATATTTTTCTTGCCATAATCGGTTCTCGATTGCCGTAGAGTTATATTTTTTGAACTTCTTAATCGTTTTAAAGACGTGTATTTCTAATCGTGAGGCTTATTTGTATGAAGTTCATTATTTATTATTTTTCGAATAAGAATGTAGTGTTGTATTTGTGGCTATTTCTTATGTTCATTAGTTTGGTTTCTTTATATATCTTTTCTGTCGATGTAAGGAAGTCAAAGTAACTTTACTAGTTTGTTCTGTGCTGTCTGTATAATTTAATGATTAGTTTTGGCTGCTGAGCCCCATATTTGAACCAAGTAGTCTATAAACGGTTTAACGAGGGAGTTGTACATTATGTAGCGAACTTTATTAGGTTAGCAATTTTTTATATGACAAAGAAGCTCCAGGTAGATATTTTGATATTATATATATATTATGTGATTTACAAATTACATAGTTCGTTACTGATATTATAATCTTTCTATATTCGAAATCTATTTATAGTTTCAATACCGACATATGATAATATGAGGACATTAAAAATATAAAGCCCACAAATTCAAACAAGCCCTCTAAATATTTATAAGGAATCAATACGTTCTGATCCAATACGCTCGCTTATGCATTCCGATACAATAAAATTTGCTTTTAAATGAAACGTCCGACGTATTTAATGTACAGGTAAGAGCAAAGCACTTATCAAATAAAAAGAATTTTAATTTACCGAGGGTCCAGCTTCATTCCTTGGCTAGATAGATCGCCTCAGCTTAGATCGCCGTTGGCGTTTCGCTACTAGTCGATCTTGGTCAGGCATGCGGCAGCCATTTTGGTCCCGCACAGACAGACGAATGGGAAGACGCTTTTGCTATAATTGCAACGCTATTCCCCTTATTTATTCCCTGGTTTTACTGAAATAGATGGATCCGGCATACACTTTTTATCCTCTACTTAATTAAACTCATTATAAGACTGATTTTATAGAAAAACAGAAAGTGCAGTTGCGTTTGAACACCTTTTGGGATTTTCTTACGGTTATAGGTAGATTGAATACTCTTTATTGGACAAACATGTAACAATTAAAACCACAAGTAAACTTAATAGAATAGTACAATTAGGCGACCTTATTTAAAGCTCATCTACTAACTAAACTTGGGCAAACATTCGGCAGCAATTTAGGTTCCGCACAGACAGATATGAAGACACTTTTGCTATAATTGTTACGCTATTCCCCTTATTTATTCCCTGGTTTTACTAAAATAGATGGATCCGGCATACACTTTTTATCCTCTACTTAATTAAACTCATTACAAAACTGATTTTCTAGAAAAACAAAAAGTGCAGTTGTGTTCGAAAACTTTTTGAGAATATTTTACGGATAAACATAGATTGAATACTCTTAATTATACATCATAAACAGGTAACAATTAAAACCACAAGTGAACTTAATAGAATAGTACAATTAGGCGACCTTATTTAAAGCTCATCTACTAACTAATCTTGGGCATCCATGCAGCAGCAATTTAGGTCCTGCACATACTGATAGAAAGACACTTTTGCTATAATTGCTACGCTATTCCCCTTATTTATTCCCTGGTTTTACTAAAATAGATGGATCCGGCTTACACTTTTTATCATCTACTTAATTAAACTCATTTTAAAACTGATTTTCTAGAAAAACTGAAAGTGCAGTTGTGTTTGAAAACTTTTTAAGAATATTTTACGGATATACATAGATTGAATACTCTTAATTATACATCATAAACATGTAAAAATTAAGACCATAAGTGAACTTAATAGAATAGTACAATTAGGTGACCTTATTTAAATCTCATCTACTAACTAATCTTGGGCAACCATGCTGCAGCAATTTAGGTCCCGCACAGACAGATATGAAGACACTGTTGCTATAATTGCTACGCTATTCCCCTTATTTATTCCCTGGTTTTACTAAAATAGATGGATCCGGCATACACTTTTTATCCTCTACTTAATTGAACTTGAAAAACTGATTTTATAGAAAAACGGAAAGTGCAGTTGCGTCTGAACACCTTTTGGGGATATAGATAGATTGAAAATTTTTTATTTCACTACAAACATGAAACAATTAAAACTACAAGTAAACTTAATAGAATAATACAATTAGGTGATCTTATCGCTTATTCACAACGTTTGTGGTATAAAAAAAGACACGGTGACTAAAATTGAGAAAGGTATGCTTAGATGGTTTGGGCATATAGAGAGAATGAATGAAAGAGACTGACAAAAACGATTTATGAGTCATGAATGAATGCGAAGTTGGAAGGGGAAGACCAAGGCGAACGTTCTTGGACATTTTAAATAAGGACCATGTCAAGAGTAGTCTAAACCCATGAACTTTTATGAAAGGTATAATGAGAATGAAAGAAGCGAAGGAGATATGCAAGGATGTGGCAAGTGGAAGGATGTTGTCTCTGCCTACCCTACCCTTATTCGCAATTTCTACCAGCTAATATTAGGGTTAGTTAAATGGTGTCCATTATTACATACTAAATAACATAATTAGGTATCTAAAGGCATAAAATGTATGTTTTATATATAATGTGTAAAGACTACGTTTTCCTAATAACGTTTCCCGCGTAATTCCCGATCCTTTGGAAGTGCTTCAAAGCTCAATTGCTAATTAAACTTGGGCAAACATAAACACAAATATAGATGGGAAGACGCTTTTGTTATAATTGCAACGCTAGTCGTCTTATTTATTCTTTGTTTTACTGAAATAGATGGTTTACGTTTAATATATTTTATCCTATTCATACAAAAACTAATTAAAAATCATCTGATTTTATAGAAAAATTGTCGTAAACTGTAAAAGTGCAGTTGTATATAAATAAGATGCTTTTGTTACTTCTATATTCTACTTTAGTTATTGTCAGTTTTTCTAAAAAAATGAACTCTCTTTGTTCTTGGACCCAATAAAAAACTGGTGATTTTAAGTAAATATATACGGGAATTATATAAATACTCTTTTTATCTACGAGTATGTCCATGTTTCTGGACTTTATAAATAAATAAATCTTTGGGAATACGTAACGCAATAAGGTTTAAAAAAGCTTTTAACATCGATGTAAATCTTATCTTATCTAGCGTATAAATATTGTTATGTATAAAAAATAATATTGTTATGGGAAAAATACGATTAAAAATATATTTTTGCTTAATGTCTCTATTTATTTGACCACTAAAATATACACAATAAGAGTAATTATAAAATCGATAGATTTTTTTATTTACAGCGTAATTTCGGTGTAACATTTGATGTTAAGTGATAATACAGTAATCTGTAAAACGTTATTAAGTTTCTCGATTGTTTAAGCCAAAGATACATGTGCAAAATCGCTTATTAATTTTTTAAATCTTTATGTAACGATGGTGTCCTATACACAAATAAAATATAAGCGATAACGGTTTAAAAATGACCGTTAAAGAAAGTTGAAACACAACAGAAATACTTCTTTCTCCAATAAATTTATTTAAAAAATTAGATAACCTCAAAATTGTGAATTAAGTTAGTCTTTTATTATCGAAAATCTTCGGAAACAATAAATATGAGCACAAGGTTGATAACATTTAACGGTAGCTGGATATTTTATCGTTCCAGTTTATAAGTTTTATTCAATTTCTACTATAGTTCACTATATATATAAAAGGATAATAAGTTACTCCTTTGTTTGTATTCTCCAATTCAAATAAATGTTATTAAACTTGAAGTGGATGACACTTGATGTATACATAGTTATAAGGGGTGTGCGAATAATTTGAACTTACGAATTATTCGTTCTGAATCGAATGTTAATATTCGATTTGAAACTGCATTCGAATAAATCGATTTTCCGAATATATTTGAAAACTATTAAATTATTTATGAATTTTAGAGTATTTTAAATTCAGGGTTTCTTATCTTCAATATTCAAATATAAATATAACAAGCTATATACATTTTATTCAAACCATGAAATATACACTAATAGAATAGTTATTATACTTTTTTTTATTTTAAAGAGAATGAAATAACAGAAATTATATCGTAGCAAATACGGTATTCTAAAAAATACAACATTTGAAAGTTTACTATTTATTTTTGTTTAAAAATAATAAATACGATACTGAATCGGATGATAAGTTCATATTGAAAATCAACAATTGTATTCTCTGGATAATTTATTTTTAAAAGTTTTTGATACACGATTTAAATTATTTTCATAGAAACAATTGAAAATCCAGAGATATTTCATTCGGGAACTATTCGAAAATTTTCGAATTATTCGATTTTTTTGGTAGAATGTTGTAGTATTCGATTCGATTTGAACGATATTCGCACACCTCTAATAGTTATTTCAAATATTAATTTATTAATTATATTTATTTTGCAAAAATCTTACAGCGTTCATTACATATAATGAGTATTAGAAGTTTGTTAGATTGAAATCTTTTAAGGATAGATTTCACCTCTATTGCAGAATTTTACGAGTGTGTGTGTACATCTGCGTCATGGTCTCTCTCTTTCTCTCTGTGTGTGTGTATGTACATAAGCGTGTGTGAGCACGTTTATGTGTGTACGTTTAAGAGCGTGTATGCGCGTAGGCTAGTGGCTGTGTTATTGAGATTAGTTGAACCAGCTCCTCTTTTTCATCGCAGGTGATGGTTTTCATTCAAAATGATGGCTTGTTATTAACTTTTTTATTTTATATTAATTGTTTTGGTCTTCCCAACTTCTTCGTCATCGTGATCCCCACTTATGAGCAAAGGTTTCTAACTAATTTCTATATGTTTCGATCTGGCGTCCTTTATATTGGAGGGCTACATGTTCTGGACCTGATATCAAGAGGACTTTCATATAACACGCATTTTAACAGTACTGTTTCTGGTCTTTCCAGAATTCAGAGATTTTGGATATAAAGATCTTCCGTAGCTTACATACAAACATACACAGCATCACGCCTTATTTCCATAGCAGTAGGCAGATACCACGTCCTTCCACTTGCCAAGATCCTTGCATATCTTCGCTTCTTTCATTCCCATTAGACCTTTCATACAAGTTCGTCGGTTTAGAGTACTCTTGACTTGGCTCTTATTAAAAATGTCTTAGATTTGGTCCAGGAACGTTCGCCTTGGTCTTTCCCTTCCAACATTTCCATTCACTCTTGAATTTTTGTCAGATTCCTTTCATTCATTCTCTTTACGTGCCCAAACCATATAAGCATTTCTTTCTTAACCACCACGTTCCGTAGCTTCCTCAAGGTAATTAGATTCAGCGATAGACTTTACACTCTAAATTAGATTTCCGTAAAAATAGATTTATTTTTCTATTATTTCATGGGCTAATTTGTCAACAATTACCCCTATCATGAGTCATAAGTTCGAATTCTGAATAGACATTACTAAGTTCTATATATAAAACTTGGTTTTTTAAACTCATTATTGTGCTTTCGTGAGGAAATCTGCATATTTCGGAAGCAATTCTGACAACGCTTAATAGCTCTATGCTCAAAAACTCTCTCTCCTGTGAGTGAGGAGGCTTTTATCCAGCAGTGGTACGTTAATAGGCTACATATAATGCACATACAGTTAACTTCAGATATGGTATTTGCTGATTATATTAAATGCAAAAACTTCAGCACTTTATTAGATTTTATCGAGCAGTTACGCCTGGCACGTAGACTATCCGTAGATGGTTGGTAATTGAAGGAGAATGTGACGCTTTTTGCAGGCCATGATTACTGTCAAGAACATTTGACAACGCTTTTTACTATTTCCCAGTGATGTATGGTAAGTATTTAAAAAGCGACAGCTAATATATCAACTTGTCAATTGAGTAAAAAGTACATACAATATCATACGTTACTTTTTTTAGAGAGTGCAGTTATTTGTCATCGAGCTCGATCTATATTCATTAATTAAATATTTACAGATCGAGTTTTATATATTAATGTGTGTTAGGCTGGATAAATGTAGGTTTACATTAACACAAAATATATATATGTCGGAGTGCAATAGTCTGTGGAATGCTGGCGCCATCTGTCTATCGGCGTGGGGCAAAGTCAATAAGTGGCAGTCCACCGCGTCTCTCGGTAGTTCTCGGGTGACGGCGGGCCGTTGCGGTCGACTATTGAAACTGTCGCGTTCCTGTCAATTGCTATTCATGAATTTGTGTAAATTGTTATCGTGAACATTAAATTATTGAACATTATAATCTGAGTTAATTGATAAAGTGTTTCATTGCACCAACATACCCATCAAAGGCCACAGTATGGAAATTATGGATGCCATCAATGACGATGTCGAACGACTAGACTGATTTGGCAAGTTTTGATTTTAAAATATTTGTGGAAGTCCAGGGAAGGTTTAAAAAGGTGAGTAAAAGTTAAAAAATGTTTGGAATATAGTTTTAAATAACGATTTCGCTTTCCCTTAGAAAGCATTCCCACCTCTCAAGCATTTGATGTTCGTAACGTCGTTCAGAAATAAAATAAAATTTAAAGGAATACTTTTGCTTTATGTTTTCACATTTGACTTTGGCGTAAATCTGGTTGTAAAGATCGCGTTTTTTTGATTACGAATAATTTTTGACTACAATTCTGTAATTATCATTTAGGGTTTTCGTTTTTCATTCACCTCAGATCCATCTAGTTATTTATATAATTTATTTTAAGGTTTTCAGCGTAGTTTTGAATCATCCAATGTAGTCAGATTTACATATTATTTCATATATATTGATAATCTAAATGGGGTGTCATTTTCAGAATCATTATTAAAATATAATTGCGTTTTTTTTATAATATTTAATTAATAATAACCAACACACTTCCCTGGTTTTATATCGATCAAATTGACCTTACACATATCTTGTACGTTTACAAAAGAATTATATGATGTTGTATCTATAAAGATACGTGTAATAATTAAAAGTAAATTGTTTATTCATCTAAGTTTATGCGAAAATAATCATCCTATTCTTAACCAACTAGTCATTCAGAAAGTATGTCTTTAAAACTGTACAACGTTAAGATGGCGAAGATATAAATAATTATAGCTATAAAAGACTATAGATAAGCTAAGCAAAAAAATGCCTCTACAGAGGAGGCAGGTCTTCGGGGACTATCGTTTAGTCCTTAATTTGAAACTAGTTTCATATCAGATTATTTATAACTTAACAAATATTGTGTTTTATCTAACTTTAGCATAATATGTAAGTTAATTAAGCCTTCGTGTTTATTTACTGGCTTTATTGGATACTAGCAATTTCCCAGCGGTTTCACCCACGTAGATACTTATGACATTATTTTCTTTAGATTGACGTTTTTAAATTCGTTATATCTTTTGAATGGAATATCCGATAATAATGATTTAAAAAGTATTCTACAGGTATTGAAACGGTCTTTAATAAAATTGAATTGAATAGGATGTCGGCGGAGAACCGGCCCCTATGTTTTATGCTCCTTTTCTCTCTTATTCTCCGACACATATATATAATTCTTATATGCGTGTGTATGTCACTGAACTTTTCCTAAACGGCTGGACTGAATTTGTTCAAACTTTAAATTTAATTATTCCATTCATACAGTCAACTCTCGTTAATTTGAAATTCGAGTGACTATAAATATATAAATAAATAAGCCATTTATTTCTTGCTTTTTACAAAAAGTTTTTGACACTGTGAGAGTATGTAGAAACATCTAAATATACATGCATAAATGTAATGAAGCAGTGTTTGAATATGTTAGTTAACACGAGTGCATTTGCCAGCAGGAACTCCTGTTGAGGTATATGCCTCCTCTAAAGACGCCCATGCCTCCCTATATTGGCCTAGATCACTTCACGTTTGGACCTGCTGTCCTTCTGATGTCATCTTTTTATTTGAGTAGCAGTCTTACAACAACAATAACTAAAGTTTAGAGATACTTTCGTGTAGGTATGAATTAATTTTGAAAGAATTCTTTTATACTGGTTTGCTTCGAAGCATATTGCTGCAGCTCAGACTGCTCAATAACTTTATTTAATAGAAAAAGTGACTTTTTCGTCACTTTCAGTAGGAAGCTTTGTAAGGTATCGAATGACGATATTGCTTCCTTAACTGACACCTCTGCCAAAAGTTCTGATATATCATAGCAAAAATAAATGCTTCACAAACAAACGTTGATACAAAAATAAACTTTTTTCGAAATTTATGTACATAATTACAATCTTTCCGCCTCTTTTTCGCAACAACTTTGAATTGTCGACTGTTGGACGCCAAGGAGTTCGAATTAACGCATTGTTTTGTTATAAAGCAATAATAGTTTCGTACGAATTACCAAATTCATAAAAAATTATTGATGTAGTTCGAAATATATTAATATTTTGTAGTGGAACCGAGATAACTTTGAATTATAGATATGTTAGAATTATCACAGGTTTCAATTAACAAGAGTCGACTCTATATCGTTTTCAATGTGCGACTGATGATGATATTAAAGAACGACTTAGAATCAAAATTCACGAGGTTTCCTTCGCGACCTGTTTTGAGATGAGTTCACAACAAACTCAGCCGGGTGTCTTCAAATGAATTCAAAAATGGTTTACATTGACAACGCGAGTGATACCGCCGGGAACAGCTAGTATTTATATTGATTTTAGTATATGAATGATTAATTTTGCCATCTTTAATTCTATGAGGATGTATTTCCCCGGTCAGACAAGTCAGTGACTGACGATAGGCGAGCTTTACCACAGCTGAAAGCATTTGTCTAATTGTTAATTGTATGTGTCTATTTTAACCTCTACATCAATATTTATGAAGACATTTTATACGTTTACTATTTATTTACCGTTTAGATGAAGGGCCAAACAAGAAGTTAAAATTTTACTAGTAATAAAATTAAACAGGTACATAAGGAAAGCTATAAATTTATAATCTATTAATTTTATTTATAGGTTAGCCGATGCTCGCTACTTTGTCTGTATAGTATACTTAGTCTTCTAGAGTTTTACGTTACCAATATATAATGTAAAATGCATTTTTTTAAAATACTTATTAACTTATAATAAGGTTTTTGTTAAACCAATTTCCCTTGTAGATAATTCAGCCGTTAAAAAATTCTTTGACATATTTTGATACTATTATATATGTCGGAGAATAAGAGAGAAGGAAAGCATAAAGCATAGAGTCGTAAGGTTCCCTATCGACATTTATGGCATCCATAATCATATCAATCAATCATAAATCACATCAATTTCCATACTGTGGGCGTTGGTGGGTAATGTTGGTGCAATCAAACACTTTATTAACTAACTCAGATTACAATGTCCAATCATTTAATGTTCCCGATAACAATTTAAACAAAAACATTAACAATAATAGCTACGCACGTGCATACAATTATTGACTCTTTTAATAAAAAGACTTATTTCCATAAAGAATATAATATTCACTTAAATGGAAACTTAAGGCTAATGCGTAACAAAAAGTACTGCACTATCGAAATTACATTTCTGTGAACAATCCTATTACTACTTTAAAAAAAAGAAATAAACTTTAGAGGTGAACAAATAGTAAAAACTCAAGGCCATTAACATACAGTAAAACTAAATAAACAAAAACAAGGTCATTAGGATGAAATATTGATGCTTATTAGTTTTTTTTATTGATTATACTTTCAAACGTAACTCGATAACCGTACGAGTAGAATTATATTGTTTGCACTATAACTTAAGAATTAAACATAAACTGATTATAAATCATCTCATTTAAGGGTATACGTTTCTATAATAAACTCCCAGAAGACGTTCAAGAAATGTCTCATCGTGTAAATGAATATATAAATAGAGTAAATTCAATGACTTTGTTAAAAGAATTGAAAAATCCTACTATAACTTGCAAAATTACTTACACGATAGAAACGCGTGGGAGTAAACGAATTTAATTTAAATTAAAATATACCTAACTAATATGATATTGTAATGATTATGGTAACAAAAAAATACAAAATACCCGACTGAGTATGTTGTAGGGTCTAGTGTGATAACGTTGTGGTATAAAAGAAGATGTAGTGACTAAAATTGACAAAGGTGTGCTTAGATGGTTTGGGCACGTATAGAGAATGAATGAACGGAGACTGACAAAAAGGATTTATGATTCAAGATCAAATGGGAAATCCAAGAAATTTTAAACAAGGGCCAGGTCTAGAGTACTCTAAACCGACGAACTTGTATGAAAGGGTTAATGTGAATGAAAAAAAGCGAAGGAGATATGCAAGGATCGTGGTAAAAGGAAGTACGTGGTCTCTGCCTACCTTTATGGGAATGAGGTGTGATGTATGTATATTTTATCAAGACAGAGCGCGAAGCAATCCTCGTAACTATAGATTTTAAGTCGTTCTTTATAATCAGTGAAAAGAAAATATAATTGACGATTTAAAAGTGCTGTAATAGGCCTAGTTGAATGAAGATATTTTGAGTTTGAGTACAGGTTTTTAATGACCTCGCAAATGTAAAGAAAAATGTGCAGTATTCAAAACTCTCAAGAGATATTCGTGATCGCAACGGTTTGCGGTGTCTCATAACTAAAATGCAGCTTAATAAGTTGCTTCCAATTTAAAATCGAAATTATTTTCAAGTCCGCTGTCTCTCAGATGCGGGGACCCGTCGGGGGCCAGATTATAAATCATAAATGCCACGTTAGGCTCGCCAGCCGGCATGCTCGTATAAAAATTATCACCCGCGAGCCCACTAAAATATACAAAACAGAGTCAGGTTACCGCGTTAAATAACTCTCTTGAGACGTCTAAAATAAACTACGCTGACTCATTAGCTCATATCCAGCTCCTACATATAACATATGGCAAAGACTATCCAACTATAATTTACTGCTAAGTAAATCTTTTACATAGCCATGATGGCTTAGTAGTGAGACGCATGATTTCAGCAGCTAAGAGATCCTGGGAAAGTTTAGGAAATGCAATATCTGATTAGTCTGAATCTGGACTGGTGGGAGGCTAAGGTTGTGACTGGTAACAACCGTACCAGCAAAGACGTGCTACCAACAAAGAAATTTGCAGTCTGCTGCTGAGTAACCAGCAAGCTTCTACAAAATAATCAATATTGGGTTTCTATTAAGATTTTCTCAATTTTTGCCTGAAGTTGGGGAGTTCGTAGTGTGCTGCACCCCTGTGCCGCCGGTCCTACGCCTGGTCTCTTTCTGATCGTGTCGTATTCAAGTCACATCGGATTATAAGACTGAAGGAATAGAGAGTGCACTTGTGTACTATGCCTCCCACAACGCAGTGGAGCAGCGTGGTAGGTCTATACTCTAAAAACCCTCTCTCCTATGAGTGAGGAGGCCTGTGCCCAGCAGTGGGACGTTAATGGGCCTCTACTTACATTAAGCAAGCTTCCATTTTAGAATGTATCATCATTTACCATCAAATTCAAATTCAAAAGTACTATATTGCTAACTATAGATTATTTTCAATTTTAGCTATAAACTATTTTTGTTACTTTGTTTTACCTTTTTTGCTATACTTTTTTACGTTAATTCCTGTTGTATTTATTATTAAGTGATAGCTACATTTATACACAAACTAGGCTATAAAATATGTGACTGTACAAGTTATCGTTAGTAAATCTAATAAATATATAAATAATTAAGTAGGCCTATGCAGCACTTTTGAATCGTCAAATATATAATTTCAATGTACGTCTGATTATGAAATTGACTGATTATTAAAGACAATCGACTTATAATCTAAAGTTACGAGGGTTCCTTCGCGCTCTAATCTGAGAAGAGCCCTCAATAAACTCAGTTGAGTGTACGTATTTTCTCATCATCATTAGAATTTATATTATTAATTTATTCTATATCGATTAGAGCAATTCATTCTCTCCTACTCTTTTAATCTTCTAAAGAGTCTTTCAAATTATAGAATGATTTCTCAGTTAGAGTTCTTTTCATAACAGATTTAAATATATTAAGAGGCATTTTTGTAACTTCTTCTGGGAGCTTGTTGTAGCAACGTATACAGTTACCCTTGAATGATTCACTTATACAACAAAAAAAAGTGAAAGACACAGTTTTAATACTAGAATCATTTGTCGGGTTGAACATACGCGTTTTTAATAACTTGCCGCAATTAGTTTTAGTTTTGCCCCCACACAATTTTAAAAAATGTGTCAAAAACACCCTTTTACAAAAGGATGTTAAAGATTATTTGATCGATAGAAATGGTTGGACTTGATTCCAGTTGCTCACAGAAGCAATATACTACAGATTGTAACATGCAAAACTATCTTTAAAAGAGTAACCGTTGAGTTTCTTGCCGGTTTCTTCTCAGCGGATTCAACTACTTACGATTTAAAAGTGCTTTTTGAGCCTACTTGAATAATGAATATTTTGATTTTGATTTTGAATAGATGCCATCGCACTTTGAATTAATTATTTAGGTGAGTTCCCCTAAGCTCTTCGCTATAGAACCAATCTTGGCCACTATTCGATCATACCGAGATTGGCTAGGTCATATAATGAATACCAACATTGGCATTCCACCTGAATGCAGCCAACTTCAGGATGAAAGTGTCGGCTGCAATTCCTTCACTTTATTTTGGTTATTTATTATTATTTTTTTTTTGCTGTTTATTTTTGTATTTTCGTTGTTGTTTTCCTATTAGTATCTATAGCTATTAACAACCCTTATAGAATAGTTATAGTTGTAGTTTTAACATGTAATTATGTTGCTAGTTCATAAGTTATAAATAAATAAAATAAAGTGACCTTAGACGAAGTCACTCGAATAAGTTAGTGTAAATTTAAAAAACAATTGCTTTATATACTTCAGCGAACTTTAAAGCTATATAATTCGGTTCGTTACAGTAACATATACAGGACGTCCTGACCCTTCATGTTATCCTTGTTAAATATAATTGTAAAGAGCACCGAAGCGGTAATTCGACACAGAGCCGACTGCTCCACGATCACAAAGCTTTCTCATTAAACCGTCAACGCTCGAAGCCGTGACACTAAAGTCATTTCAAAGGAAAAAAAGCCCTCAGCCCGTTTCGTTACATTTCTTAACGGAAAAAGAGTACAAAAGATTTTTCTTAGGCGAAGCGTGACTGTCGTAATTAAGTGGCGAGAAAGCGATAGCGTTGACGAACTGCTTGGCTTCAAACGCATAGTTAAGCTTAATATTTTATTTAATCCTTAACCGATTGTATATTAACGAACGTTGTGATATAAAAGAAGATACTATATCTAAAATTGAGAAATTAATAATTTTAATTAAAATATAGTTAACTAATATGATATTGTAATGATGATGGTAACAAAAAAAATCAGACTGAGTTTGTTGTGGGTTCTTCTCGGATCAGGCGCGAAGGAACCCTCGTAACTTTAGATTTTAAGCCGTTCTTGGGTATCAGACGTATATTAGAATCGAGAGTGCAATGTCAGTAAAATAAAGTCTCGTCAGACACTAATAAATACTAACACAAACCTCTTTTTTATAACTTTACACCTGATGGTAAATGATGATACAGTCTAAGATGGTAGCGCATTAATTTTGTAAGAGGCAATCTACCTCTGTCTCATTAATCCAGTTCGACTACTGCTATGAGATCCTGGGTTAGAGTTCTGGGTCGGCCCATTTCAAAAATTAATATTGAGTTTTCTGTTAAGATTTTCTTAGTATTTGGCTGAAGTTGGGAAGTTGGTGATGTGCTCCACCCCCGTGCTTCGAAGAGCACGTCAAGCCGTCGGTCCTGCGTCTGATCTCTCTCCGGTTGTGTTGGATTCCTGTTACATCGGACTATGACAGTGAAGAATAGAGAGTGCAATTGTATACTATGCCTGCTAATCCGCAGTGGAGTAGCGTAGTAGAATGAGGAGGCCAGTGCCCAGCAGTGGGACGTTAATGGACTGCTACTTACTTTTTAATCTACTTCATATGCTTTCTCTTTGCTTGTCAGTACTTCTTTGTCAGTTAGTCAGAAAAATTAGATAATGCAGTTTTCTAAATTCGCTCGAACCCAAGGTCTCTGCTAACAAAGCGAGGCTTCGCACTGTGCCAGTGAGGCCTTCAAAACTATCCTATCGCGTAAGATCACTGTCAATTCCTAACCTATTTATAATATATCATTTAAGGGCAATATTATATGAACAAGTAAGGACCTAGTTGCGGTTTCATATCAAATAACCTTACAATCTGATCTAACCTCACCTAATTACGGTACAACTTGGCAAGACTAAAGTATTTATGAGTAACTTCAAGTGTTAATTCCCATTGAAACGCGTTCATTTCATAAAGACACCGTAAAGTAAGTAAAGTAATGGCCTATCAGCTCTATGGCAGGGCAAAGGCCTCGCCCAGCGCTTGTAGAACAATTTTATTGTGCTTAGTTATTGTGCATTTCATTAGGGTTACCATATCTCACGCTTATTAAGACAGTTCCTTAGTTTAAAACAGAAGATCAATAATTTTAAAAACGAAGTAGCTATTGCCTGTCGTGTTACCCACATAGTTTTCCATTCCTTTACAATATGGGAAAACTCGTTCGTAATAAGAGATAACATCGCGTTTCTTTTGCGCTGGTTTTAATTTTGTTTTCGGGAAACACTGAATTTTCTCAAATAAAAGTAATGTAACTGACTACTTATAATACCAGCTGTATTCCAGTAAAAGTTCTGCCAAAACAAGTTCAGCCATTTACGAGCACGGAACAAACATACAGGCAGATAAAAAATTTAAAATGTTGTATTTTAGCTATTTGTTAATAGTTCGCTGCACTGGCTATATATACATAAATGGTAGTATAGTGGTATAGATCGGTACAGTTCGGTCGCGTTAAGAATGCAGTGAGTTTTCATTCTAGCTCCGTTCCTAATCAATCAAATCTTTTTAAATTATAAGGTCAAGCTCACATTAACCAGGTGATGATCTTTAATTGGTCACTGTAAATAGGGGGCGGGGCTAGAATGAATCTTACTGCATTTTTATCGCGAACTAACTGTAGTATATTCTTTATTGTACACCACTTGACGAACAGAAAATATGTATACTAATTGCTAAATAGCTTTACCCCACCATATTAATCTCGTGATTCAAGATCCTGTGGGAATATGAAAACTTCTACACTTTATGTCGTACGGTTGTTTACATGTGACGTTTATCTTTCTGTAAAGATAAAGCCAATGGGGAAACTTATAGCTTGCTAGCTGTTTCTCATAATATAAAGACATCTACACTTTATGCCATTGTTTACGTTATGATATCAGGCTTTTTATTGTCAAAATAAGGCCAATAATAACAACGCAACCATTTTGACGGCCTCGCTGGTGTTATCGGCTTTACTGTCAATGTTATGATGTTTCTATTCCAGCACGGTATAGAAGAGCAAGAAAACTTATAGATTGCTAGCTGTTCTCTACTATATTAATCACGGAATTCGCGATGCTGTGGGAATTTAGAGATATCCATATATTGTCTCACACAATTGTTTACGTGTGATGTCTGGTTTCTTTTAAAGAGATACCGGTTTAACTGTTGCTGGTATTAAGTTTCTATTCGAGCACAGCACAGATGACCAGGAAAAACATGAAAAACTCAAGATTACTAGCTTTTCTATACCATATTATTCATATAATTCGCGAACGTGTGGGAAGATACAGACACTTCACTTCGTGTCATACCATAGATTGCATTGCAAAGGACATCCCTTTGTGAATGAGTGTGGGATTGGTTGTGACAGAATACCCACTAAAACCCAGCATCTTCATTAACCTGTGATGACGTTGTCAAAGATCAGCTTCCGCTATCTATCGTTTTGTATGGAGCTACTTGTTTAATTGTCTATTGTATTACGTTTTTATCCTTAGATAAGGCAGAAAAACAGGAAAACTTAGAACTTATAAGCTTTTCCTGACCATATCAATTGGCAATCGGTATAGTATATATGTAAAGATAAAGCTTTAATACTGGTTTTTCTACCAGTAATAACTTGAATTTTCAACAGAGAGAATTTTGGATTAGCGTATTAATATCTAAGATTGTTTCAAAAGTAGTGTTTGTCCACGTAAAACTAAATTGATGGCAACTGTAAAATAGATAAATTTATTGTGGACTAAGTACACAGACGCACATTGTTCTTGTTCAAGAGACAATTAAAGGTTAAAGACTAACACGAAGGTGGGTTTGGGTCAAACACGGGACGATGTCGTCGCATTCAATGCCATGATGAATATGGAGAAGTGTAGAAATGGCGATATTTTGTATGTAAGGAAGCTATCTCCGTGTAATTTGTTAGCCCACTGTTTCCTCTGAGTAATATACAAGTTATAGTAGACTATAACTTAACAAGTGTTTAATTTATTAACTTAAGAGTCTTGGTTTATTGGATAAGTACTTGGATTATTATTACAATCGATAGAATGCTTATTGTTTTAAAATTTATAATTGAATTTCTAATATTAGTTCACATTTTCATTATAAAATAGTAGGTAGCAGCCCATTAAGGTCCCACTGCTGGGCTTAGGCCTCCAGACTCATAGGAGAGAGGGTTATTAGAGCACAGAGGGCTTCTCTATTTATACCTTTTTTTATTAATGTCTAATTTTAACAAAATTATTTGTGTGTGTGTGAGGGTGCGTACATTAGTGTGTGTGTGTATTTTTTCTTATGGTTCAAAGCGTGCGGTCTTCAATGATAATTGTTGTCAGCACCCCACGCTTTTAAACAATAACAAGAAAATATTGCATAATTATAAATTAAAAAATATATATTTATTTTAATGAACCTGGTTTTTCCTTAAGCGTGTTTAATTAACTTTTAATTACACGCTGATATTTTCTTGACTTGTATTTATATGGTTTTGTGTAGAATGAGGTAAATTATTTCTTACCATTATTGTCAATTGCTAATCTATCAGCAATAAAAAAAGACTCGTTGCTTAAATTTTTTTTTATTTCTGACAGATTAGCGCTTGACTGTGATCTCACCTGATGGTAAGTGATGATACAGTCTGAGATGGAAGCGCGCTAATCTGTTAAGAGGTATTATACCCCTTACGGTTTCTACACAGCATCGTACCGGAACACAAATCTCTTTGTTTGGCGGTACGTCTTTGCTGGTAGGGTGGTAACTAGCCACGACCGAGGCCTGCCACCAGTCCAGACTCAGACAAATTAGAAAATACAATTTCCTAAATTCGTCCTACCGGGGATCGAACCCGGGACCTCCGCTAGCAAAGCGAATGCTCGCACCACTGCGCCAACGAGGCCGTCAAAATTTATTTGAATAGGACACTAAAACGCGAAATATAAAGCATGCATAAACAATTACTGGTTGCCAAAATTCATATGAAATAAGAAGAACTACAAGCTTAAAACAAGCAATTACGAAGGAAACGAAATAAAAAATATCTTATTTTAGGCAACGAAGACGCGAGGTATACATTAAGATAGGCAAGAATATCCTTGATGCTGTTTATGTGTCAGTAACCAGTTCACAATTGTTACTGATTACAAAATATAGTGTTGCAAACGCTATTTACGGAAGGTTATGATTTAATCCATCAAGAAATTGGCCATTGTATCGGATGAATTCGCAACTATCAGCCCGAGCTCTGACCCCGCGCGCTTCGTGATGTCGCCTCGACCCCTCGCGAATCTGTTCTGCCCATCATAACAGTTTCAATTTGAAGGTATCCTGATATATAGCGGTGCAGGGTTTCATATCGCTTAACCCGTTATTGAAACTGCCTCGTTTTATTGACTTTATATGAATGTGTAATAATTCACTCGCTGGCGCATTGATGCAAGAACTCATTTTGCTAGCAGGCTTTGTCCTGGCTTCGATCTTGGATAGGTGAATTTAGAAATTTAAATTTTTTTTTTGGAAGGACTGTAACACATCAAGCGCGGCGGAGGGGGAAGTCCTGCCCTATTGAAGCTATCATACGAGACGTATTCACACCCATACCCTATTTTTTTTTGAGAGCTTACGCTGCGTAAACGGTTAAAGTTTCGCAAAAATCATGTATGATTAAATTATTCCTCTTTAAAAGTTCTAAAACAAAGTCCATGACAGTATACGTCTATCTTTTATTGTTGCCTCGCTATAACCCCTTTGATTCTAACAAAATTCGTTCCTTCTCTATCTCTAACGAGGTGCAGACGGAGTTGCGCGGATCAGCTAGTTATACATATATATAAAATAAATAAACTTTTTCATAAGTGTATTGACCCTTGACGCAATCCAGTTTTCACTTTGTATGATTCGCTGAAGTTAACATGACATTGTTTGCGTAACTAACACGACATGAGATAAAACTACAACTATTAATCTGATAAGTAAATTATAAATAGTTATAATGCGATGTTTGGTTGTTGCTGGTTCATTGTTTTTATCTATAAATATATACAAGCTATCCTTAGCGATGGCACACTTGTAGTTTCCAATCTCGTGAAAATATGGGGAAATCCGTTTTTTATCGGATTCAGTTGTAAATTTAAACCATTCCTAATGCTAGCTGACGTAACGCATAGCTTATTAAGGTCCCACTGCTTCGGACAGGCTTCCTACTCATAGGATAGAAGATTTATAGAACTATGTCGATGCCGAAGGGGACCTTTCGCTGGAACATGGAAAGGCAGTGGCCTCCTTCTGTGTAACAGTTATTTCACTAAAGAAGCCACATGAGAAGCAGAGGGAGGATGCTATAGACGTTCTTCTTCTCGGGCGCAGATAGTGGGGAGGTAGGAGCAATTCTTCTGCCGCCTTTCTAAGTTTCCTAGCGTAACCTTCCGAAGTGCCATGGTAGATCGCGTCCTCACCCTGAGGAACTACCTCTATCCATAGGACCTATATAGACCGGGAGCCAGGTGACGTGTCATTGCGCATCTTTCTGAATGGTCGTCATAGACGAGATCCGGGGTCTTGGGAGGTAACCCCTCTGCACCTTTGGTGCTCCTGTTCCGAACGCAGCGGGTCCCGCTAGGTTTTAATGTGTATGTTCTCTCTGTTCTTCAGAGAGTCCCACGCTCCTGGTTGAAGGTAAATCTTTTAGCCGAGGTGCGCAAAGGTAACTTCTAGCGACAAAAAAAGGTTAGATTGCGTCTACTGATCCTCTGGTACTCCACTTAAAGAATGGGGAGGTATTGCTGGGTTTTAGTAGATATTCTGGCTTATTGCCAGCGTGTCCCACACTTCCGATAGAAGATTTTGTCGGACTACATTTCCCAGCGGAAAAAAGGCTATACACATCCCTGAATTAATCCCGGGATATACAGGTTTCCACATTTTCTTCATCTAAAAGCACAATGTTGGATTTTCTATATGAATAAGTTTTACAAAGAGACCTTAGTGTTGCCGAATAAGGATTCGAATTCATGAGTTTTTATATGAATCTATTTGTCTATCCATTTAATCATTTAGGCACTTAGTTCCAGATCTCGTGAGAATCAATCCTGAGTAGTTATGAAGAACTTATAATAAGTGAATGAGTTCAAAGTTTTAAAGTTTATAGACTTATTTGTGTGTATATATGTATATATATATAAAAAAATTCTAAATTATTTAATACTATTTCATATTTTTTAATATAAAAGAATATTGTCAAAAAATATTAAATTTAATGTGGATATAAAGTTTCTGACATTTTTTTATTACGATGATACGCTGTTATACGTTAAGATCGAGAAAATTAACTTTTAAACTAGTGAACTTAGCGAACTTTGACTGACGTGCTAATCTGGTAAGAGATTCACGTCTTATGGTTCACACAGCATCGTACCGGAACATAATATCTTGCAAGGTGGTACATTTTTTCTGCTGGGTGGTAACTAGCCACGGCCGAAGCCTCCTACCAGTCCAGACCCAGCCGGGGATCGAAGTATATTTTTACATCGAAATAGATCTTTGCAATATCCTTTTTTTGTGATTCCTTGAATCACATACACACATACACGCCTCATTCCTATAGGGGTAGGCAGAGACCACGTCCTTCCACTTGCCACGACCCTTGCATATCTCCTTCGCTCCTTTCATTTTCATTAAACCTTTCATACAAGTTCGTCTGTTTAAAGTACTCTTGACCTGGCTCTTGTTTAAAATTTCTTGGATTTGGGCCAGGAACGTGTGCGTACTTGGTCTTCCTCTTCCAAATTTCCCAATCCCTCTTGACACATATATCCTTTTTGTTAGTCTCCTATCATTCATTTTCTCTATGTGCCCAAATCATCAAAGCATACCTTTCGCAATTTTAGTCTCTACATCTTCTTTTATAGCACAACGTCCTTGATTTTCTCGGTTGTATTCTTCAAGTTCATGTCCGTATTTTGGTGCCTGCGTCAGTTTCTTCACCAATGCTTTCCACCCTGTTCGGTCCTCGGCTTTCCTTTTGGCCGCAGCAAATGGAAGACCTGTAAATGCCTTTACTTGGTGGGACCAGCGGCTAGGTGATCGGCGGCGTGGTCTTGTGCCCTCTACCTTGTCAGTATAACTTGCCTAAGTTGTTGGGCTGGCGTCGGGCAATGTTACCAAAGTAGCCAAGAATATTTTGGAAGCACTTAGTCGAGAGTCTGGTGTTAATACGGAGCTGCTCCAANGTCTGGTGTCAATACGGAGCTGCTCCAAGATAGACTTATTCGTCCTCTTCGCGGTCCTTGAATCACCCCTATATATAAATGAAAACAATAATTTTACAGTCTTCTCATACCACCAAGATTTATCCAATAACAATGTTAATACACTTCATAAATTATAAACACAATTACAACACAATGTAAACGATAGTTAACTAAAATGACTAAACAAAACTCGTATAACGGAAATCAATTCAGGCTTATTATATATAATAAATATCGTTCGTTATCATATAACACACGATTGTTATACGCGTGCGTTGTTATAAATTTCCCTTCGAGATATCCTACCTTCATATAAATTACATTAAATAAACTCAGAAGCATTCCAGCATACACGGGAAGTATGGAAACCTTATCAATAAGCCAACGGGGCGTCTGATGGTATCGCGGACACAGAATATCTTCAACGGAGTTACGTTCAACGAACATGACATTGTTAGGTTATCGTGACTTGAAATGAATCAGATTTATCCAGATTAAGATAATATTTCGAATGCTCGTCTATTTAATTTGCTTGTTTATTTTTATAGTCATTGTTAAGTTTGGTGATCTGATAGTTTTTGATGTGAAAACTTCTGTAAGACTATAAATAATTACGTGGCAACACTGTTAGCTCGAAAATATGGTGAATTATTGAGTAACATACTGGCAACAATAAAAAATACTCAAAACATTGTTCAATATTACGAAATGTAATTCAATACGAGGTAACTTTAACGACTGGAATAATCTAGCTTAGGAGAAATAATGCTCAATTTTATAAACTCAAATAGTGAAGTAATGATTAGTATAGTGCAGGGTTATGTATATTTAAATAGCGAAGAGAAAAAAGTTGATAGTTAATATGAGTTGCTGTTTTTATAATAAGCGGAAAAACTCTCTTGACTAAATTGTTCTCTCGTGAAATATACATCGTATTGCATATCATTTCGTAATATTGCACAATGTTTTAGTATTTTTAAGTGTCGCCACCTAATTATTTGTAGTCCATTAGCTCGCTATAATAAAGAACTTTATTTACCAAACATTAATACCTTAAAGTAAGCAAATGAAATGGTTTAAACTTAATTCATCAATTCAAATTAACGTAAAATAATAAAATATTTAATTGCATGTTAGTTTAGTCAATACATCACGCCTATGAAAATTTAAAAAGTAATATCTGCCATATGTAGAGAATTAAAAAACAATAAATCTCTATGGTTTGAATACTAGCCTTTTTTATTCTCAAGATATCAGTAGTAAAAGTGTTTAGTGTGTCTGCTTCATATTGACCCTATTATTATATTTAAAAGCTGATTTTGTTCTATTTTAACTATGAGTTAATAAATAGGACAATTATTCAAAAACATTGTTGGCATTCCGACACGGAAACAGGTGAAATGCCACTAACAAACAGCGACTGTCGCAGTGATTTATTTGTGGACATATATTTAGAAAAATATATAATAATTAATTCTTTATTAATTCTGTCAATAGTTGACAGTTATATAAAACACCACGTCGAAGGTTACATTGAAAAAGTTTACACTGAGAAGATTTCATTGGAAAAGTTACTGTGTTTAATAAATTATCTTCATATTTTTGATGTCCTACACAACTTTCTTAATATTTTTTCCTAAGAGCTTTCTCCTGATTTTAAGAAACAACAATAAACGACTTACCGTAATTAATCCAACGGTTCACACGTGACGCCGTGACAGAGAAATAAGGACACATTTATGGAATATATATTTTGTAAATGTTAGTAATGAATATAGAACAAAAAATACTTGTATTTCCCGTTATAAATTTCCTCTTGATGAAATATTCACTTGTGTCTTGTGACTTTGCTGTCAAAAACTTTATATAAATCATATTTTAGTAACAATATATAAGTAAGCATGTCTGTGCCCAGCAGTGGGACTCTTATAGGCTGTTACTTGTGTTAGTCTTATAATAAATTTAAATATTAAATCAACATTTAGTTAAAACGGGTGTCAGGCATTATGGTAACAAATCGCTGCCCGACACAATTGCAATAAAGTATTTAATAAAATGGCGGGAAAAATTCAACAGACTAGTGTCAGTTTTGTCTTTGACAGTCAACATAGATTAAATATATTAATTATATATTTTATAATTATAATGGATGTAAATATACCAAGGATTGATGTAAAAGGTATTTATATTTTTGTTTTAGTTAATTATCTTACTGAAATGAAGTGTCGTAAACTTGATTAAAAAAACAAACCGATATTCATGACAAAATTACCGTAACATACGAGACATTTTGTAATAATGTACACGTTATATACTAATAATTTCAGAGTCAGTTTACCCGTTGTAAAATAAACTGCAAATTCATTAACATAAACTTAGTGATATCAGATTTTCAATAAAACTTTATGAAGGAAGATGTCCGGTAAAGTCCGTTTTTATCACAAGCACAGGATTATAAACATAAATACAGTCTTATTGCTGTAATGTGGTATAGTTATTGTTCTTAGGGATTATCTTAAAATGTTTTGTTTTGGTCCTGGAGTTTTTGAGTTGGATACTAACTATATATATAAATACAAAGTTAAGGTACCTCTAATTACTTAATGTATTTTTAATGATTTTTGCTTTCTTTTCCTGTGTTTGTCATATCCATTGTTATAGGTATATTAAGTAACAGTGAGCCCCGTCCCGTATGTCGTGTGTATACTAATATTATAAAGCGGAAGAGTTTGTTTGCTTGAACGCGCTAATCTCAGGAACTACTAGTCTGATTTCAAAATATTTCAGTTTTAGAGAGCCCATTTATATTGAAATTCTATAGGCTATATACCATCATGTTATGACCAATAGAAATAGTGAAACAGTTAAGAATGTTTTAAAATCGGGTTCTTTTGAGACATTCCGCTGCGTGCGCTGCTTAAGTACTTAAAATTTCGCAAGAATCACGTATGACAGAATTATTCCCCATTAAAATTCCTAAAAATAAGTCCCGGACAGCATATATCTATCTTTTAAGATTGGCTCACTATAAGCTCTTTTGTGTGAAAGATAGGGTTAAGGGTCAGATAGTTACAGATATACATATGTTTGATCGCATTAGTTTTATGCAATTTATTATAGATGAGATGTAATTGTAACAACTTGAAGCATTTTAATATTTATATAGAAATTATAATTATATATAAAAAAAAACATATCACAGGACCACTAACAGGTGCGAATCATTGAATTTTTTAAAGTAACATGTTACGTATGCCATAGTAAAGAGGACATACGTAATAGATAGTTACAGCAAGACAGATGGTAAATAACCGAGAAAGCCGACGTGGCGACGCTTCGCCACGAGATGCGTCAGTTTTACACGCCTCTATAGACGTTTCAGATCAAAAAAAAAGAAGTAGTACATCAAACACATTTTGCGCACGTTATTTTTACGATGACTCATAAGATATACATTTAAATTATATGGTAAATAATATAGTGCAAGAAATACTTATAAACGTATTTAATTTGATAAGCTTTAATACTGTATTCATGGGATTAGGCAACGTTTTCGATGAAATTATACTTTTTCCGGCACTTCTAACAATTATCGATATATGTCTACAAGTATACACAAAACTCTGACAAATTATATATTTAAACCTTCTTCATGAAACACTCTATTCAAGACATTAGTTTTAGTGTTCATCGAGAACATACAGACGCGTTGAAGGACTTTGTTTTGTAATAAGAAAGGAAGTTACGTAAGATACTACGAGTATTTCATAGATTTCTGTGTAATAATAGTTTAAGTTACCAATACCGATATGGTTCTCAGAGTTTAACACACTGGTTATTTAATCAATACCCTGATAGTGGTTTGTTCGCTTTTATCGATCTAGAACTTTCTAATCTGAAGCCAGACTGACTACCAACAAGTTTGGGCCGCCTGCAGGCCCGACATAACAAGCCGTCTATGATATCAGACCTCCTGCTAAACTTGCAAATTAATCACGCTATTTTAACCTGGCATGCTGTATTATTAACTAATTTTAATATCCTGTTAAAGTTAAAGTTTTAGTTCCCTTTGTCTATAGAAACGTCGGAGATAAACCTCACTACTTCAATCTTTTCGTGCAATATTAAGTAATGTAATAATTTACCTCCTTGTTTCATAAAGACAAGGAGACGACAAAATACTGTCAAACCCTTTAAAAATTATTTAAATAATCCACAGCTCTTAAAAAACTAAAAAACAATCTAAATAAATGTCGTCGTCGACGTCGCTTCAACCACTGCTGGACATAGGTCTCACGTAATAACGTCCACAAGGCCCGATCTTGCGCCGCCTGGTTGCAGTGGCTACCGGTCACCCTCTTTATATCGTCGGTCCACCTTGTGAAGGGTCTGCCTACACTGCGCCGTCCGGTACGAGGTCGCCACTCCACCACCTTCGGTCCCCAACGTCCATAGGTCCTTCGGACTATGTGCCCCGCCCATTCCCACTTCAGGTGCGCGATTCGTAGGACTATGTCGGTGACTCTGGTTCTACTACGGATCTCTTCATTTCTGATTCGATCACGTAGAGAAACTCCGACATAGCCCTCTCCATCGCACGCTGAGTGACTCTGAGCTGAGTGAGTACATATAAAAAAGATATGTGAGAAGGAGCCGAATAATGTCCCACTGCTGGGCACATGCCTACTTTTGATGGTCATGTAATGTAGTTTTTAAAACTTATACGTAACGAATTCTCGGTAAAAAAAATGTAACATCTTTTCAAGCAAATTCGGGACGAACTTAAGGAAGTAAAACAATAAAAATCGGCTTAGTACTTTCGGAGTTCCTTGAAGTGAAACATTGTGATAGGTAAAAGGTAAGGTAAGAAGCAGCCCATTAATGTCCCATTATTGGGCCACACTCACTCATAGGATAGAGGTTTTTAGAGGATAGACCCAGTACGACGCTTCACTGCGGGTTGGCAGGCATAGTACACAAGTGCACTCTCTATTCCCTCACTCTCATAGTCCGGTAGGTCTACTAGCTGAGCACACGAGCCAAAGGCTAAGCATGTACGTTTTATTTTCAAATAGCTCGAAACAAATTGAAATAAAACAAAATAACTTTATTATTTTATTCAAGTAGGCTTACAATTTAAAGTTACGAGGGTCCTTCGCGTCCTGTTCTGAGAAGAGCCTACAATAAACTCAGTCGGGTGTATATTTTATTTCTCGTCCTTATTACTGCCAAATTATAATTTCACTGGTTTATAGGAAATACAGCCTATTAGCGTTTCACTGCTGAGCACAGGCCTCGTCACTCGTAGATTTTTAGATGATAGACCCATCACGCTACCCACTGCCGGTTGGTAGGCATAGTACACAAGTGTACTCTCTATTCCTTCACTCTCTTAGTCCAATACGATCGACTATCAGGCGCAGTACCGGTGGCTTAACGTGCCCTCCGAGGCACGAGAATGAAGCACATCGCCAACTGCCCAACTTCTCCCAAATACTGAGTATTTCTTAACAGAAAACTCAATATCAATTTTTGAATTCGCTCGACCTAGGCTTCGAACCCTTATGTCTTTATCCGTATGAGCTTACCTCTAGACCAATGAGGCAGTCATAATATTACTGAGTACATGACAATCGCAATATTTCTTTAAACACCAACATCGCGTGTATAGGTGCGTTGAACGGAGCGATAAATCCCGTCACGTCGTAAAAAAACACGATTAAAATAATAATTCGAGATTCCAAGACAAGCATCGATCAGTCGTTAATTGACTTTTAAAACGGGGGACAGCCTGACTCGTATACTACATTTCCTTTATTTGTAACGTTTACTGTTCGTACCGATAAGTAGCTTTGATCATTTCACGCCTGTTTTTATCGTTATCGTTAATAAAACATGTTACTCTTTATAGAAATAATAATTTGATACTTTAAAAAAAGTCACACTTCATATATTGCTTAGTTTTTGTAGAAAAACTTCTACAGGGTAAAATATTACGGTTGAACAGCGTCATTAGCGTCACGAACATGTGCAGCGTTTTTTATGCTATTTCGTTTGAAGGTTAGGAAGTTTGAATATTTACAAATAACATGTGGTAGTGTAACTCGTCATTTAATAGACCATTTTTCATAAAATATAAAATAATTTATAAAAATATAAAACAATATTAAATTAATAATTTCTAATATTGTAAAAAACACGTGTCATTTGAGATTTCAATGAACAGTTTTATATTTTAATGACCATTAAATCCGTTAAATCACTGACATATCTGCCTTCTAACTCTCCCTCTAAAATATAAACAAGGCAAACACCGTTTGCCAAAGAAGTTTCACTTCTGACATGTGTACTTTGTACGCACGCACTTTATATTTATTTTTTGTTCATATGTATATAAAAAAGGGATGATATTTTTACATGTAAATCTAGTACAAATTATACTTTTTAGAATACTTTATTAGAAAACGTCTTTGTAATAATTGCAGACTGTTATTAGCCTGTATTTAAACATTTATTTAAAACTTTTTTTTTTATTGCTGACAGGTTAGCGCTTAACTGTGATCTCACCTGATGGTAAGTGATGATACAGTCTAAGATGGAAGCACGCTAATCTGGTAATAGGCGATATACCCCTTACGGTTTCTACACAGCATCGTACCGGAACACAAATCTCTTTGTTTGACGGTACTTTTTGCTGGTAGGGTGGTAACTAGCCACGGCCGAAGCCTCCCACCAGTCCAGACTCAGACCAGACCTTAACATATCCTTTTAATTATTCATATTAAATTCTACAATCTTATTTCAAAACTCGATAGAAATTCATGTCTCAACAATAAATCAATTTGTTACCGTGTTAAAACGAATTCTAATCAAATTAAGAAGACCTATAACAAATTAGCATAACGAATATTTTCTGAATCCCTTTTGTTATATTATATAGGGATTATATTTATTAACATGTGCCTCATCTATCAATTTATATGATTAACAAAACTTCTTTCTGATGGTGTAATGATATGATTGTATTGTCCTCGTCCTTTGATAAGGATATGAACTTTCAAATCTAATTAAAAGAACATACTTAGAAATATTCCCTAAACTCTTCTTTATTTATTGCTTTCCATATCTAAGGCCCTTAAGTATAAATAAACTTTACACAAAAAACATCTCTAGATAATCTAAATTCAACGTAGTTAACTGTTCACTTTCTCTGTTCGTTTCTTTGTATTAAACGGTTAAAATGTAGAAATTTATCTTTAATATTATTACAATTAAATATGAACGCTGAAGCAAAAATCTCTGTGAGAAATTATTAAAACCCCCCTTAAAATAGTCAAATTACAATGTTATAGGCAAATGTTTTAGATATTTAATTGTACATTTTCTGAAAATTCCAGAACACCACTTTTTTGTTAAGTTAATGTAGAACTTAAAACCACCTTTTCTTTATAAATCCTAAGCTTACCTAATTGATTTTTTAAATTGGTGATGTTGCACCCGTTTCTGATAGAACACATCCTTTACTTGTATTAGTGTAGCGTAGAATGTTTGTAAAGATAAGATAACACTTAGGGTAATTGAACACTTAGATAGCATGTGATCCGTGATATCTTGTCTTATAAAGTGGTCTTAAATGTATAATTTCATGGCTATGATGTTCAAATCACGATACACACTTTAAAATTTTACCTTTACGTAATTATCGGTATGCAAATTTTCCACAAATTATAATTACACAGATAACTTATAAAGAAGTGGCTTAAAAGAAATAATAACGAACTTGTAATCCCATATTTTAAAGTGAAGAAGGTTCTGGAATCATTTGTCTAGTTGAACATATGCATTTTTAACAAGATATCGCAATCAGTTTTGGATTTGTCTCCACACAATTTTAAGGAATATGTCAAAAATATCCCTTTATTAAAGGTATATTACAATATTGAGGATTAATCAAGTGATAAAAATAATTGGACTTGATTCCAGTTGCACACAGAAGCAAAATATTACACATTGTAACATACAAAACCATATTTAATTAAAAGAGTAACCGTTGCGTTTCTTGCCGGTTTCCTTTGCTTTCCGAATCGTTGGTAAATTTGTTACCGACGGATAGACTACTGACGATTCAAAAATGCTTTCTCAGTCTACTTGAATAAAGATTATTTTGATTTTCATTTTATAAACTTGTTTATTTCAAAGTTCTTTACATAAAACTTTTTTAAAAGAAATGGTATATAAAAAAGACATTTCTTTAATAGTTGTCTCTTCATTTACTCAAGTTTCATAATAAAAAAACCTAGATCTGTTATCAAGGCCGCATAACGCTCGGGTAACTCAAGCATATTTTAATGATTTGAATATCACTGTTATGGAGTGGCCGGCGCGATCACCTGATATGAACCCAATAGAGCATGTTTGGGATTTGCTGAAAAGAAAAGTTAAGTCCAGAATTCCAGCTCCTGCCAACGTGGGTGAACTGCGAATCGCCGTAGTTGAGGAATGGCGGAGACAATCCCAGGAGACCATCGATAACATCATTCTCAGTATGCCTAGACGGGCAGAAAATTTAATAAGAGTACGTGGAGGAAATACGCCATATTAATCACCATTTTTCTAATTTAATTAAATGTTATTTTAATAGTAATTTTCATTTTTCCCGATTACATAAAAAGATCGAAAATGTACCATTTTTCACAAATAGCCTTTACTCGCAAAAAGTGTTCTTAATGTGATCTCATTTTAATTAAAAGAAATGAAACTTTAACAAAAGAAGTGTAATAAGTAGATTTTAAAATAAAATCATATTTTTTAAATTATGGTCTTTTAAAAAATGTGCCGGTGTGTATATTTTGAATATTTCAAATTGTGAAGTTGTTAATTTGATTATTGTCACCTGTGACTAATTACACGTGATTGTTATCAATAGAAGTGATTGATTTTGAGGTGTTAGTACTCGAGCTATCGCCAAGTTCTGATCCTTTATTGTACACCTTATTACAAATAGGACTATTAATTGCGATTTAGCTTTATGTACAAAAAGGCAATCTTATGGACTAATCAAAAAAACTTAAGGCAAAGGTGATTGTGTGTGAGAGAGAGAGAATATACTTTATTGTACACCACAGAGTATACAAAAAAAATAGTAATAATAATTACCGAATAAGAATTGTAGATACAGGTAGGCGGCCTTATCGCTCACTAGCGATTTCTACCAGGCAACCTTAGAGTAAAAGAATAATTACTAAAAACAAACAAACGGGGCAGGTGGTGTCCAATCCAAACTTAAATGTAATGGATATAATAAATACTATTATAAACAAATAGATACAAAATCTACCTCCTCTCAAATATAGTACATACATATAAACTAATACATAAATTTAAATCTACAGATACATAAAATA